>JAVJIF010030842.1:0-384284 GCA_038442645.1 Agave tequilana | reverse complement strand
AGATGTTTGGAAGCTTATCATGGTGATTCCGGTGCCAAAGCTTAAAGATCATACCTTTGCACTTCGGTGATCGCGTTTGGGAGCTAGTCTACTTGAAGATGAAGATCGTCAAGAAGACTTAGGTATCCATAGGTTTAGTTTTGAGTTTTAGATCCATTTGTTAAAGCTTAGTTTAGTTGATATGCTCAAGTGCACAAAAAACACATGGTTTGGTTTTTGATATTGATTTCATGAATAGTTTGATCAAAACAAGTTTTCATGATTAATATGTATAGTAGATGTTTCTAGTTATACATACATGCTTAACTTATAGACAAACTTATTTTGACATTCCTATTCAGTTTTGGAAAAATCTAGTTTGATAAAAATACAAGTTTTATTTTTGATAAAATTGCAAGACACAAAAATGAATTGATATGTTTGATATATGTCTTGAATTTTTATCACAAGTTTAGTTATCAATAAAATGATAAAACATATTTTTGTGTGGAATTTTTACAAGTGTTAAAAATATTTTTTACACAAATTTTCTATCTCAAAATCTGCCCAGAAAAACAGTTTCCAGGCAGACCGGTCGACCGGCAGTCGACCGGCTGCTCTGCCGGGACATGCACAGGCTGTGCATGTCCGTCGGTCGACCGGGACACGGACCCAGTCGACCGATATAGAGAGTCTGCTCTCTGTATCTTGTCGGTCGACTGGGTCGGTCGACCGATAGAAGGAAACTGTGTTTCCTTCTGTGGTCGGTCGACTGGCAGTCGACCGAATCTCCCAACGGTCATAATTTCGACCGTTGGCGGTCGACGGGCCGGTCGACCGGTGGCTGTCAAAAATGCCACATCAGCCTAACGGGTAGTTTTCTGTTTTGGCCTATATAAACCCATTCATTTGGATTTTGCCAAGGTTTTTATAAGGGAAAATTGCAGTTTCTGAAGTGTTTTTAAAGAGTTTTCAAAATAGTTTTTGTGCTTTAAACTTCTAATCTTTATTGTTTTGGGTTTTTGGAAAAATCAAAGAAATAGGAATTTGGGATATTTGTATTGGTTTTCATTCTCCATCTTTTACAAGAATTTCCCAAGTGTTTTCTTTGTTGCTTGTTTTCCAAAAACACATAGTTTCCACACTTGAGCTATCTTCTATCCTAAACTATTAGGATTTTTGTTTTTGTGGAAAAGAAAAGAGAAAAGAAAAGAGAAAGAAAAGAGAAGTGTTTGAGTTGTAGTTGTACACCTCTTGAGTTGTAAAC
The DNA here is from genome assembly GCA_038442645.1 of Agave tequilana. NCBI lineage: Eukaryota > Viridiplantae > Streptophyta > Magnoliopsida > Asparagales > Asparagaceae > Agave > Agave tequilana. The sequence continues at coordinate 383,038 of JAVJIF010030842.1, read as the reverse complement.
CCTCCTTAATTTGTGAATCCCTCTTCGGTAGAGGTGAACGGAGTGGTATTGGTGTGTGAGCCTCTTCGGTAGGTAGAGGTAGTGTTGTGTGTGGCTACGGGCCTTATACCTCTTAGGTAGAGGTGTGTGTTGTGGTTGGCTACGGGCCGTATCCCTCTTGATAGAGGTGGATTGTGTGTTGTATTGCCTCGGTGGCATTGTAAGGTTGAGAGAGGAGTTTGGTACTCCTATAGTGGATTGGAAATCCTACACGGTGGTGTAGGCGGGGATGTAGAGCTAGGGGCTCGAACCTCGAATCATATCCTTGTGTTTGCGATTGTCCAATTTCTCTAACTCTCTCTCTTATATTTGTGCAAGCATTCATTCATTCATTCATAGCATCATACATATACTTGCGTGGGATTGAGCATATTCATACTTGCTTGCATTTAGTGCCTTGCATTCCTTTTATTGCTATACCCTTGTTTGCTTGGATTGCTTGTGTGTGTGTGCCTAATTTGTACTCATCCAACAAGAGCTTCACATAGCACCTCAACCCATTTCAAGGGGAATCAAGAGGAGTTAGTCCAGAGCCTCGCAAGGGGAATTCGGCTACACTTGTTGTATTGTATAAGTTTGTGCAACATTTGCATTAGCTTCCGCATTTAGAGCATTAGATTTTTTTATTTAGCCCTAGATTAGCACTTACACCTATTCACCCCCCCTCTAGGTGTACTTTCAATTGGTATCAGAGCTAGTGCTCCTGATATTAGGCTTAACATCCTAGGAGTGATCCATTTGCTTGCTAATCTTGTTTGCATAATATTTGTTTGCATACATTTAGTTTACCATGGACTTCATGACCCCTCCTAGCTATGACCCTTCCAACATTCTTGTTTGGAAGACTAGGATGTCCATTTACCTACAAACCCTAGGTTTACATACTTCCTTGCGGCTACCAAGAAATGCTATCTTGGTAACCTCATTCATATAAGGGCCAATGCACAAGCCCTAGAGGCTATTAGAAGCACATTGCCTAAAGATTATCTTTTACATGTTTCTAATATTGATTCCGCTTTTGTAGTGTGGAACAAATTGACAACCACAACCACCACCTCCGAGCTTCAAGAACAAATCCAAGAAGAAGAATCTAGTGGAGAATCCGAACCACAATGTTTCATGGTCCAAGGGAATGACTCCCTTGAGGTACATTCGGAATCCCACCTAGATAGTGATGATGCTTGTTCTTCATGTGAGATATTGTTGATCCCCATGCCTTAAATGAAGAACTTTCTATAGTTTGTGAAAAATTGATAGAAAATTATAAATTTTGAAAGAAAAGTCTAGGAATTGAAAAAGAAAATAAGGATTTGCATACTAGACTTGATATTGTTTTGCAAGAGAAGGTTGAGGTCTATAATGAAAGGGATTCATTGAGATCTCAATTAGAACTTGCACTTAAAGAAAATAACCTTTTAAAATCTAAAAATGATTGCAATGAGGTTTTAAAAAATAATGATATTTTATCTTCAAAGGTAGAATTTGTTTTAAAAGAAAATGATTCTTTGAAAAGAGAAATTGTGTTCATTCAAAAGAATTAGAAATTTGTTTAAGTAAAAATAATTCTTTGAAAAATGATATGTCTTCTCATGTTTGCCATGCTAGTGTAGCCTCATCATCTAGACTACCTAATGCATGTACCTCTTCTTCTAAGATTAATGATGATATTTGTATGCTTAAGAAGAAGGTAGATTGTTTGGCTCCACTATGAGCCAATGTGCCATGAACCATACACGATTGGAAACTTTGCTTCGAAAGAAACAAGTTCCATCTTTTATGCATGCACACCCTCCAAGGCATACACATGCTCCTCACGGACACCATCACACGTATGCTCATGTGTACACTTGTACACATTGTGGTCGAAAAGGCCATCTTGCTAAATTTTGCTTTGATAGATTTCATGTCAATAATTTAGCAAATAAAAAGAAATTTGTTTGGGTTAGAGATGAGACTAACTCCCATGGACCCAAAAGACAATGGGTACCAAAGACCACCCCTCCAATTTTTGATGTAGGTGTGGACTCTCACATGACGTGAGAGTGATGGCACCTTGGAGTGGATGCGTTCCGTACTTAAAGGAAATCAATTGGATGCATCACTTTCAAGGGATGATTTGGTGGAAAAGGACCACCATGTTTAGGAGACAAGGAAGGTTGCCTTCTAGGCTTTTGGTAACAATTCCTAACTCCCTATTTATGATTATAACATGTTTTAATTGTTCATTGATTACATGTTCATATCATTTGTGTTATAGCATGTCATTGTTTAATGTTCACTATGTTATATCATGTTCATTTGATTAGTGATATACATGCTTAGTTGTTTAGAGACACCCATGCTCAATATAGATTTATATTTGTGTGATCTCATTTTTGATCTAATATGTATATCCTAGATCTTATGCATATGCATATACATATGATCATTTGAACGTTTGATTCATGTTTTAGTTGTATCATGATGTTTTATATGTGTTTTGTGCTTCTTGTGGTATATACATGTTTAAATGTAGATCTTATCAAAACTTGCATGTATACATGTACACTTAGTGAGAACAAATTGACTTATATATGTTTTGCTCTTCATGCTCATTTGTACCCACTATGTGCACAAGTATAGGCTAGTTTTGATGATTTCTTTGTTTATACTTGTCATACCTATTTTTATGATTCTACTTCATGTATATGTATTTTAAATTCAAACCTAATAAATATACATGTATACCCATGAGTCTTTTGCCTTCAATGCAAATATTTTTAATAGACTCGTTATAGTTGGGATATGTATGTATATCGTTAGATTTGGATGGATCATACATATACCTAGAAGTTGGTTCACAAAATAAAAGAATTTTGATGAATTTACGTGTTTTGTTTTAGCAAAATGATATTCGTGTTTGTATTGTACTTAATGATTTGATTACATGTTTAGATGTTAGTTCTCATTAAGACTAGGATTATACTTGCACATAGAATGGGCTACAAACAAATCTATATATGTTTGGATTGAATGCTTGGTTGTTCCCATTAGATGTGTGAATATAGTCTAGTTTTGATGATTCGTACATTTTTAAACTTGTATTCAATTTTGTATTTATCTTATGATTATGAGTTTTTACTTCATGTATATGTTTAACTTGCCAAACATTAAGATATACATGTATACCCTTGAGTCATTTGCCCCTCATGCAAATATCTATTATGGACTCAATTGTGTTAGGGATATGTATGTATACTTATTGTTTGACAAATCATACATATACCTTGAAATGAATTTGATTTTAAATGAAAATTGAGATTTTCATGTTTTTCATGTGTTTATATTTGACTTCATGTATATGTCTACCTAGTTCAAACTAATCTTATACATATACATCCTTTTGAGCCACGTGCCTTCATGCATATATACTTGTGGACTCGTTTGTATTTTGGATATGTATGTATACTTTAGCTTGTATTAGACATACATATATCTAGAAGATTAAATATTGATGATTTCTTGTTTTAAGGAATACTTGAACTTAATTGAACAATTTTTCATGATTGTGATCTCCACACTTTACTTGTACACTCACACCTATTAATTGGTCATGCTTTGTTTTCATGAGACCTTTTCATACTTAATTGAATAGAGTGTTGATTATCATGTGGATTTCATTTTTATGAAAAATGACTTGTATTTATTCCTTGCTTGAAGGATTTCGTACTAGTTAACAAAACTTTTCATTTAACTTGTTCGTATTCCTTATTGTGATAATATGAGATACACTTGACCTTATTCTTTAAATTGGTATCTTTGAACATATTTCAATTGGTATCAATTTTTGATCCTTCTTGTATACTCATATATGTTTTATGTATGTATGTATGCTTTCTATCCTATGTATCAATTTCAATTGGTATCTATTACTTTCATACATATACATCTTAATGCTAAGCTTGAAAATTTCTAATGATTGATTGTTTTCAATTTGTATCTTAAAATAAGCTTATGCATATGTTTAGTTGGTATTTCATAAAGGGGGAGAAAATTTGATGTTGTCTTTCAATTGGTATTTGATTCCCACTCCCTTGCTTTATGTTAAAATTACTTTCAATTACTTTCAATTGGTATCATATGGTTAAAAGAACATATTTCTCTTAAAGATATCAAGATGTTTATGTTGAGTATTGTTAATTGGTATCTCAAGATTTTGTTTAAGAAAAATAGATATACTTTTGATTTACATTGCCTATATGTATATAAATTCATGTTGAGTGTATTGTGTATTGAAAAGCTTAACATCTTTTCTTTATATGGTACACGTGTGTAGGGGGAGCTTCACATCTCCTCTTATTCATTACATAATGTGTGTTATGTGAATTAGGGCTTCACATTCCTCCTTCATGTAATGCATATGTGTAGGGAAGCTAACTTAGCGTCTTCCTCTTCATGAATATATATAGCATATAACATTTATTCATCTTTGTTTATTTCATTTGGTATCAATATGCACCTTATTGTCATATCTTGAATTGGTATCATATTTGTTTTGGATTACCCCTTCTTGATCTTTTTGTTTTTGACAAAAAGGGGGAGAAAATTTGTTTTTATGTTTTTTTTTAACCCTTTATTGGTTCCTTGATTAGGACAAAAAGGGGGAGAAGATTTTTGTAGCTTATATGCATGTCTTTGTATGCATGTATTTGTTTAAGAATTAAGAACAATTTTGTTTTAAGAATATGTTTTGATTTTGCTCTTACCCTTTGTTGATGATTGACAAAAAGGGGGAGAAGAATTTGTGTTTTTGTTTATAATATATGCATGTCTTCTTTGCTTAATGGTATCTAGAACATATTGTATGTTGAATATTCCATTGATATCTAGAGTACCATGTTTATATGCATTGTCATGCATTGCATATTATTGTTTATTTGTTTATGCATGAGTTGAGGGGGAGCTTCTTTGAAGCTTAACTTTAATCCATGCATATATAACTCCATGAGTTTTGTCATCATCAAAAAGGGGGAGATTGTTGGCCAAAGGCCTTCCACTCTAGTTTTGATGATGATCAACTCATGTAGTTATATTTACTAATATTCTTGTGTTTCTAAGTTTCAGATCATTAGCAGGTTATTAGTGTTGGTGATTAGCTTCAACAAGATGTTTGGAAGCTTATCATGGTGATTCCGGTGCCAAAGCTTAAAGATCATACCTTTGCACTCGGTGGATCGCGTTTGGGAGCTAGTCTACTTGAAGATGAAGATCGTCAAGAAGACTTAGGTATCCATAGGTTTAGTTTTGAGTTTTAGATCCATTTGTTAAAGCTTAGTTTAGTTGATATGCTCAAGTGCACAAAATACACATGGTTTGGTTTTGATATTGATTTCATGAATAGTTTGATCAAAACAAGTTTTCATGATTAATATGTATAGTAGATGTTTTCTAGTTATACATACATGCTTAACTTATAGACAAACTTATTTTGACATTCCTATTCATGTTTGGAAAAATCTAGTTTGATAAAAATACAAGTTTTATTTTTGATAAAATGGCAAGACACAAAAATGAATTGATATGTTTGATATATGTCTTGAAATTTTTATCACAAGTTTAGTTATCAAGTAAAATGATAAAACATATTTTTGTGTGGAATTTTTCAAGTGTTAAAATATTTTTTACAAAATTTTCTATCTCAAAATCTGCCCAGAAAAACAGTTTTCCAGGCAGACCGGTCGACCGGCAGTCGACCGGCTGCTCTGCCGGGACATGCACAGGCTGTGCATGTCCGTCGGTCGACCGGGACACGGACCCAGTCGACCGATATAGAGAGTCTGCTCTCTGTATCTTGTCGGTCGACTGGGTCGGTCGACCGATAGAAGGAAACTGTGTCCTTCTGTTGGTCGGTCGACTGGCAGTCGACCGAATCTCCCAACGGTCATAATTTCGACCGTTGGCGGTCGACCGGGCGGTCGACCGGTGGCTGTCAAAAATGCCACATCAGCCTAACGGCTAGTTTTCTGTTTTGGCCTATATAAACCCCATTCATTTGGGATTTGGCCAAGGTTTTTATAAGGGAAAAATTGCAGTTTCTGAAGTGTTTTTAAAGAGTTTTCAAAATAGTTTTTGTGCTTTAAACTTCTAATCTTTATTGTTTTGGGTTTTTGGAAAAATCAAAGAAATAGGAATTTGGGATATTTGTATTGGTTTTCATTCTCCATCTTTTACAAGAATTTCCCAAGTGTTTTCTTTGTTGCTTGTTTTCCAAAAACACATAGTTTCCACACTTGAGCTATCTTCTATCCTAAACTATTAGGATTTTTTTTTTGTGAAAAGAAAAGAGAAAAGAAAAGAGAAAGAAAAGAGAAGTGTTTGAGGTTGTAGTTGTACACCTCTTGAGTTGTAAACCCTCCTTAATTTGTGAATCCCTCTTCGGTAGAGGTGATCGGAGTGGTATTGGTGTGTGAGCCTCTTCGGTAGAGGTAGTGTTTTGTGTTGGCTACGGGCCTTATACCTCTTAGGTAGAGGTGTGTGTTGTGGTTGGCTACGGGCCGTATCCCTCTTGATAGAGGTGGATTGTGTGTTGTATTGCCTCGGTGGCATTGTAAGGTTGAGAGAGGAGTTTGGTACTCCTATAGTGGATTGGGAAATCCTACACGGTGGTGTAGGCGGGGATGTAGAGCTAGGGGCTCGAACCTCGAATCATATCCTTGTGTTTGCGATTGTCCAATTTCTCTAACTCTCTCTCTTATATTTGTGCAAGCATTCATTCATTCATTCATAGCATCATACATATACTTGCGTGGGATTGAGCATATTCATACTGCTTGCATTTAGTGCCTTGCATTCCTTTTATTGCTATACCTTGTTTGCTTGGATTGCTTGTGTGTGTGTGCCTAATTTGTACTCATCCAACAAGAGCTTCACATAGCACCTCAACCATTTCAAGGGGAATCAAGAGGAGTTAGTCCAGAGCCTCGCAAGGGGAATTCGGCTACACTTGTTGTATTGTATAAGTTTGTGCAACATTTGCATTAGCTTCCGCATTTAGAGCATTAGATTTTTTTATTTAGCCTAGATTAGCACTTACACCTATTCACCCCCCCTCTAGGTGTACTTTCAAACATATCGTTGAGTAGTAAGATAGTGAGTCCAGATCTTCTTAGTATATTAAAAATAACAAATCACTTTTAAAAGTTTTTTAAATCACCTTTTCCAAAGCCTTCTCCAAGTTTACAATTTTTCTTTAATCATTTCCCTTCTCTCCATTCTCTTTTTCAACTAAAAAACTAGCATCATTCTTATCTTTTTAAATAAAACACCGAAAAAGTTTTCATCGCATTCCTCCACATGGACACGACCCGTTAGCCCGAAGCTGCACGGTAATTCTCCTTGCTCTTTCATTTTGCAATCAATTTTTGCGCCGTTACGGGGGAGGCAATGGTGTATTTGTTTAGTAACATGTTTGGTGTCTTGTTTCAGGGACGTCAAGATTCAGATCCAGCATTCAAGCTTTACAGGAAAGACTTGTTATTCTGTGCCCCTACTCTCGAAAGTAGGAAACAGAATTTCAAGAAATTGCAGCGCAAGTTTGAAATTTTTGTTGGACTACTAAAACTCTTTTTGTAAGACATATTGCTTGCAAAAATAAAGTTTTTGTGTGTTATAATTCTTGCAATATCTGCTATTCACAATCCCGTTTTAATCCAACAGTAATCTGAGTGATTGTTAATTGCTTAAAAAACGTTTAGACTTGCATTCTAGGCATTTGTCTAATTACATTTACTTTACAATTACTGTTGAAGATAGTTGGAGACAAGGTATGTATGCATAGCATATAGTTTAGGAAACATTCTTGGGTGATATTTGCTTTTGAATGCTACTTTTTTAATATCTTGCACACTTTGCACAATTAACTCTAAGGGCAAAACCCAAATCAAGATAAGGTGGGGAAGTCATTACCCTTCCTTAGCCTACAAAGCATCTCTAAGTACGCACAACCTAAGCCTAAGTAAAATCTGATAGACGTGGCCTTAGGGACATCTCGAACTCACTAGGAGATTATCCTAAGAGGAAGGTGTTAGAATTTGACTCCTGCCAAATCAGTGTTTGGAAAGGGATTGAGGGGCGAAACCCCAAAGGCTGGTGGTTTAGCTTAATTAGGCCCGTCACTTTTACGTGGATATACCTCCCACCAATCTTGCCTTGACCTGACTGATTAGCTTGTGGTTAAAGTCTGCATTATACCTCCTGTGGACAATCAATCAGTTAGGAGTTGTCTAGGTCAAGGTTATCTTAGACTAGGCTTGGTTGTTTACTTTTGTTGACTATTGATAAACTTGTTTGTGATTGTGTTTGTGTATGCAAGTGTGGTCAAGGGACCCGAATTCATCTAGGTTACCTAGAAACAGATCATCACCCAAGTTTGAACCAAGACCAGATTCGGTTATGGCCCAACCGACATCTTTGCAGGATAGGTTCTATCCCATTAGAACCTCACTTCCATCCTGCATCCAACTTCCATCGGTTGGTGACACAACTTTGAGCTTAAGCCACAGTTCATCAACACACTCCCTAAGTTCCATGGCTTAGAGTCCGAAGATGCTTAATTCTTCATAAGAGAATTTGGGGAAGTATGCTTAATGATGAAAATCTCACATCTTGCAGATGCTGCTATTAGGTTGAGATTTATCCCATTTGCTCTTAAGAACTTAGCCAAGAAATGGCTCTACAGCCTAGCGGCCGACTCTATCACATCCTAGAATAGTTTCACCAAGGTCTTCTTGAAGAAATTCTATCCAATCATAAGAACGCTCTCGTTAGGCAAAACATCATGCAATTCAAGTAAGAACCTAGTGAACCATTTTGGAGGTATTTTGAATTCCTTGTCAATGCCCTCATCATGTAATAGAGAAATGACGACAATGCTAAATTCTTTATGACGGTTTAGACTATTCTACCAAAACTCTCTTAGAAAGCATGTGCCAAGAGGGATTCTTGCAGAAGGATGAAAATGAAGGATGGGATTTATATGAAAACCTAGCTGAAAAGACCATCCAATGGAACCTACTAGTGAAACCTCTAGGAATCTAAACTCTATCTCTTCAAAAGGAGGTCTCCATTCAATTGAATCATCCATAGCTAACGAGGCTTAGTTAACTAACATAGCGAGCAGACTGGAAGCTTTCGAAACTAAGGAACCAAGTCCAGTCAATCAAGTCAGCCCGAACCATTTTTCAACTCCGGGTTATACTTACTGTCAGGCCATGAATCATATGTTTGAGGAGTGTCCTGTATTTCAAGCTCAACAGCTTCTTTCTGAACCGATGAATGCGGCCTTTTCAAGGCCGAACAATGATCCTTACGCTCTAATGTATAATCCTGGCTGGAGAAATCACCCAAATTTCTCATGGAGCCAACAAAATAATGACCACCCATGGTCAAACCATGCAAGCCAATTCCTTCATTCCAATAATTCTTCCAATCATCAACCCAACTTTTCAAATCACCCTCACAATTCTCCCAACAATTTTCACATTATCAACAAAATTTTCCCAACCAAGCTCCACAACCCTCCTTTCAGAATCCTTAGCTTGGAAAGAGAATGACTGACTTTGAGAGAAATATGGAAAGGTACATGAAGAATCAAGATTTTCTCATGCAAACAATACAGACGTTAGAGGGTCAAATGAGCCACTTAGCCAATCCACAACATGAGAGGCAAAAGGTACCTTGCCCAGTCAACCAATATGAATCCTAGGGATTCACAACAAGCTCATTTGGTTGAGGATCAATCATTGAATCAATGTAATGCTGTTCACACATTGAGGTCGGGAAAGAAAGTTGATAACCAAGTGTCAACACCACCCAATCCCAGTCCGCACAATCACACTCCAGCATCCACCTCATCTAGTTCCAAGCCTTCCGAATCTGGTCAACTGAAACAGATAAATCAACCAGTCGGTGTACAAGCCTATAGTACCATTTCCTAATAGGCTAAAGAACAACAAGAAAATCCAAACATGGATAAGATAATTGAGGTATTTAATCAAGTTAAGATAAATGTGCCACTCCTTGATGCCATCCAACAAGTCCCATCCTATGCAAAATTTCCTAAGGACATGTGCACCAAAAAGAGAAAGACTAATGTACCCAAGAAAGTCTTCTTAGCCACTAACATTAGTGAGCTACTATCGGGTCCGATCCCTGTCAAGTAAAAGGATCTGGGTTGTCCCACCATTGCCTGCACTATAGGACAAGGCGAGATTAATCATGCACTTCTTGATTTGGGAGCAAGCATCAACCTACTTTCATTCTCAGTTTATCAACAATTCGGGTTAGGCAATCTTAGTCCAACTCGAGTCACTATCTAACTGGCTGATCGTTCTATGAAAGTTCCAAAGGGGAAAATTAATGATGTCCTTATCTGGGTTGGGGAGTTTATCTACCTAGTTTATTTTATAGTTCTTGAGATATAAACCAGTGTCTAATCCTAGGGCTCAAACTCCTGTTATCTTAGGGCGCCCATTCCTTGCTATGCTAATGCTATTATCAATTGTAGGAATGGGTCTATGAGATTAACCTTTGGAGACATGACTAGAGAAGTCAATGTCTTCAACCTAGAAAAACAACCTCGTAAGATAAGAGACCAAACATTTGAGGTAAACTTTGTTGAAAACAATTGTGATGAAGAGAGTGAAGGTATAGAGAATGAGTCGCAGTTTCTTAATAAATATTTAAGAATGAATGTGATTATCTTGATGAGAAGGCATATGTCGGAGAACCTAATGTTAGAGTACCCTTTAAAAAAGAGAAATTTGATTTGAATATCTTCACTTTCGATGAGCCAACCAATAATATATCGCATGAGAAATATAATTCAAGGACCTCCGATTGACATACTCTTTGAAAACCTCTTCGAAGAAGAACTCATGTGTTTGGATGAACCAACTAGGGATATTTTGGTTAATTATACATCTCCAGGGGAAAGTGTTGACCTAAGCTTTGAGGAGATATATGGAACTAAGTTAGAATTCTTAGGCATTCATATTGAAGAAGTTCCAACTGAGAAGTGTGGTGGATATCAATTTTTGAATAACGAATGTAGTAATATGAGGAAGAAACACCTAAAGAAGGTAGACTGAGGAGAAAGAGAGCTAAAATGACAAAAAAAATGGCCTCCCCACTATGCCTTATAAAGAGGACCCATTGGAATGATGGGAAGAGAGCTAGAGGGATGAGACCGACAAAGATCTAGGTGTGGGAGAAACTTAATGTTGTACATATTTTTGTATAATATATGCACCTCTTTTACATTTCATTTCATGCATCTATATATTTCTTTCATATATTGGGGACAATGCATGAGATAAGTGTGGGGGAGGGTTCTAACATGACTAATATAAAAAAATAAGAAAATATAATATGTATAAAAAAAACTTTTGAAAGGTAAGAACAATATTTTGATATATTTTTTGTAAGAAATTAAGTCAATTTTAAGAAATAGGATGATCATAATTAGGATTTCTTACACTTAGTCAAAGTCAGATGACTTGTTTGATTTTTAGTGTTAGGAAGAAAATTTATGAAAGTAATTTAGTCTTGATTTTTACCTTGATAAAATATGCACACTTTATACACTTACACACTTAGGGTTAAAAAACAAAGACTCTTATGCCTTATAAAAAAAACTATATATGTATAAAAAAAAGTAAACAAATCTAATTATCGATTAGCTAGGTGCTTTCGCCTAAGCAAGCCTTGGTATTTATGTAAAAGATAATTAGATAAGTTTGAAATATATATATATATAAATCCTCTGATTAAGCTGGGTATTTGTGCATCATGAAGTATACGTATTCACGCCTAAAAGGGATACATTTTATAAATAAAAATCTTGGTTTCGTGGCCTTGTCTGCTCGAGTGTTTAAGTCCTTAGGGATGTTTTCTCACCTGGTGCCCTAAAACTGTCGGTTTGGGTGTCACCGACTAAAGGCTCGTTACATGGGCAGATTAGAAAGCCTAATGGAATTGAGGAATAAATACCACCAACAATAAATATAAATAAGGCATAGGAGTTAATGCTAAAGAACCCTTAGTCAAGCTTCACAGTCACGATGGTGCATATGACTCAGGGTAAAGTAATAGACTAGATGAGAAATACAATTTGACTCTTATTTGATTAATGGCATGTTTTTGAATAGAGACTAAGTTTAGGAGTGAAATTTGATATTCCTATAACTTATAGATTACTGATCGGGGCGGAACTAGCACTCAAAATGTGTATTATATGAAATCAAATGAAAAGCTCGAATGTGCTTAGTATACCCTCAATACTTCCGTTATAGCATTGGCTCAACGGGTCGTATCCACAGGGAAGGGAGGAGATAGAAGCATTAACAGTCTCTAGTCACGTCAGATGTTAACAATTCTTCTATGTTGAAAGAATGAAAAAGAAAAGAAAATGAAAACAAGCATGTGGTAGGTGAGGAGAGCGATGAAAACGTTGATAAGAAAATAAGAAGAGGAACTTGAAAACGATTTCTAAAACAAAGGTAAAAGAAAACTCATGGCTACTAACTACTAAGTACTCCACTAACCATACTAACCTCTTCGAGATAGTTGCCTCACATTTTGATCCTCGGCCATCACAATCCTTATCTTCAAGAAGCAATACAAAGCATGGCTCATGGATGGTTCATAACAATCAAAACATTGCACCAAGAACAAGCTATTACAAGCATCACTCATTACACTACTAGCATGAAATAAAAGAGCATGAAATAAGAGAGTTAGCTTGGTTAGCAAGTTAGCAAGTTAGATGTTAGAATCCATCATCTTTGGCCATCAATGGCTCTTGTAAGAACAAGGCCTTGTAGAGGCAACCCGATTCATGTGGATTATCAAGTAAGTGGTTAGATGGTTAGTGGTTAGTAGTTAGATTGCCATGAAAAGAAAAAGTTAGCTAGAAATCATGTAGAAGGAGAAGGAGATTACAATGAAAGAGAAAAGAGGCATCTTTACATAGAGTGTCACTCTCTATTACATCAATCCCTCACTATCTCTCTCTAGAAATCACTCAGCCCTACTACAATGATCTAAGAAAAAGAAATAAAAATAAAGGAAATGAAGAAAACTCACCTACACTATACTAAAATCTGGACCTACTCCTAAAAATGAAGACTGCTCTCGGTTTGGCTCTCTGCAGGGCTATTTATAGGGCTCAGAAGGATCCAGAAGACAAGACGGGGCCACGCGTCGAAAATCGACGCGTGGCTCCTAGGATTGCCGCGTTTTCCCAAGGATTGCCGTGGAAATGCGGCAATCCTAGGGAATCGTGTCTCTGGATTTCGTCCACGCATTCGTCTGGCTTCTAGCTGCTTCCAGGTATATCCTATTTCTGGTACTTTCGCCCGAATATTCGTCTGACAAGCGCAGGGGTCTAGGTACCATGCATGTTCTAGAAAATCCTTTGCTTGGCCTCCAAGTAATTGCGGGATTAATTACCATAAATTGGGATGAATTAGGCTTTTATTCCCTCTTTGCCCTTGGACTTTGGATCTACCTGCAATTAAGACCAAAACACGATTTAGACGACTATTTATTCATAAAAACTGTGAGAAATGTGATATAATAATGCATAATTTGTAGACTAATCACACCCCCACACTTATTCTTTTGCTCGTCCCGAGCAAAACAAGAAAAGAAAACTATACTACAAGGATTATTACACCACTTTCGCAGGTGACGCGATTGCACTGAGCGTGTGCAACAAGCCGTTAAACCTCTAGGTTACCCTAGAGGAGGAGTGTTGTCTTCTGAGGGTTTTCAGCGGATTGCACCCACAAAATCCATAAAGAAAGAAGACAAATTTAGTGTTTTGAAAACTCATTTTGAAAGAGAGACATGTTTTCGAACTATTTTGCAAAAATATAAGTGATCTTAGGTCATAAGTCCACCTATAATCATTCTTCCTTAAACATGTCTCTATACAAGATCTTGTCTTCAATTAAGGTAAGAATTCAAAATTGGATTGAATATTTTATCTTCATAAAACCTAGATAGTATGCACACCATGACAGTGAAGATTTCTGGGATTTCAACTCTAACCATCAAGCCATTTATATATATTTATTTTCTTTTTCTCTTTTTTCTTTCCTTAGTTTAGGCTTTCTAGTTCACCCATGTAACGAGCCTATAACCGATGACTCCCAAACCAGTCGGTCTTAGGGCACCAGATGAGAAAACATCCCTCGGGTTTAAGGACTCGAGTGAAAAAGGCCACGAAACTAAAGGGGATTATTTATTTCCTTTACCACCGTTAGGCGTGAATAATCATGCTTCTTGAGGCACAATTATCCAGCTTAATAAGTGATGTTTTATTTATATATATATATTTTTTCTTTTTCTTTTCTTTTTTTTATGGCTTTTTTGGTCTTTGTTTCCATCCCAGAAATGTGTAAATGTGAAGTGCATACTTTCTAAGGCAAAAAATTCAAGATAAAATATCTCCCCAATTTTACTTACTTAGCCTATAATTTCAAACAAGATCTATTATTTCAACTAGGTTTAAGATGTCATAATTAAGGCTTTCTTAATTTCTAAGATACATCTTAATTTTCTTAAAAATAGATCAAAACTTTGTCTCTTATTTCAAAAAGTTTATTTTATTTTATTTTATTTATTTCTAAAAGAAGTGTAAAAGAAAAAAATCTAAAAACTCTATGTTAGTAAACCCTCCCCCACACTTATCTCATGCATTGTCCTCAATGCATCGTGATATATGTATGCATGAAACAAAATAGAGAGGGAAGGAAAGAATTACCTTAAGGTGGTGGTTCCGGTGGCGGTCTGTTTGGTCCACGAAATGCGGCCCAATCATTCTTGCGTGGAGTCCGAAGGAACCCACCAGAAACCTCCATGATACAACCCACTAAAAGATGTATGCATTTATAATTTTTATTAAAAATTTTACCCCATCAAATTTTCAAATTTTCAAAATAATTTCGGAGTCAATTTTTCAAAGCCCTTGTCCCAGAATGGAATGATTGATTTGGACTCAGGAAGCACAGGAACTAATATCAACTCAGAAAAATGACTTAAATCAAGTAAAGGTTCAGGTGTTGAAATCGGTTCAGGAAGTGGGTCCAAATCAAGAAAATGAAGCTCAAGTCCACCATTATTTCCCCATGATGGAATGTGACTTTCTAAGAGTGGTGATTCAAGTTCAGGAATGACAGGTATGGGAATCAAAACTGACTCTAAAATGTTGCTCAAATTGGGTAACAAAACAGGAGTCAATAATGATTCAGGAATTTGAACTGAATCACAAATTTGAGGGTCAAAGTCACATTCCTCATTGAGTTCAATTCCACAAAAATGAGAACTTACCAATTTATCAAATGGACTTTCAAAAGTATGAAATTGGTCAAGTTCAATATGATCATCATGAATGATTGGTGATTCAATTTCACAAGGGTTGGTACAGGATCCAATAATGACTCGGGAAAAGGGGTGAAATCAGGTGAAGATACTGGAGTCATAATTGAATCAGGAAGTAGAATTGAATCACTAATTTGAGGTTCATGATCATATTCATGTTCAAGTTCAATTTCAGAAAATGGATAACTTGCCAAAATGTCAATGGGATCTTTAACATTTGAAGTTTGGACAAGTTCAGATGGGTGTGCTGAAATTGAATCTTGATTTCCAAAACAACATGACTCTTTGGCTCTGTCAGAATGGGTAGTGACATTAGAAATAGGATGAGAATGAAGAGTTTGGATCATCATATCTATGTCACGGTGACGAGCATTTTGAGCCTGAGTCATGAATTCAAGCATCTTTTATAAGTCATTGGTTCATCGTTTTGTTGAAGAGATGCAGTGTTGTTTTGGAATTGGTGGTGAAATTATGAGCCCATCAGATTTTGTGATTGTTGTTTGGACTCACAAAAAAGTTCCTTACTCATTTCCAAGGCAGATGGTTGTTCATTGTGAAGAGGTGGAACTGAGTAAGACTCTTGAAAATACTGTGGAATTGGAGGGCCAATGTTTCTTGAAGTTGTTGCTCGGCCCTTTGTAGATTGGCTTCTAAACTCTTTTGTAACTCAGATTTTTCTTCAATGGGAGGTGTAGAAAAAGGAGTATAAGAAGCAAAATCGGGGAATGAATATTGTGGACAAGGTGAATATGGTGGACAAGGAGTTTGAAAATTTGACTCGGGGGACTTGAATCCCATTGACTCTGTGACGAGTTGAAATATTTTGGAAATTATAGTCATAAAAATGTGGGTATGGGTGTATTGATTCGGATAAGGCCAACCCGGTGTATTTGGTTGGTGCATATTAGAAAACGCCGGGTTGGAATTATCCGATCCAAATAGAGTTGGTGTGAAATATGGATTCATGTTTGGATTGAAAGAATTGTTATTGTTGAATGCCATTTCACACAAAAAAATCACAAAAAAGAAAGAATCAAACAACAAACAAAAAGAAAACAAAAAATCAAAACCAAGCCAAGAGTAGGGTTGACCTAGACCTAGATGAAATGTCCCTAGGGGCCAACGTCTATTCAAATTTTATTAGGGCTTGGGTTGTGTGAGTGAGGAGATGATTTTTGGGCTAAGGAAGGGTGATTAAATTCCACCTTATCTTGTTTGGGGTTTGCCCTTAAGTTCAATTTGTGCAAGTGTGCAATATAGACAAGAATATAACACAAAGCGATAAATCACCCACGTGTTTGTCCTATGCTATATGCAATGCCATATGTACATCTCCATCCAGATCACAACAACAGAACAAAATACAGTATATTGGAATTGAATTGACACGTGCCTAAATGCAAATGTCTAAACCGTTTAAAGGCGTCCAAATACCGTATTTTAGTTCTTTTATTTTTATGGTGTGTAGGCAATCAAAGCAGAAAAATAGCAGCACAAATCAACTAGCTATTACAAGATACACATCCCAGAACAAACAAGATACAGATTTTTGCACAATGGCCGCGGTTTCGCGGCAAAAGTCGCGATTCCGCGGCTTTTCTTTGGAATCTGGGGCCCTGCTTTCAAGAGTAGGGAGAGGCAAAGCTAGCTTATGTTCTGCAAGATTAAGCACCTGTAAAGAATATCCTGCACACCAAAACAGAGAAGACAAATGTTAACAAAAATGTGACATCAAAACCATTCCCTTCCCCGGCAACGGCGCCAAAAATTTGATCGGGGCGGAAATAGCACTCAAAATGTGTATTATATGAAATCAAATGAAAAGCTCGAATGTGCTTAGTATACCCTCGATACTTCCGTTATAGCATTGGCTCAACGGGTCGTATCCACAGGGAAGGGAGGCGATAGAAGCATTAACAGTCTCTAGTCATGTCAGATGTTAACAATTCTTCTATGTTGAAAGAATGAAAAAGAAAAGAAAATGAAAACAAGCATGTGGTAGGTGAGGAGAGCGATGAAAACGTTGATAAGAAAATAAGAAGAGGAATTTGAAAACGATTTCTAAAACAAAGGTAAAAGAAAACTCATGGCTACTAACTACTAAGTACTCCACTAACCATACTAACCTCTTCGAGATAGTTGCCTCACATTTTGATCCTCGGCCATCACAATCCTTATCTTCAAGAAGCAATACAA
This sequence comes from Agave tequilana, assembly GCA_038442645.1. Taxonomy (NCBI): domain Eukaryota; kingdom Viridiplantae; phylum Streptophyta; class Magnoliopsida; order Asparagales; family Asparagaceae; genus Agave; species Agave tequilana. The sequence goes on along the minus strand of JAVJIF010030842.1, from coordinate 365,380 downwards.
AGCATGGCTCATGGATGGTTCATAACAATCAAAACATTGCAACAAGAACAAGCTATTACAAGCATCACTCATTACACTACTAGCATGAAATAAAAGAGCATGAAATAAGAGAGTTAGCTTGGTTAGCAAGTTAGCAAGTTAGATGTTAGAATCCATCATCTTTGGCCATCAATGGCTCTTGTAAGAACAAGGCCTTGTAGAGGCAACCCGATTCATGTGGATTATCAAGTAAGTAGTTAGATGGTTAGTGGTTAGTAGTTAGATTGCCATGAAAAGAAAAAGTTAGCTAGAAATCATGTAGAAGGAGAAGGAGATTACAATGAAAGAGAAAAGAGGCATCTTTACATAGAGTGTCACTCTCTATTACATCAATCCCTCACTATCTCTCTCTAGAAATCACTCAGCCCTATTACAATGATCTAAGAAAAAGAAATGAAAATAAAAGAAATGAAGAAAACTCACCTACACTACACTAAAAATCTGGACCTACTCCTAAAAACGAAGACTGCTCTCGGTTTGGCTCTCTGCAGGGCTATTTATAGGGCTCAGAAGGATCCAGAAGACGAGACGGGGCCACGCGTCGAAAATTGACGCGTGGCTCCCTGGGATTGCCGCGTTTTCCCAAGGATTGCCGTGGAAATGCGGCAATCCTAGGGAATCGTGTCTCTGGATTTCGTCCACGCGTTCGTCTGGCTTCTAGCTGCTTCCAGGTATATCCTATTTCTGGTACTTTCGCCCGAATATTCGTCTGACAAGCGCAGGGGTCTAGGTACAATGCATGTTCTAGAAAATCCTTTGCTTGGCCTCCAAGTAATTGTGGGATTAATTACCATAAATTGGGATGAATTAGGCTCTTATTCCCTCTTTGCCCTTGGACTTGGATCTACCTGCAATTAAAACCAAAACACGATTTAGACGACTATTTATTCATAAAAACTGTGAGAAATGCGATATAATAATGCAGAATTTGTAGACTAATCAATTACTTAAACTCTCACAAATATACTTTAAATATTTTCTCTTTTCAAAATGCTTTTCGAAAATACTAACTTTTTTTCTTTCTTTATGGATTTTATGGGTGCAATCCACTGAAAACCTTCACGAGATAAAACTCATCCTTTAGGGGTAACCTAGAGGTTTAATGGCTTGTTGCACATACTCAGTGCAATCGAGTGACCTGCGATAGTGGTCTAATAATTGATTAAGATTAGTTTTGATATTTTCCTCGAGGGCGAGCAAAAGATAAGTGTGGGGGGTGTGATCGGTCACATATATTGCATATATATTGTCACATTTTCATACTTGTTATCTAAATAAATCATATTAATAAGTCCTAGTGTTCTTTATAAAACGCAGGCCCATTACTAAAGGATAGGCCAGAGAAGCGAGCCCGAAAGCCTTCCAATTACCATATATCTAAGTGTCATAGGATTAATTTTAAAACTTCAAATTATGATAGATATTCTTAAAATATTACTTAAATTTGAAAACTTTGAGATCCTAATCCTCAAAATCTAAATCCAAGCAATCTGATCCAAGGTATAGTCATATTTTATCCAAGGCAATGATTTCATTTATTGATCTGATTTTTAGTTGAAGATCTATGCCCTAAATCCAATATATATTGATGTAATCTAATTATTATTAATCCAGGCATGACTATTATCTTAAGTCCACCATCTCAGTATGATTCCCTTGTAGAGAAGCATCTCAAAAGTTTTAGATTCAAAATTTCTCATAAAATTAACTGCAAGATAATTCCACAATGATCCTCTTCATTTATTCGTCTTCGTTCAAATAATCAGGTCAAATCCTCAATATATCTATCATCAATCTAAACTCAGAATAGTCTTACCAGACATGATCAGGTAGGGTCAGAGTAGGTACGATATCTACATGGATGAAAGGTTACATCAGGGTGATGGTTCAAAGGTTCTCGGGGTTCGATTGTACGAGTAGGTAGTCAAAAGAGGGAGTCAAATAACTATTTACTAGATAATTCCATAGATGATTATCATATATGTGACCTGATTGTATATATGTGGTTTATACCTTACTAAACCTGGCTCTGATACTAATAAAACCATGTCATGACCCGCTTCCCAAATTACGAAATACGGGTACGTGACGATGGCCAGCAGATACTCACGGAGAGTGAATCTCTTCCATGAGTACCTTAGGCTATCAACAACGAGCAAGATAGCTCACATATATGTATATACAACCAAGTACAGGGATAAAAGTACATAAATGAAATACTGAAATATGAGCAATGTCATCCACTATATCTAAATAAGACAAGCCAAGAAAAGAAAATAAACTCACTAGAGAACAACTGAACAAGAATGTGATCGACGATCAACTCTTTATACCGGATTTATAATCTAAATACTGAAAAATAATAAAGGTCTGTCAGAAGCAGACCAGCAAGAGTACATGAAGGGAAAGGAACAATTGAAGAAAGAATATGAAAATGCAGTAACAATACAAGTAGGGCACTGAAATAATAAGAACAATATGATTGAAAGTTTCGAGAACTGAAAGCAATAATAATAACAGGAATATTCAGGACGATAGATCATGTACAAGAAGACCGTGCATGTATGTTGTGACATGAATATAATGAACATGAGATATCCTGGACAAGTAACTTCGTGTAGCATAATCATAAGATCACAAGAATGCAAGATCATAACTTAAAATAACATGATAGGTCTAGGAACATCATGTAATCAAGATAATGCATGTCACAGGAGTCTTATGTATCAGTGTCATGAAAATACATGTCAGGTACTAGATACACATGAAGGATCAGTACGAGGTGAGCTAGGTCACTAAAGACAAAGCAGGATATGATGCAAGTACGTATGTCTAGTATTTTCTTAACCTTATACTAATGCAACCATCTTGTGACCCATCCCACAGGACAACTGCATATCAAATAAATGATGCGTTAGTGGATCCTGATAGTAGGGAGAAACAGTTCACTAGACTCAGCCATTATGTAACATATAGTAATAGATGCGCGCATAAATCACAAGAACAGAAGATCATGTGTGGTAAGGCCTTCGAAGGAGCCGCCCTTCCAAGCACACCTCCCTGATCCCCTGCTACCAGTCTCCTCAGTAATCCTGGCTGGTTAATTTCATTAATCAATGTAAGTGCAAGACAAAGTGTGATTCAATATAACATGATTTGGATTTGATATCGAGAATGTCAGTATCAGATAGTGATTACAATGTGTACCAAGATCACGGGACAATGTAGACAATGGTAATAAATACAAAGTAGTACAAGTGATGTCTGACAAATATAAAGTAATACAGATGATGTCAGTGTCATGTAATCCAAAGGGCAAAGTAAATTGGTCATGATCATATGTCCATAATCCAATGAAATATCCTCAAATATTTTCTCAGAATGTAATGGTTAACTTCTCGATTTATTTTCAGTATTAACAGGATCAAAATATCATCTGATATTTATCCTCTAGATTTCATATCATAATTCTCAGTCGTGATCAGTATTAATTTCATGTCAATGAAACAGTCAACCAGATACTAGCAAACATGTCAATAAAGCTTTGTTGCGTGCATGAGCAATAACGAGATATAGAACATGAAATGCAAGATAATGTAACTAGATTATGAAATAATACCAGAAATAAAAGAATTGTTTGTATAATCGGGAAGAGAGTTTAACGGGATTTTGAGGCAATATCAGTGATAAGAAAATACAGAATTGAGAATTAAGAGTTCAAAGATAATTTCAATAAAGTAAAAAAAGTCAAAGAGAAGGGGTTCGTGTACGCTTACCTGATGTCGTTGGAACCTGATTTCCTTAACAGCAAACAACACTGAGTAGGATTCGCGGCTGAAATATTTTGAGTTAATTAGAGACTTGACATGTTCTTTATTCATTGATGACAATGTAATTTTGACAATATATTAAATAGGGTATAGTTTTATTATAAATTTTGTTGGTTAACATTTTCAAATAATTTAATTTTCTGAATTTAGCAACCATTTAAAATATAATTTCATGATGAAATATATGCACAAACGAATAAATTAATGTATAATCTTTATATACTACTAGATTATGAATTTACATTTTTTGTGATATTTAGAAATTTATTGGCAATTTTTAAATAAACAATCATTAAATAATGATTATAAAGAATATTTAATTTTATGTTATCTAAGTAATATTATATTCAAAATAATTTTACAACTCCCAAATTTAGTTTGTGATTTTCTGTGAATTTTCTAGAATTTTTTGAGTTTATTTCTAATTTTTTCTGAATTAAAATAAGCCTAAAAATCAATAAAAAAGCATAACGGGTCTGTTTGCTACAGTAACGGGTCTGCTACAGTAATGGATCTGGGTCTGTTCTGCTATAGTGCAGATCTGAGTCTGCTACAATTTGGTCTAATTTGCTACAATGACATTTCTATATATATATTATATATATATTATATATATATATATATATATATATATATATATATATATATATATATATATATATATATATATATATATATATATATAGTCTGATTTTCTTCTCTCTCTTTTTTTCTTTGTTTTTTTTTTAAAAATGGGTAGGATCCGGGTCTGTGCTGTGCACAGACCTAGACTGGTCTGCTGCACGGACCCGGCTGGGTCTGTGCTGGGTACAAAACCCAGACTGGGGCTGGGCCCGACGAGGTCCAGGCCTGGTCTGGCCGGACCTGGCTCGACCAGGCCCAGGCCGGCCTGGCCTGGCCTAGCTCTGGCTGAGAGCACTCTTTTTTTTTGATTGAAAATAAAATTCTAAAATCAATTAAAAAACATGACAATTAGGAGACATATATTAGGTGTTCTATATAATTTTTTTAGGATTTTAGAATAAGTTTTTCATGGTGAAATTAGTGTTGTTAACTAGTGTATACAACCTATTCGATGAAATGCCAAAGAGAACTAAAATCTATGAAAATGCAAAATAACGTACCTGAATTACTTCCCTTCGGTCTGAATCTTCTTCCTCTCATCCAACATTTCTGAGTCTTGAGAGAGTAAGTGTGAGTAGTGAGAAAGAGAGAGACTTGGGTTTCTGGCAATTGGCTTGAAATGGTGGAATTGCCCCTTATATATGCGCCATCTACCCCCTAGCAACCACTGGGAGTTATAAGTACATAGAGGAAGTAGTGGGTTCAGTTGTGGTAAGTGAGAGTGAGGAGGAGAAAGTGTGGGAGAAGTTGGAGAAGATGGAGTGAGTAAAAAGAAGGATTAAATAAATGGGCTTGGGCTATTATACCAAATGCCAATGTGGCACAATGGTAAGGTTACTACATTCTTTCCTAGCGACTTGGGTTCAAGCCCTAGTGGTTGCAATTAATTTCTGTGATTTTAATTTTAATTTATTATTATTTTATTATTTTGTCTTTTCTTAATTAAGTCAAATTCTTATTTAATTCGGAAAAATTCCTAAATTTTTTTAAAAATAACAAATATTATTTTGAGTATCACAGAGATGTTGGATTCATGAAATTCTCCTGATTGCAAACTAAAAATCCTGGATTCGTATAGCAACACCGATGGGTTTCGGATTTTGCGAATCTTCATTTAATTAGAAAAATTTCAGAAAAATATAGAAAAATCAGAAAAATTGAAAAATATTATTAGAGTTAAAGTAGACTCAGTTTAGATGACCAGGATGGCCAATACTAGTATTCATACTATACCAGCCACCAGTGGAAGATACATGTGACTGGAACCGAGGGTTACAATAACTCTCCTCTCTTTTAATCATGTAACTCTCTCTAGTCTAAGCTATAAAGAAAATTAAAAATTACATTAAAGAAGAAAGAAAAACCTAAGCTAAAGCTCTCTCTGTGAGATGGTGCCTCTCTGCCTTTGTGGTCACAGGTATTTATAGGAGAAAAACAGAAGGATAGGAAACGTATGAAGATAAGGAGAGCTGGTTGTTTCTAAATTTGAATCTCTCCTTATCTCTAAACTTTATTTGATTATCCAGATTCAATTATGATGTGCATCTTATTGGCGATTGATTGCTAAAAATTACTTATCAAATGATAGATTTAAAAACGGTGATCCTTTTAAGTTTTCTTCCTGGGTCAACTTGAATCATCAGATTTGAGTTTCGATAACGAAAATTATGATTAAAATTCTAAACAGTATCCAATCTGAATTCGAGTTTAAATTGATTTAGAACTCTGAATTTTCTTGAATTTTTCTCCATATCTCCAAATATGATTGATTCTCATCTCATCCGTTGATCTTCTCTCTATCCATTTATCCTTTTTAATTTTCAATTTGTCTTCTAAAATTAATGAGATATCCATTTATCTTCAGCGAAACTGATTGGGTTTTTAAAAATTTATTTTTTCTTTGAATTTAGACTGATTTTATCTCATCTGATATATCCATTCTTCAAATAAGATGGCTTCTAAAAGCTCTGGATTTAAATAGATCCTTTTGATTTGCTTGATCTTTTGAATCATTTGGATTTAATTGGATAAATCTGTCAATTTCTCTCTTTTCTTTGTTAATTACACTGCCTACCACTAAACATGAAAATACATAAAAAAGCAGAGTTTTATTAAAAAATAAATGAAGAAATGCGATATATGTGATATTAAATATGCAATGCATGTGTATGATCACTTCCTCACACTTATTTTTTACTCGTCCTCGAGTAAAACAAAAGAAAAAACTAAACTAACCTAACTCACTTTCGTAGGAATCATGGTTGCACTTAGCACGTACAACAAGTCGTTAAACCTCTAGATTACCCCTAGAGGATGAGTTTTGTCTCATTAAGGTTTTCAGTGGATTACACCCACAAAATCATAAAGACAAAGAAATAAAGTGTTGGTATTTTTGAAAACACATTTTGAAGGAAAAAATATTTGAAGTATTAATATAAAAATTTAAGTAATCTATAAGCCAATAGGATTATCAAAACTTAGTCCTTTCTAAACTTAGTCTCTATTCAAAGATATGTTATCAATTAAGGTAAGGTTAAAATTGTATTTCTCATCTAGTCTATCATTTTATCCTAAGTCATATGCACCTTGTGACCGTGAAAATTTGACTCGGGATTTTTCAACTCTAACTCATATGCCTTATTAATTTTTTTTCATTTCTGGTGGTAATATCTCTTAGTTCTATTAGGCCTTCTAATTCACCCATATAACGAGTCTTAGTCGGTGACTCCCAAAACGGATGGTTTTAGGGCACCGGGTGAGAAAATATCCCAAGGATTTAGGACTCAAGCAAATAAGGTCACAACACTAAAGATTTTTATTTTTATGAACCACTTTTAGGCGTGAATACTTATGTTTTGTGAGGCACAAATACCCAACTTAATCAGAGAATTTTTTAATAAATATATTTTTTCTTTTTTTTATAAGACATAAGAATCTTTACTTTTGAACTCTAAGTGTGCAAGTATATAAAGTATGCATAGTTCATCAAGATAAAAATCAAAACTAAATTACTTTTTCAATCTTTTTCCTATTCTCAAAATCAACAAATAATTTTATTTTGATCAAGTATAAGAAATCCTAATTATGATCCTCTTATTCCTTAAAATTAACTTAATTTCTTACAAAAATAAGTCAAAGTATTATTTTTCTCTTCAAAAAGTTATTAAAGAAAGGATTTTATTTTTTACAATTACTAAAGTTAGTATGTTAGTAAACCCTCTCCCACTCCTACCTTATGCATTGTCCTCAATGTATGAATGAAATGCAATAATACATGAAAAAGAAGAAAGGGAAGGAAAATTTTCACCTCAAGGTGGGGGTTCCGGTGATGGTCTCATTGAGCCAAGCGTTTCTGTCCAATCTAGATACTGTGAATTTTCATAGAACCCACCTTTCATGACCTCTTTCCTATTAATATTTTTATACTCCCAATATGAATAGGATAATGCAAGATCCTAGCATTAATTTTTTCTAGTTATATGACCAATCTTGTGATAACATCGCGGAGTCATGTTGATCAAAATCTTGGTCTAACAATGGAATGTGATTCTGTGGAATGGATGATTTGTGCTCAATAATGAAGGGAATGGAAACAGATACTGACTTGGGAATAAAACTAAAATCAAGTTTAGGTTCGAGAGTCAGAGTTGGTTCATGAGTTTGATCCAAATTATCGAATTCAAGTTCACATTCAATTCCAAAAAATGAATGTAACTATCCAAAATAGGTGATTCATGTACAAGCTTTATAAGGTAGGAATCAGTGTTGGCTTCAAAATTGGGTAAAAATTGGGTAAGAATATCGGAGTCAACATTGATTCAAAAAGTGGAACTGAATCAAAATATTGGGAATTGGTGTCACTTTCATCTTCAAGTTCAATCTCATTGAAATGAAAACATTGCAATTTTTCAATGGGCTGGTATTGGTCAAGTTCAAAGTTCTGTGGTGAAATTGAATCTTGGTCATAGTCTTAAAGATACCACGATTTTTCGTCAATATGGTTAGGAGATTTAGGAATGGTCAAAAATGTATTAGGTAGAGTTTCCTCATTCCTATCTTTAATTGTGTTGACCAAATGACTCATTTTTACTTCTATCCTATTGAGAGATTGGGTAAGATTATTTCTAGACTGAATCATGTCTTCTATACTCTTTTATAAGTCAATACATTCTTCTTACTATGGTTGGACTTGAAAATTAGAGTAAGGATCTTGGATTTGGGAATTATTTCGGAGCATTGAGTTCAATTGAATTTGCACGTGTCCTATGGAATAAAGAAAGACTTCAAAAGTCTTTTCTAAAAATGATTTTTCTTCTATAGGTTGGTCTTGGTTTAGAGTATATGAAGTTATTTATTGGTAAGGTTGTTGATAGTAAGACTCGGGGGAGTTATATCCCCACTGACTTGGTGAAGAGTGGTGATGATTGTGCCAATCTTGTTCATATTACTGGGATTGGGGCGCATATTAATTCGGATAAGACCAATCTGGCATACTTGATTAGTTAAAATTATGTAATGCTATGTTGGCAATATCCGAATTGAAAGAGATTGGGGAGACCTCACTATATGCATTGGAAAAATTATAATTCTAATCCATATCACAAACAAATAAAAATAAAAGAAAAAGAATCTAGCCTAAGTTAGGGTAGAACTTAGACCTAGACTACTCCTAACTGTTGATTATCTACATGAGGTATGTTGTAGAACCTGACCATAAGTTAATCTGTTAGGTAGGGACAAGATTGGTTGAGGTATCCACGCTTAAATCGATGGGCCTAATTATATCAAAACACTAGCCTTTGGGGTTTCACCCCTCAATCCCCAACCTTTGACACTGATGTGGCAAGAGTCAACTTCTAACAACTTTCCCCTTAGGTCTATTTGAGTCCGAGATGTCCCTAGGGCCAACGTTTACTCAATTTTAAGTTAGACTGGGTTAGTGAGTGAGGAGGTGATTTTTTGTGCTAAGGACGGGTAATGACTTCCCTACCTTATCTTGTTTAAAGATATGCCCTTAATCTTTTTAGTGTAGTGTACAAGTATAAAGTAAAAGGTAACACTCAAGTAATATGAATCACTCAAATTATATTTCCTAAACTATATGCAATGCAAACATACCTTTCCTTCAGCACTATTCAATAGTAATGTAAAATAAAAACGATTTAGACATGTGCCCTAAGATGCAAGAATCCAAACATTTTTTCGTATTTACAAAGCAACCACGTTACTATTGAGGTTAGAAATATGTACAGAGTAAGTTAAATAGATAAACTAACAACTGCAGAGAGCTAATCTCTGAAATTCAAGCAACCTGCAAGAAACTACGCTAGTAATTCATCACAGTTGTTGGCTCTGATGTTCTGCCTTCTTGGACAGAGGCACATAGTAGCAATATGTCCACTGCACCCCTAGTTTTCTGAAATTATCCCCTGTACACCAAAACAGAGAAGAAAAAGGGATTAATTCGTTAAAGTAAATTAAAAAGAAAGAATACTTACCATTCTTCCCCGGCAATGGCACCAAAATTTTGATTGATTCTGACTTGCACAGAAACATATCATATTTAGAGAAGTGCTAGGTCCTCGATGCTACTGTGTAGCCTAGGGCTAACGGGTAGTGATCAACAGGGAGGAACAACGATGAAAGCGTTATATAAGTTTTTTTCTTTTAATTTACCAAAACTAGTTAATATTTATCTTCTCAGTTTATAAAAAAAAAAAAAAGTTAAGCTAATCTAAGAAGGAGATGGTAGAAGAAGAGATGGTGGTGGTGTTGATGTTTTAGTTACAAAAGAAAAGACAGATAAATAAAAGTGTTGGTGAAAAAATTAGAAATAAAAAGAAATAAAAGAAGAACACTTACCTCTACTGTTTGAATCATAATGAAAATTACCTTAAAATAAAGCAAAGCAATAGAGGAGAATAAATAAAACAGGGCTTTGGCGAGATTGAGCACAATAAAGAAAAGTGGTAAAGCTCCATTGATTGTCACCTTCAATATAAGTTTCTTGAGAAAGGATTACAATAGTGTCACTCTACAATAACTCTTACTCTCTTTTAATTATGTAACTCTCTCTAACCTAAGCTATAAAGAACAATAAAAATTACATTGAAGAAGAAAAAAACTTAAACTAAAGCTCTCTCTGAGATGGTACCCCTCTACCTTCGAGGTCACATGTATTTATAGGAGAAAATAGAATGATAGGAAGCATATGAAGATAGGGAGAGCTGGCTATTATTGAATTTGAATTCTCTCCTTATCTCCAAAGTTGATTTGATTTACCAGAATTCAATTATGATTTGCAGCTTGTTGGCTATTGATTGCTGAATATTACTTATCAAATGATAAAATTAGAAATAGTGATCAATATAAGAATTGTAGTCCTTAACTCTTTTTCTAGATCATCTTGAATCATCAGATTTGAGTTTCAGTAGCAAAAGTTATAATTAAATACTAAACAATATTTAGTTTGAATCCAAATTTAAATTGATTTAAAGCTCTAAATTTTCTTGGATTTTTCTCGTTATCTCCAAATATGATTGATTTATCTCATCCGTTGATCTTCTCTCTATCCATTTATCCTCTTGAATATTCAATTTGTCTTCTAGAATTGATGAGATATCCATTTATCTTCAGCGAACCGATTGGGTCTTTAAAAATTCATTTTGTCCTTTGAATTTAGACTGGTATTATCTCATATGATATATCTAGTCTTCAAATAAGATAGATTCTAAAAGCTCTGAATTTGAATAGATCCTCTTGATTTGCTTGATCTTTTGAATTGTTTGAATTTAATTAGATAAATCAGTCAATCTTTCTCTTTTCTTTGTTAATTACACTGTATACCACTAAACATGAAAATACATTAAAAAGCAGAATTTTATTAAAAAATAAATGAAGAAATATGATATATTAACTATGCAATGTACGTGTATGATCCACGCACTCCCAATATCATAAACAAGACTGAAAAAATCATCTCCACTCTTCACAGATTCAGTGGGATACAACTCCCCCGAGTCATATGGTCAACCACCTTACCAACATCTAGCTTCGTATACTTCTTATCAAGATCAATCTATAAAAGAAAAATCTGAATTGGCTAAGAATATAGAAGCCTTAATTGAGTACCAAAATCAATTTCAAGGCATGATGGACTCACAATCCTATCAAAATTTCTAAATCCAAGATCTCTACTCCATTTTTCAAGTCCTACAACAAGAAGAAGAACCTAATGACTTAGGAAAGAGCATGGAACCTATGATTTAGTCCCAAAATGATTCCTTTAATAAGTTAGAAGCACTAATGAGTCTATTGAACAACACTTATAGGGTAGAGAAAACTCTTCCTTATCAATAGTTGATTAATTCTGATGGCCCTAATCATATTAATAAGAACCTAGATCATGGTGTCTTGGAGATTTTAATCAAGATTCAATTTCACCACAACATCTTAAACTTGACCAATCCCAATACTTTGACAAATTGGCAAGTTTTTCATTCAATAAGATTGAACTTGAAATGTGAATGTAACCCGATCCCTAACTTTGTGATTCAATTTCAATTTTCAAATTTATATTGACTTCGGTATTCTTACCCAATTTGAACCCATTTCCCGAACCAACATTGATTCTCATACCAATAGATTTTGAAAATGAACCACCGATCTTGGGAAGTCACATTCCATTGATGGAAAAAGAATGTGAATTTCAATTTTCTAATTTGAAACAACTCTTGAACTAAAATCGATTCTTGAACCTACACTTGATCTACGTTATATTCCCGAGTTAGTATTGATTCATGAACCTATAACTTTTGAGGCCAAATCAGCTACTCCACCGAATCACGTTCTATTATTGACCAAAGTATATACCATTATGACTCCGAATGATATTTTAAGATTGGTCATGTAATCGGAATGCTTTTCATGTTAGGATCCTACATGATCCTAATCATATTGGGGATATGATCAGTCACATATATTGGATATATATTATCACATTACCATGTTTAATATCTAATAAACCCTACTAATAAGTCTCATTTTTATTTAGTAACGTGTAGGCCCATTGTTAATGGAGATGGAAAAGAAATGAGCCCAAAAGCCCACTTTAATTCTGATTTAAATCTTAATTAAAGAGGAGATAATATTCAGGAGGATAGAGATAATTCCAGCTGAATATCAACACATATCAGGGAGGATTACATAAAATAAAACCAGTTAATTTAGTTTTATAAGAATCCAAATCGGTTAGCTTAAGATCACTGAAGATCAGATCAGAATCAGAGACAAAACAACAAATCCAGCCAGACGAAGGGGGGCAAAATTACACGCCATCTAGATCCCCCACCTGGATATGGCCATTTGGCTATATCCTCGCTGTGGATCCGCGGCCCTTTGGCGGAGATAAGGGGAGCGTTTGCTCCTCTTATCTCCTCACTCCTCTGGGTTTTTGCCTATAGAAGGCAGGTTTTGTACTGAAAAATGGAACGACTAGGCAGAGAGTAGAAGTTAGGCTAATCTATAGTTTGTAACTTAAGTTTTTAATTTTTTATGTAAATTTTATTTTCTTTATATAACTGAGAGGAGAGAGGATTTTCATGGAGGAATGAGAACAAGCCTGTACCAAGGGTGACATTGGTGTAAGTAATATTTTCTTTCATTGTTATTTGAACTGAATTGAAGTTCTCTTTTCTTTTCTATTTTTATTTTTGTTTGCTTCCCTCTTCTGTGTTTGTGAATCCAAATGACTCCGATAGCCTTAAAGTTGCCTTGCCCTTGCAAGTGTCATTGATGGCTTATAGTGATGGTAGCCATTTCTGTGGTAGTGTAGCTTGCCCCTTCATTTCATAGTGTAAATCGGGAATGGGGAAGATCCGATTTGTCATACTTCACTCGCCTTCAAACAAAGGTACATCGTCGATACGGGTCAAAGGTAAGCAGGTGCCGAAGAGGTAAGTAAGTTTTTAGGTTTTAACTTTCTTTTCTTTTAATTTTAGTTTAGATCCCACAATCTACCAACTCTTTTATCACACTTTTTAATTTCTTTGTAAAAATCCTTTTTTCCATTTCCTCCACCTTCTCATTCTACCATTTTCCTCCTAACTTAACTGTAGCTTATATTCTTTTTTTTTTTAAAGAACTCAAAGAAGATCTTTAACCATTCTTTGTAGCATAAAAGCGAACTTACTAAAAAGGCTTCCATCGCTACTCCTTGTGGATCACAACCCGCATAGCCACTTGCTATAACAGTAGTATTGAGCACTTGCACTATTTATTCTAAGTTCTGAAATTCTGTAATTTTGTGTGCAGGTAAAAAACTCAATCAAATTTTGGTGCCGTTGCCGGAGGGATGGTAAATTCTCTTTTTAGTTTTACATTTTTGGTTAACTTTCTTCTTTTTTCTTGGTGTACAAGTTTAACAACAAGGAAATCTTTGCTGCAGTGGACATATAAGTGGCCCTGAACTCTGCTCTAGAAAGCAGAGCCCAGAAGCCCTCAGATTTGCTACATTCCAGTGGCAAACTGAGTGAACTACTAACCTGTATTTCTGCAGGTTGGCTAAATTGCAAAGCTGAATTTCTGTAGCTATTTATTTTCTTGTTTGTCTCACTGTACATATTTTCTAGCCTCAATAGAAAAATGATGTTTATTAAATACTAAGAACGGTTTAGACTTTATATTTAGGCACGTGTCTAAATCGTTTATATTTTACATTACTGTTGAAGAGTGCTAGAGCAAAAGGTACGTATGCATATCATAAAGTTTAGGAAACATTCTTGGGTAATATTTGCTTGTTAATGTTACTTTTCTGTATCTTGCACACTTTGCACAATCAATCTTAAGGGCTTGTCCTATAAACAAGATAAGGTGGGGAAGTCATTACCCTCCCTTAGCCCACAAACCATCTCCTCACTTACTAACCAGCCTAATTAAAACTGAGTAGATATTAACCCTAGGGACATCTCAGACTCATATAGGAGACTGACCTAAGGGGAAAGTTGATTTGAATTTAACTCTTGCCAAACAGTGTCTAAGGTTGGGGATTGATGGGCGAAACCCCGAAGGTTGGTGGTTTAGCATAATTAGGCCCGTTGCATAGGCACGGATACCTCCCACCGATCTTGCCCCTACCTGGCTGATTAGCTTATAGTCAGATTCGGCATTATACCCCTTGTGGACAGTCTAACCAGTTAGGAGTCGTCTAGATCTAAGATCTACCCTAACATAGGTTAGATTTTCTTTTTTGTTTGCTTATATTTGTTTTTCTTTGTTTGTGCTTGACATTTCTTGTGTGATATGGCTTATAACAATAATTTTTCTAATTTTAATGATAATCTATATTACACTTCGACCTTTTTTTCGGATATTACCAATCTGGCATATCATAACTGTAACCAACCTTGTATGCCGGATTGGTCTTATCCGAATCAAAACAACCCATGCCCCAATCTTATGACCATAATTTTCAAAATAATTCTAACTCTTCACAGAGTCAATGGGGATTCACCTCCCCCGAGTCTAATTTTCAACCAACTTGTCCTCTAATCCACCTTGTCCATAATTTCACAATATTCATTCCCTGATTTTGCTTCTTATACTACTTTTCTAGACCAACCGATTGAAGAAAAATCTGAGTTAGAAAAACGTATAGAAGCCATGCAGGAGGCCGAATGAAAATTTCAGGCCTCCCTAATTTCACAATATTTCCAAGATTCACACTCAGTTCCACCAGTTCAAAATAGAAAACCATCAATTTTGAAAATGAGTATGTGCGAGTCTGAGTAATGATCACAAAATTTGATGGACTCACGATTTTACCACAAATTCTAAAACAAAACTTCATCTTTTCAAGTCCAATCGCAACAAAATGATGAACCAATCGACTATAAAAAGCTGCTTGAAGCCATGACTCAGGCTCAAATCACTCATAATCATGACATAAATATAATGGTCAAAACTCTCCATTCTCACCCTTTGACCATTCTTGATGTCTCTGTTAGAGCCAAAGAATCATGTTGTTTTGGAAAATAAGATTCCATTTCAGCACACCCATTTGAACATGCCCAAACTCTGAATTTTGAAAACCACATTGATATTTTGATAAGTTATCCCTTTCTAGAAATTGAACTTGAAAATGAATATGATCCTGAACCTTAACTTGGTAATTAAATTATACTTCCTGATTCAATAATGACTCTGGGGTCTTTACTTGATTTCAATCCTTCTCTAGAGTTACATTCGATCCTATGCCATCCATTGAGAAATTGAATCATCAATCTTTTATGATCATTATATTGAACTTGACTAATTTCATACTTTTGAAAGTCCTATTGACAAATTGGCAGGTTATCATTTTTACGAAATTGAACTCAATGAGGAATGTGATTGAGTCTTAAATTTGTGATCCAGTTCAAATGTCTGAATCAATATTGACTCCTGTTTTGTTACCTGATTTGAATAATATTTTAGAGTCAGTTTTGATTCCCATATCTGTCATTCTTGAACTTGAATCACCTATCTTAGAAAGTCACATTTTATTGTTGAGAAATGAATGTGGACTTGAGTTTTAACTTCTTAATTTGGACCCACTTCCTGAACAAATTTTGACTCCTTTTCAGTCATTTTCCTTAGTCGATTGTAGTTCATGACCTTCCTGATTCCAGATCAATCATTCCATCTTTTCATACTCCATTTTAGGATAGAGGTGTTGATAATAATGACTCTGAAATTAGTTTGAAAATTTGAACATTAGATGGGGTAAAATTCTTAATAAAATCATTCATATATATATATATATATATATATATATATCATTTTAGTGGGTTATATTAGAGAGGTTTCTGGTGGGTTCCTCCGAACTCCACGCAAATTAGATTAGGCCGCATTTCGTGGACCAATTAGACCACCGCCGGAATCACCACCTTAAGGTAATATTTTTCTTCCCTTTCTTCTTTTTCATGCATCTATGCATTAATTCATACATTAAGGACAATGCATGAGATAGGTGTAGGGGAGGGCTCTAACATCACTTAGGTTATCTTTTAATTATTAAAAAAATTTATTATTAACATTTTCTTTACTTTTAAATTTTTTTGAAAATAGAAACAATATTTTGACATATTTTTTGTAAGAAATTAAGTCAATTTTAAGGAATAAGAGAATCATAATTAGGATTTCTTATACTTGGTCAAAATAAGAATATTTGTTTGATTTCTAATGTTAGGAAGAAAATTTGTAAAAGTAATTTAGTCTTGATCTTTACCTTGATAATATATGCATGCTTTATACACTTACACACTTAGTGTTCAAAAAAAGACTCTTATGCCTTATTTAAAAAAGAAGAAAAAGAAAAAAATATATATAAATCCTCTAATTAAGCTGGGTATTTGTGCCTCATAAAGCATAAGTATTCACGCCTAAAGACAGTTCATATAATAAAATCCTTAGTTTTGTGGCCCTATTTACTCGAGTCCTTAAGTCCTTGGGGTGAGTGTCTTCTCACCCGGTGTCCTAAGACCGTTCAGCTTGGGAGTCACCGATTAAAGGCTCGTTACATGGGCAGATTAGAAAGTCTAATAAAACTAAGGAATAATCCCACAAAAAATAAAAAATAAATAAATAAGGCATAAGAGTTAGAGTTAAAGAAGAGCCCATAGTCAAAATTTCACGGTCATGAGGTGCATATGACCAAGGCTAAAGTAATATACTAGATGAGAAGTACAATTTGACTCCTTACTTTGATTGATAATAAATTTATGAATAGAGACTAAGTTTAAGAATAAAAAATTCAATTTTCCTATAACTTATAGATTACTAAATTCTTACAATAATATTTCAAATACTTTTCTCTTTCAAAATGTGTTTTCAAAATACTAACATTTTTCACTTTCTTTATGGATTTTGTGAGTGCAATCCAATGAAAACCCTCACGAGACAAAACTCGTCCTCTAGAGGTAATTTAGAGGTTTAATGGCTTGTTGCACATGCTCAATGTAATCGAGTGACCTGTGAAAGTGGTCCAATAATTGATTAGGATTAGTTTTGATGTTTGCTCGTGGGCGAGCAAAAGATAAGTATGGGGGTGTGATTAGTCACATATATTGCATATATATTATCACATTACCATGTTTATAATCTAATAAACCCTACTAATAAGTCTCATTTTTATTTAATAATGTGCAGGCCCATTGTTAATGGAGATGGAAAAAGAATAAGCCCAAAAGCCCACTTTAATTCTGATTTAAATCTTTATTAAAGAGGAGATAATATTCAGGAGGGTAGGGATAATTTCAGCTGAAAATCAACACATATTAGGGAGGGTTACATCAAATAAAACCACTTAATTTGGTTTTATAAGAATTCAAATTGGTTAGCTTGAGAATCACCGAAGATCAGATCAGAATCAGAGACAAATAGCAAATCCAGCCAGACAAAAAGGGGCAAAATTACATGCAATCCAGATCCCACCTGGATGTGGCCATTTGGCCACATCCTAGCCGCGGATCCGCGGATCCGCGGCCAAAGCCACGGATCCGCAGTCCTTTGGTGGAGATAAGGGGAGCGTTTGCTCTCCTAATCTCCTCACTCCTCTCCCTCTGGGTTTTTGCCTATAGAAGACAGGTTTTACACTAAAAAATAGAATGACCATGTAGAGAGTAGAAGTTAGGCTAATCTATAGTTTTAACTTAGGTTTTTAGTTTTTTATATAATTTTTATTTTCTTTATGTAATTGAGAGGAGAGAAGATTTTTATGGAGGAATGAGAACAAGCTTGTACCGAGGGTGACACTGGTGCAAATAATCTTTCCTTCATTGTTATTTGAATCGAATCGAAGTTTTCTTTTCTTTTCTATTCTTGTTTTTGTTTGCTTTCCTCTTCTGTGTTTGTGAATCCAAATGACTCCAATAGCCTCGAAGTTGCCTTGCCCTTGTAAGTGCCGTTGATGGCTTATGGTGATGGATAACCATTTCTATGGTAGTGTAGCTTGCCCCTTCATTTCATAGTGTAAATCGGGATGAGGAAAATCCTATTTGTCATACTTTGCTCACCTTCAAACAAAGGTACATCGTCGATACGGGTCAAAGGTAAGCAGGCGCCTAAGAGGTAAGTAAGTTTTTAGGTTTTAACTTTCTTTTCTTTTAATTTTAATTTAGATCACCAACACCACAATCTACCAACTCTTTTATCACTCTTTTTAATTTCTTTGTATAAATTCTTTTTCCATTTTCTCTACCTTCTTATTCTACCACTTTCTTCTAGCTTAACTGTAGCTTTTATTTTCTTTTCTTTAAAGATTTCAAAGAAGATCTTTAACCATTCTTCGTAGCATAAAAGACGAAGCATAAAAGAGAACTTACTAAAAAGGCTTCCATCACTAGTCCTTCCTTGTGGATCAGGACCCGCATAGCCTCTTGCTATAGCGGTAGTATTGAGTACTTGCACTCTTTATTCTAAGTTGTGAAATTCTGTATTTTTGTGTGTAGGTAAAACTCAATCAGTATAATAACACTATAAATAGAAAAAAGGTCATCAAAGGTGGGTTCCTTGATAATTCACAATATCTAGATTGAGAAGTAAAGCTTAACCCAATCTGACCACCACCAGAATCACCTTCTTGAGGTAAAATTTTTCCTTCCCTTTCTTCTTTTTCATGCATTTATGCAGTCATTCATACATTTAGGACAATGTATGAGATAGGTTTGCTGGAGGGTTCTAATATAACATAGGTTTTTTTTTTAATTTTCATATATAAAAAAACTCTCTTTAAAACTTTTTGAGAAATGAAATAATATTTTGACTTATTTTTGTAAGAAATTAAGTTAATTTTAAGGAATAGGAGAATATAATTAGAATTTCTTATACTTGATCAAAATAAGGTTATTTGTTTGATTTCGAGGTTAGAAAGAAAAATTAGAAAAATAATTTAGTCTTGATTTTTTATGTTGATGAAATGTGCATACTTTACACACTTACACAAGATTCTTATGCCTTATAAAAAAAGAGAAAAAAAAGAAAAAAGAAAAAATATATTAAAAATCCTCTGATTAAGCTGGATAATTGTGCCTAATAAAGCATAAGTATTCACACACAAAAGTGGCCCATATAATTAATAAACAACGCTTAGTTTTGTGGTTTTATTTGCTGGAGTTCTTAAGTGCTAGGGGTGTTTTTTCACTGGTGGCCTCAGACGGTCCGGTTCGGGAGTCACCGACCTGAGGCTCGTTACATGAGCAGATTAGAAAGCTTAATAGAACTAAGGGATAGTACCACTAAAAATTTGTAAAAATAAGGCATAAGAGTTAGAGTTGAAGAATCCCGAGTCAAATACTCACAGTTACGAAGGTGCATATGAATTAGGATAAAATAATAGACTAGATGAAGAATATAGTTTGACTCTTTATCTTGATTGATAACAAGTTTTTGAATATCAACTAAGTTTAGAAATGAAAAGTTTGATTTTCCTATAACTCATAAATTACTTGAAGTTTTGCAAAAAATTTCAAATATTCTCTGTTTTTCAAAAAATGCGTTTTCAAAAATATTAACACTTTATTTTTTTGTTTACGAAATTTGTCGGTGTAATTCACTGAAAACTCTCATGAGATAAAACTCATCCTCTAGGAGAAACCGAGAAGTTTAACGGCTTGTTGCATGTGCTAAGTGCAATCGTGATTCTTACGAAAGTAGATAGTTATTTAGCTTTCTTGTTTTACTCGAGGACAAGCAAAAGATAGGTGTGGAAGTGTGATTGTACACGTTTATTACATATTTATTATTACATTCTTACTTTTATCCTGTAATAAATTCTGCTAATTACTGTGTCTTAATGTCTTAATTTTGCTGGCTTGTCTTAATGAAGGGAGAGAATATTATACCAAATAATACTAGTTAAAATCAGATTTAATTAGATCTATTAGGTTAACTGAAGATAATCTCAGGTCCAGTTCGGTTAAATCAGATTTCTAGAGATCTTTGTTAAATAAAGAATCAACGAAGATCAGATTGAAATCAGAGCTCAAACTGAAAATCCACCAAAGATAAAAGATTATCAAAGCAGGGAAGATCCACGGCCCCCCAGAGCGGATCTGCAATTTTTGTTGCAACAAATGGGGAAGCGTTTGCTCCCATTTCTTCTTTCGCTCTCCCTTTCATGTTTGCCTATAAATAGTGCAAACTTCAAAGGCAAACAGGCACCACTGAGTAGAGAGTTTAGACTAGTTTTTGTTTCTAATTTTTAACTTAGGTTTATCTTTCTTTTTTAATGTAAATTTTCTATTTCTTTTGTAAACATAAACTAGACTGAGATTCATGTTAAAAAGAAAGATAGAATTATGTTGAGAGTGACACCGATGTAATATTTTTCCTCTCTTTTATCATTTTTTAATGTAATCAAAAGTTTACATTTTATGTTCCTCTTTTTGCTTTTCTTCTTTGGTTTTGATTATAATATATGCGAGTTTCATAGCAACGAAATTGCCTTGCCTTTGCGAGTGCCACCGATAACTCATGATGGTGGATTCCTCATTTATGTTCCTATCATTTCATACTTACTCGATAAAGTCTTGATGATGTAATGTCGACGGGGACTAAATTTGATCTTATGGGTTATGCGGTGATCGCCTCCGAATCAAGGGAAACGTGCCAATGATCCAAGGTAATTCATCGGCCAAAAGAGGTAAGTAAGTATTTTTAGTTTTCCTTTTTTCATTTTATTACTAGGTTTAGAACACGTAAAAAACCATTTCTTCTTTCTTTACTTTTTTTTAATTTCTTTCTTTAACTTTCTTTTCCTTTTACATGATCACCATCTTTTTCTATCTTTCACTTTCTTCTAACTTAACCCTAGATTTATTTTTTCTTTTAAAACTGAGAAGAAAGAACTTTAACTTGTTATTGTAAACTAAAATGAAAGAAATTTACTTAACGCTTCCATCGCAGTCCCTCCTTGTAGATCACGACCCACATAGCTACTTACTATATCGATAGAATTGAGAACTTAGCACTTTTCTAAACTCTGTATTTTCTGCGTACAGGTTTATCTCAATCATACAAAATTTGGACCAAAAATATTTTTAAAATTCATGGTGAGGACACTCAATCAAAAGGTCCTTAAATCTCTCAAAGTACGTGAAAAGTATCTGATTGCAAAAATTAAAGAACAATCAAAGAGTTAAGAAATTACCGTGTAGCTTGTGGCTAACGGGTCGTGTCCACGAGGAGGAATGCGATGAAAGCTTTTCGGTATTTCGTTTAATAATAAAGAATTTTGCTCGTTTTTTAATTGAAAAGAGAATGGAAAGAAGGAGATGATTAAAAGAGAAATTGCAACTTTGGAGAAGACTTTGGAGAAGGTGATTTAAAAAACTTTGAAATTGTTTGGTTGTTTTAAATATAAGGAGGAGAACTTCTGGGCTCACTATCTCACTACTCAACCATTTATTCTTCTATTGAAATCCTTAGTGCCTCAACTTGATCATAGGCAAAACTTAAGGTTGATTTTAGAAAGTTTGAAGTAAAGCATATAAGATGGTTGAAAAAGTGAACTCTTTTCTTTAAGATAATGTTTTGAATTGAATGTTAAATCATCAAGCGCGAAGAAGCACGTATGGAATAAAAACAGTTTAAGAAACGTTCTTAAAAGAAGTAGGAGTTTAAAAATCTAAACCCATCCTCATGTGCCTTCAAGAACACTTTCAAGAAGAAAGGCTTTATGTTAGGCATGCAAATGATTCATTGGGTCTTTTTTCCATTAAAATTAGAAGAGAAGAAGAATTGGAGAGAGGTACAATGGTGAGCCCAGAAAATCGATTTAGCTACTCATGGAAGACAAAGAAAAAGGCAAGTAAATAACGCAAGACATACCGTAATATGAGTGGAAGAAAATGTGACTCGATTCTTGTATTGATGTCACTTCAATCTTCAAGTTACAAGCACTCAATTCCTCTCTCTCACAGGTATTTGTACTGAACTACAAATTGCAAAATAAAAATATAACTTTTGCACTATCTAACAAAGAACCTAAACCTTAAAGTATAAACAAAATTCTAATCCTAGTCTTTGCTCCCTTTTTCAGTACAAAACCCTAGCTTTTATAGGCAAAACCTCAGAGGGAAGGGAGTGAGGAGATAAGGGGAACGTTTACCCTTATCTCCACCAAAAAGCCCCGGATCCGCGGCTTGGGCCACGGATCAGCGGCCTGGATGTGGCCAATTGGCCACATCCAGGTGGAGAATCAGTTGGCGAGGATTTGGCTTCCCTTTTGTCTTGCTGGATTCACTGTTGTAACTCCCAGATTTGACGAAATGATCTTTGATTTGTTGGCTTCAACAACTTGATTCAAGGAGATTCATTTCAACCGATTTTCAACCTCTCTGATATGCCAAGATTTGCCCTAATTCCTTGATTTTGAATTTATTTTGAATTAATTCAGAATTTTGATGGGCTTTTAGGCTTGTTCTCCTTTCTTTCTTTTAGCAATTTGGCCTACACTTAACAAAGAAGAAGAAGACTTATTAATAGGATTTATTAGCTAAAAAGTATGGTAAGGTGACAATGTATATGCAACATATGTGACTGATCACACCCCCACACTTATCTTTTGCTCGCCCTCGAGCAAAATATCAGACTAATTCTAATCAATTATTAGACCACTTTCACAGGTCACTCGATTGCACTGAGCATGTGCAACAAGCCGTTAAATCTTTAGGTTACCCCTAGAGGAGGAGTTTCGTCTCGTGAGGGTTTTCAGTAGATTGCTCCCACAAAATCCATAAAAAATGTTAGTATTTCGAAAAGCATTTTGAAAGGAGAAAACATTTGAAGTATATTTGTAAGGCTTTAAGTAATGTATAAGTTACAGGAATATCAAATTTTTCATTCCCAAACTCAGTCTATTAAAAAACATGTCATCAATCAAAGTAAGGAGTCAATTTGTACCTTTCATCAAGTCTATTAATTTACCCTGAGTCGAATGCACCATCGTGACTGTGAAGTTGACTAAGGGTTCTTTAACATTAACTCCTATGCCTTATTTATATTTATTTTTGGTGGAATTTATTCCTCAATTTCATTAGGCTTTCTAATCTGCCCATGTAACGAGGCTTTAGTCGGTGACACCCAAACCGGACAGTTTTAGGGCATCAGGTGAGAAAACACCCCAAAGGACTTAAACACTCGAGCAGACAAGGCCACGAAACTAAGGTTTTATTTATAAAATGGACCCCTTTTAGGCGTGAATATTTATACTTCATGAGGCACAAATACCCAGCTTAATCAGAGGATTTATAATATATATATTTTTCAAACTTATCTAATTATCTTTTGCATAAATACCAAGGCTTGCTTAGGCCAAAGCACCTGGCTAATCAATAATTAAATTTGTTTATTTTTTATATATATATTTTTTATAAGACATAAGAATCTTTGTTTTTAAACCCCAAGTGTGTAAGTGTATTTAGTGTGCATATTTCATCAAGGTAAATATCAAGACTAAATTACTTTCACAAATTTTCTTCCTAACCCTAAAAATCAAACAAGTCATCTAACTTTGACCAAGTATAAGAAATCCTAATTATGATTTTCCTATTCCTTAAAATTGACTTAATTTCTTACAAAAAAAATATATCAAAATATTATTCTGACCTTTCAAAAAGTTTTTTTATATATATACAAAATATATTTTTTTTGAAGTTATATTTGTCATGTTAGAACCCTTATTTTAGTCATGTTAGAACCCTCCCCCACACTTATCTCATGCATTATCCACAATGTATGAAAGAAATGTATACATGTATGAAATGAAATGTAAAAGAGGTGCATAAACTATACAGAAATATGTACAACATCAAGTTTCTCCCACACCTAGATCTTGCTCGGTCTTATCCCTCTAGCTCTCTTCCCGTCATTCCAATGGGTCCTCTTTATAGGGCATAGTGGGGAGACCAATTTTTCTGTCATTTTAGCTCTCTTCCTCCCCGTCTCAACTTCTTTAGGTTTTCCTTCCTCATATTTCTACATTCATTATTCAAAAATTGACCTCCACCACACTTCACAGTTGGAACTTCTTTAGCATGAATGCCTAGGAATTGTAACTCAGTTCCATATATCTCCTCAAAGCTTAGGTCAACACTTTCCCCTAGAGATGTGTAATTAACCAAAAGATCCCAAGTTGGTTCATCCAAACACATGAGTTCTTCTTCGAAGAGGTTTCAAAGAGTATGTCAATCGGAGGTTCTGGAATTATATTCTCATGTGATAGATTATGTTGGTCCCGAGATGATGCCAAATGCGAAACTTTCTCTGTTGACACTTATGGATCTAAACTACAAAGTCAACACAAATACTAAACAAAAAAGGATTAAAGTTAATCAAATAAATAAACTTGCAATAAAGGAAATTAAATCTCAGAAAAGTTTAGACAAACGCAAACACGAGAGATTTATCCTGGTTTGGTCCTCGTGACCTACATCCAGTCCCCAAGCCACCCGCTTGAGATTTTCCTTTATTCTTGATTTTGTACACCCAAAATCACAACCATGCACACCACTTGACAAATCCCCTTTGCCAAATGTGTACACCTTCTCTTTCAACAAGAGAACAACTTCTCTTCCACCAAGAGAACACCTTCTCTTCCACCAAGAGAACAAACTTCACCTTGTACAACTGCTTCTACACCAAGAAGACACCCGTGTACAATGATTGCTTTGAGTATTACAACACTTTCCTATAAGCCTTGGTACTGTGTATGAACGTGGACATGGTCTAGTATAGGAGACAAACTTTAGAGAACTTCACAAAGGAATTTGAATTTGGTGAAGAACTGAAGTGGGAACAGTTTTCAGGATAGACAGAATTTTTGATCTTAGAAAACTGAAGATTAGGATTGGTATTTGGCCTTAGGATTAACCACCCTATTTATAGCTGCACTCTAGGGTAAGTTAGGGTAGTTATAGGTGCCTTTTGAATGATTGAATCGCTGGAAAATGTTGCACAAAAGACCAGATAACAGAAACTGTCCAACAGTCAGAAACTGCCTATAGTCGACTTGCCATTTGAGTTAGTCGACTAGTCTAGGCAAATTTCCAAAGGTTAGTCGACTAGGTTTAGGTATAATTCGACTAGGTCATGAATAGTTCGAGTGACATGTTTCTGGATAACTGAATCAAGTCGACTGCAACTAACATCTAAGTCGACTAGGCCAGGGATTAGTCGACTAGGAGAATAGGGTTAGTCGACTACAAGGTCTATTAGTCGACTAATATTGTCTATCAAGTCGACTAATGGACAAACAGAGAGTTGGGTCTAAATTGAGACACAGGATTAGTCGACTAGGGAGTTTGGGTTAGTCGACTAACAAGGGTATTAGTCGACTATAAGGAGTTGTAAGTCGACTATATAGACATGATATGTGTGTGTGCATCAAGGCTTTTGACATGCTATTTCACAATTACAAACCACATCATATCAACTCTCTTTGGGACATCTTGATCATGAAGAACTCTTGATTCGTCGTGTGTTAGAGCTCCAAATGAAATGCTTCACAAAAGTCTTCATCAAAATAAGTTCCAACATTCTCCCCCTTTTTGATGATGACGCTTTGTGTGCACAAGTACTCCCCCTGCAGAAAATAAGTTATATTTTCCTCCCCCTGCAGAAATTGGGTTATAACAAATATAGAAATACTTTGTTCTCCCCCTGCAACAAATATATCATTATATATATATATATATATTCTTATCAACTTTTATATGGTACCTGCAAGATAAACGTTAGATGGTACCAAACATAAAAGAACACAATTAACCTTTAGGAGACCAAACCAAATTAGAATTTGGTTTTCACCTGTTAGTATACACATAATTGCAAGAATTACATATATCATGAATGTATGATGCAATATATGTATTTTTATCATGAATACTTAAATTCTTAGGAATCCATATAAACTTATTTTTCTTAGACTTTCTTTTTACAAAAGAATCATATGGATTGCTACAATATGAAGAATTTTCAATATATCCAATACCATGTGACAACTTCCCAAAAGATAATAAATCATTCAACTTTTCTTTTCCTTGATTGAACTTAGTCACATTTTTCAACATATCTTCATATTTCTTTTTGAAAACTAACATGTCTTTATCCAATATAGAAATCCTTTCATTCAAAGACATAGTTTCCTTTTTAAGAAAAACATTTTCTTTTATAAACTTCTCATTATCATTTTTCAAAGATGATATTACTTTTTCAAACTCATCTTGTTGAGAATTTATAGAAGATACTTTTAAAGCATAACATGAATTTTCCTTTAAAAGTTTTTCATTTTCTTTTGATAAAACTTTATTTTTTGTTTTTCATGTTTTAGATCATTAAACAATTCATGAAATGCATCAGAAAGTTCAGTAAATGATAACTCATCATTTTCTATGGCCATGTAACATAGGTTGACACGTTCAGTGGATTCTTCTTCGTCAGAAGATGAGGAATCACTGTTCTCCCATGAGGCTTCATGGTCGTTCACCTTTCTGAACTTTTTGCTCTTGTATTTGCTTTTATTCTTGAGCAAAGGGCAATCCTTCTTCAAATGACCTGTTTTGTTACAATTAAAGCATTTAAATTTACCTTACTTTAGGAATCTCCTGAATTTCTTTGAAAGCATTGCCATCTCCTCTTCATCGTCATTTGAATCGTCCGTGTCGGAGGATGCATGGAAGGCAAGTTCTTTCTTCTTTGAGTGGTGTTGTCGTTCCTCCTTCTTTCTTTCTTCTAATTGCACTTCATATGCCTTTAGATTACCAATTAGGTTTTCTAACGATAAAGTTGAGAGATCATTGGCTTCTTCAATTGCTGTTGTCTTCTTCTCCCATTCTGGTGTGAGTGCACGAAGGATCTTGGGAACTTTTTCGACTTGGGTGTATTCCTTTCCAAGGGATGCTAATGAGTTGATAATGTCGGTGAATCTTATAACCATTTCGGATATGGTTTCATTCTCCTCTATTTTGAATAATTCAAACCTGTGGACAAGAACAGATATTTTAGATTCCTTAACTTTATTTGTGCCTTCGTGTGTTACCTGAAGAGTATGCCATATTTGATGTGCAGAAGTGGCTGTTGACACTCTATTGAACTCTTCTTTGGTTAATGCATAGAACAAGGCATTCATCGCTTTGGCGTCAAGGTTCGTATTCTTCTTTTGATCATCACTCCAAGCGCTGTAGTTGGTTGTTGGTTTGGTGTACGATGCTTCAACGATGTTCCAAAGTTCGTAGTTGAGCGATTGCAAGTAGATCTTCACTCTACACTTCCAATAGTTGTTGGATCGGTCAAATAGCGGTGGACGTTGTGTAGAATGTCCTTCTTTGAATTGGGATGATGAAAACTCCGTTGCCATCCTTGTTGTTGACTAGGTATGCAGGGCTTGTATGCTGAATGTGAGACCTTGCTCTGATACCAATTGTAGGACCTCGCTCTGATACCAATTGTAGGACTCGAGATGATGCCAAATGCGGAACTTTCTCTGTTGGCACTTATGGATCTAAACTACAAAGTCAACACAAATACTAAACAACGAAGGATTAAAGTTAATCAAATAAATAAACTTGCAATAAAGGAAATCAAATCTCAGAAAAGTTTAGACAAGCGCAAACACGAGAGATTTATCCTGGTTCGGTCCTCGTGACCTACATCCAGTCCCCAAGTCACCCGCTTGAGATTTTCCTTTATCCTTGATTTTGTACACCCAAAATCACAACCATGCACACCACTTGACAAATCCCCTTTGCCAAATGTGTACACCTTCTCTTCCACCAAGAGAACATACTTCACCTTGTACAACTGCTTCTACACCAAGAAGACACCCGTGTACAATGATTGCTTTGAGTATTACAACACTTTCCTATAAGCCTTGGTACTGTGTATGAACGTGGACAAGGTCTAGTATAGGAGACAAACTTCAGAGAACTTCACAAAGGAATTTGAATTTGGTGAAGAACTGAAGTGGGAACAGTTTTCAGGATAGACAGAATTTTTGATCTTAGAAAACTGAAGATTAGGATTGGTATTTGACCTTAGGATTAACCACCCTATTTATAGCTGCACTCTAGGGTAAGTTAGGGTAGTTATAGGTGCCTTTTGAATGATTGAATCGTTGGAAAATGTTGCACAAAAGACCAGATAACAGAAACTGTCCAACAGTCAGAAACTGCCTATAGTCGACTTGCCATTTGAGTTAGTCAACTAGTCTTGGCAAATTTTCAAAGGTTAGTCGACTAGGTTTGGGTATAAGTCGACTAGGTCATGAATAGTTTGAGTGACAAGTTTCTGGATAACTGAATCAAGTCGACTGCAACTAACATCTAAGTCGACTAGGCCAGGGATTAGTCGACTTGGGGAATAGGGTTAGTCGAGTACAAGGTCTATTAGTCGACTAATATTGTCTGTTAAGTCGACTAATGGACAAATAGAGAGTTGGGTCTAAATTGAGACACAGGATTACTCGACTAGGGAGTTTAGGTTAGTCGACTACCAAGGGTATTAGTCGACTATAAGGAGTTATAAGTCGACTATATAGACATGATATGTGTGTGTGCATCAAGGCTTTTGACATGCTATTTCATAATTACAAACCACATCATATCAACTCTCTCTGGGACATCTTGATCATGAAGAACTCTTGATTCGTCGTGTGTTAGAGCTCCAAATGAAATGCTTCACAAAAGTCTTCTTCAAAACAAGTTCCAACATTCTCCCCCTTTTTGATGATGACGCTTTGTGTGCACAAGTACCCCCTGCAGAAAATAAGTTATATTTTCCTCTCCCTGCAGAAATTGGGTTATAACAAATATAGAAATACTTTGTTCTCCCCGTGCAACAAATATATCATTATATATATATATATAAATATATATATATATATATATTCTTATCAACTTTTATATGGTACCTGCAAGAAAAACGTTAGATGGTACCAAATATAAAAGAACACAATTAAACTTTAGGAGACCAAACCCAATTAAAATTTGGTTTCCACCTGTTAGTATACACATAATTGCAAGAATTACATATATCATGAATGTATGATGCAATATATGTATTTTTATCATGAATACTTAAATTCTTAGGAATCCATATAAAATTATTTTTCTTAGACTTTCTTTTTACAAAAGAATCATATGGATTACTACAATATGAAGAATTTTCAATATACCCAATACCATGTGACAACTTCCGAAAAGATAATAGATCATTCAACTTTTCTTTTCCTTGATTGAACTTAGTCACATTTTTCAACATATCTTCATATTTCTTTTTGAAAACTAACATGTCTTTATCCAATATAGAAATCCTTTCATTCAAAGACATAGTTTCCTTTTTAAGAAAAATATTTTCTTTTATAAACTTCTCATTATCACTTTTCAAAGATGATATTACTTTTTCAAACTCATCTTGTTGAGAATTTATAGAAGATACTTGTAAAGCATAACATGAATTTTCCTTTAAAAGTTTTTCATTAAGAGGGTTTTGGTAGAATATATAAAAGGGTTTTGGTAGAATAGTCTAAACCGTCATAAAGAATTTGGCATTATCGCCATTTCTCTATTCCATGATGAGGACATTGGACAAGGAGGTCTTTGAATCATTCAAAGTACCTCCAAAATAGTTCACTAGGTTCTTGCTTGAACTGCATGATGTTTTTCTTAGTGTGAGCGGTCTTGTGGATTGGATAGAATTTCTTTAAGAAGACCTTGATGAAACCATCTCAGGATGTGATAGAGCCGGCCGCTAAGCTGTAGATCCATTTCTTGGCTAAGTCCTTAAGAGCAAATGGGACAAATCTCAACCTAATAGCATCATCTGCAAGGTGTGGAATTTTCATCATTAAGCATACTTCCTCAAATTCTCTTATGAAGAAATAAGCATCTTCAGACTCTAAGCCATGGAACTTAGGGAGTGTACTGATGAACTGTGGCTTAAGCTCAAAGTTGTGTTCACCAACTGATGGAAGTTGGATGCAGGATGGAAGTGATGTTCTAATGGGATAGAACCTATCCTGCAAAGATGTTGGTTGATTCATAACCAAATCTGGTCTTGTTTCGAACTTGGGTGGTGATGTGTTTCTAGTTAACCTAGATGAATTAGGGTCTTTTGACCACACTTGTATACACAAACACAATCACAAACAAGTTCACCGATAGTCAAGAAGAGAAAACAACCAAGCCTAGTCCAAGATAACCTTGACCTAGACAACTCCTAACTGGTTTATTGTCCACAAGAGGTATAATGTAGACTTTGACCACAAACTAATCAGCCAGGTCAGGGCAAGATTGGTGGGAGGTTATCTATCAAAGACGTTCTTTAATTAAGTAACCACCAACCTTCGGGCTTTCGGCCCTAATCCCCTTCCTAGACACTGATTTGGCAGGAGTCCAATTCCAACACCTTCCCCCTTAGGATAATCTCCTAGTGAGTTCGAGATGTCCCTAAGGCCAACGTCTATTAGATTTTACTTAGGCTTAGGTTGTGCGTGCATAGAGATGGTTTATGGGCTAAGGAAAGGTAATAACTTCCCCACTTTATCTTGAATTGGGTTTTGCCCTTAGAATTTATTGTGCAAAGTGTGCAAGATATAGAAAAGTAGCATTCAAAAGCAAATATCACCCAAGAATGTTTTCTAAACTATATGCTATGCATACGTACCTTGTCTCCCGCTCTCTTCAACAGTAATTGTAAAATAAACGTAATTAGACAAATGCCTAGAATGCAAGTCTAAACGTTTTTTAAGCAACTAACAGTCACTCAAATTACTGTTAGATTAAAACAGGGATGGTGGATAGCAGAAATAGCAAGAACATAACGTATAGAAACTTAATTTTTTGGCGAGCAATATGTCCAGCAAAAAAGAGTTTTAGTAGTCCAATGAAATTTTTAACTTTTGCAGCGCAATTTCTTGAAATTCTGTTTCCTACTTTCGAGAATATGGGCACAGAATTTGCAAGTCTTCTCTTTGAAAACTTGAATGCTAGATCTGAATCTTCAAGTCCCTGAAACAACACACCAAACTTGTTAAAAAACAAATGCATCATTCCCTCCCCGGCAACGGCGTAAAAAATTTGATTGTAAAAATTATAGAACAATCAAAGAGCTAAGAAATTACCGTGTAGCTTGTGGCTAACAGGTCGTGTCCACGAGAAGGAATGCGATGAAAGCTTTTCGGTATTTCATTTAATAACAAAGAATTATGCTCGTTTTTTAATTGAAAAGAGAATGGAAAGAAGGAGATGATTAAAAAAGAAATTGCAACTTTGGAGAAGACTTTGTAGAAGGTGATTTAAAAAACTTTGAAAATTGTTTGGTTGTTTAAATATAAGAAGGAGAAATTCTGGGCTCACTATCTCACTACTCAACTGTTTATTCTTCTATTGAAATCCTTAGTACCTCAACTTGATCATAGGCAAAACTTAAGGTTGACTTTAGAAAGTTTGAAGTAAAGCATATAAGATGGTTGAAAAAGTGAACTCTTTTCTTTAAGAAAATGTTTTGAATTGAATGTAAAATCATCAAGCGCGAAGAAGCAAGTATGGAATAAAAATAGTTCAAGAAACGTTCTTAAACGAAGTAGGAGTTTAAAAATCCAAATCCATCCTCATGTGCCTTCAAGAACACTTTTAAGAAGAAAGGCTTTAAGTTAGGCATGCAAATGATTCATTGGGTCTTTTTTTCATTAAAATCAGAAGAGAAGAAGAATTGGAGAGAGGTATAATAGTGAGCCTAAAAACCGATTTAGCTACTCATGGAAGACAAAGAAAAAGGCAAGTAAATAACGCAAGACATACCGTAATATGAGTGGAAGAAAATGTGGCTCGATTCTTGTATTGATGTCACTTTAATCTTCAAGTTACAAGCACTCAATTCCTCTCTCTCACAGGTATTTGTACTGAACTACAAATTACAAAACAAAAATATAACTTTTGTACTATCTAATAAAGAACCTAAACCTTAAAATATAAACAAATTCTAATCCTAGTCTTCGCTCCCTTTTTCAGTACAAAACCCTACCTTTTATAAGCAAAACCTCAGAGGGAAGGGAGTGAGGAGATAAGGGGAGCAAACGCTCCCCTTATCTCCACCAAAAAGCCGCGGATCCACGGCTTGGGCCGTGGTTCTGTGGCCTGGATTTGGCCAATTGGCCACATCCAGGTGGAGAATCAGTTGGCGAGGATTTGGCTTCCCTTTTGTCTTGCTGGATTCACTGTTGCAACTCCCAGATTTGACAAAATGATCTTTGATTTGTTGGCTTCAACCGCTTGATTCAGGGAGATTCATTTCAACCAGTTTTCAACCTCTCTGATATGCCAAGATTTGCACTGGTTCCTTGATTTCGAATTTATTCTGAATTAAATCAGAATTTTGATGGGCTTTTGGGCTTGTTTCTCCTTTCTTTCTTTTAGCAATTGGGCCTATATTTAACAAAGAAGAAGAAGACTTATTAATAGGATTTATTAGCTAACAAGTATGGTAAGGTGACCATGAATATGCAACATATGTGACTGATCAGTATCTCCCCTTGTAATTGATGAAAGATGTCAAGGGCTTGACGTACAGAATGAAAGGTGTTAAGGGCTTGACGTACAGAAGCAGTGTTCTATATTAAGTAGAATTTTCAATAATAGACTTCAGCTAGATCTACTGATCATACATGTACATTACATATTTAATATCACATATGTCTTATTTATACATTTATTTTATAATAAAACTTTGCTATTAGATGTATTTTCATTTCTAGTGGTGTGCAGGATAATTAAGGTAAAAAGAGAGATTGACAGTTCTATCCGATTAAATCTAAAATTTCAAAAGAAAGGGGATCGATTCAAATTCAAAGGTTTTAGAAGTCATCTTATCTGAAAATTGGATATATTAGATAAGATAATTACTTAAATTTTGAGGGAAAAATAGGTTTGTTTGAAGACCCTATCTGAAAATTGGATAAAGAGATAGATCATCAAATTCAGAACAGATATTCAAAATCTAAGAAGATAAAAGGATAGAGGATGAATCAACGGATGACCGGCTCCTAGATCCTGGTCCTATGATCTGGATAATGTGCTAAAAACACGACAAAAGTGGTGTTTCAGCAGCATTTTATTTGAATTTGGGGGAGTGTCAGCTCCCCCTATTCGTACGTCTATCCCCGTCCTAATTCTCTTATGAATACCTAGTTACCCCGAATGCAGAGAAGGCATGACTTCAGGGGATGACTCGCCCGGGGAGAACTCCACATAGAGCTTTAGGCTTAGGATTTTTTCCAAATGTTCATTGTAGTTTTAAATTTGAGGGAGAATTGTAAAGAGAAGATAGAGTGTTTGTAATTGATGGTGACAGCTCAATAAAGCTTCTTCTGCTCATATTAATTTACCTCTTTATATTTTTGCGTGCTTTAATTACTTTATTTACTTTCATCTGCTTTCTTTATGCCTTTTATTTTATCATGCCTTCTTTATAGCTTGGATTAGGGAGAGTTTCATGACAGAAAATAGAGAAAGAATTATCTTTATAGTGACACTAGATATAATTTTTCTTAAAGATAATTATATTGAGAGTAATAGCCAATAGAACTATCCCACTTTTCTTTATCGTTACTTAACTTAATTGATCGCTTGCTTTCCTCTAATTCCCCCAAGGTATATTCTTCTTTTCTTGTTTATTTTCTTTTTAACTTAGTAATGAAAACACTAACAACATCTTCTTCTTATTCCTTCTACTTTCCTTCTAATTTACTTTAATGTTTCCTTTTCTTTTCTTTTCTTTTAAAACAAAGAAGATCTGTACTTGTGTAGTAATTTAAGAAGAAGACTTAAACAATGGTTCCATCGCTATCCCTCTCTGTGATCATGACCCGTTAGCCCTAAGCTACATGGTAGCATTGAGGACCTAGCACTGTTCTAAACTTCTATATTTTATTTTGCAAGTTTGGCTCGATCAAATTTTAGCACTGCTGCCGGAGAAGGACGATAAGTTTTCTTCTTTTGATTTACTTTAAATGGTTTAACTTTTTTTCCTCTATTTTTGTGTGTAGGGGCTAACATTTGGCAATCAAGAGCTGAAGTGGATATATTACTACTTTGTACCTCTGTCCAAGAAGGCAGAGCATCAGAGCCCACAACTGTGGTGAATTACTAACTGAAGTTTCTTGCAGATCGCTTGAAATTCAAGAATTTAGCTACTTTAGTTTATAGTTTTTCTGTTTAACATATTCTACACACTGTTCTAACCTCAACAGTAATATGGTTGTTTGTTAATGCTAAAAAATGTTTAGATATTGCATTCTAGGCATTTGTTTAATTTGTTACATTTAAATTACTATTGAAGAGTCCTGGAGCGAAGGTAAGTCTGCATTGCATATAGCTTAGGAACGCACTTGTATGTTATTACTGGGGTGTTATTTTTGCTATATACTTGCACACGCACACTAAAATGAATTAAGGGTTTGTCCTATAAACATGATAAGGTGGGAAAAATCATTACCCTTACTTAGCCCAAAAATCATTCCTCTCTCACTAACCCAGCCTAACTTAAAATTGAGTAAACGCTGCCCTAGGAACATCTCAGACTCAATAGGAGACTGACCTAAGGGGAAAGTTGATTAGAATTTAACTTTTGCCAACTTGGCGTCAAAGGTTTGGAATTCAGAGGCAAAATCTCAAAGAATAATGGTTTGGCATAATTAAGCCCATTGCTTAGGCACGGATACCTCCCACTGGACTTGTCACTACCTGACCGATTAACTTATGGTCAGATTTTATAATATACCTCCCGTGGACAGTCTAACCAGTTAGGAGTTGTCTAGGTCTAAGGTCTACCCTAAACTTAGGCTAGATTTTTCTCTATTTATTTGTTTGTTTTTATTTTTGTTTTTGACATTTTTGTGATAGGGATTACAGTTACAATTATTCCAATGCATATAGTGATCCATACTTCACATTGACCTTTTTTGATTCAGATATTACTAACCTGGCATTTCATAACTTTAACCAACCAAGTATGTCGGATTGGTCTTATCCGAATCAGTACTGCCGCAACTCGAGTATTATAAACAAGATGGGATGATCATCACCACTCTTCATCGCGTCAATGGGGATACAACTCCCCCGAGTTATACTATTAATCTCCTTACCAACATTCAGCTTCATATACTCCTCCCGAACAACAAATAGAAGAACCAATTGACTAGGAAAAGAGGATAAAAGTCTTAAAAAAGATTGAGCAGCGAATTCAAAATCTAGAAGACTCGAGATCCTATCAAAATTTTTAAATCCAAGATCCTTACTCCATTTTTCATGTCCCACAACAAGAAGAACATACCGATTTAGAAAAGTTTATGGAATCGATGATTCAATTCCAAAATGATCCTTTCGATATGATATAATTAAGACTTAGTCAATTAGAAAACATGCGTAGGAATGCAGAAACTCTCCCTATCCAATCTTTGATTATTCCTGACACTTCTAACCATATTGATGAAAATCAAGAATCATGTTATCTTGAAGGCTTTGACCAAGATTCAATTTCACCACAAAATCTTGAACTTCACCAATATCAACCCATTGATAAATTGACAAGTTTTTATTTAAATAAAATTGAACTTGAACATGAATATGACCCCGACCCACACCTTCGTGATTCAATTCCAATTTTTGAATCAATATTAACTCCAGTATCCTTACCCAAGTTGGACCCTTTTCCGGAGCCAATATTGATTCCTGTATCTATAGATTTTAAAATTGTACCACCTCTTTTAGACAGTCACATTTCATTAATGAGAAAAAAATGTGAAATTAAGTTCTTTGATTTGAATTCAATTCTTGAACTAAAACTAACTTTAGAACCTAAAGTTGATTTTTCTGAGTTAGTAATAGTTCCCGAACATATCACTCTTGAACCCAAGTCAACCATTCTACGAAGTCTCTTTTGTTGGACAAAGGTGTGGATAGTTATGACTCAGTGATGATTTTTCAAGATTGGTCATGTAAAAAGAATAATTTTCATGATAGGATTTGTATGATCCTATTCATATTGGGGATTGTAAATATGTAAATGGAAAAGAGGTCAATAAGGTGGGTTCTGTGAACCACCACATTATCTTGATTGGGTAGCAATATTTGGCCCAATCCGACTACCACCGGAACCACCACCTTGAAGTAACATTTTTCTTTCCTTTCTTATTTTTCATGCATTTATGCATTATTCATACATTGAAGAAAATGCATTGTTGGCCCAAAGGCCCATCACTCTAATTTTAATGATGATTAACTCATGTTGTTATAGTACTAATGATCTTGTGTTTAAATTAGTCTCAGATATTTGATTAAGATCTTAGTTGGTGTTTAGCTTCAACAAAAAGGATTTAAAGTCAGGTTTTATAGCTAGACACATGTTAATTCAAGAGCTTGTGCATCATGACCACATCAAGTACTCAAGAGGAGCCTAGCTCATTAGATCAAGGTTTGGACCAAGTCAAAAAGAAGAAGAAGACCTTCAAGAGAAGACTTGTGTTTAGGCTTGTTTGTAGTAAGATTTTATTTTTAGATAAAATATAAAGGATAGATTAGTTGGTGGATTGCTCAAGTATCAAATACACTCACACACAAGATTTATATGTGTTTTCATTATAGAGTTTTCATTTTCGAAAAATACCGGTTTTGGTTTCTTATACATGTGTTTTATCAAAACCTTATTTAGAGCCCAATGTCAAAAACATAGATATTTCATCATATATGTGTAGTGGATCATATCCATACACACTAAGCTTTAAAAGTGTTTAGAATATCTTGTTTTTATATTTAGAGGAGTTTTGGAAAAATTGGATTTCAATTTGTAAAAACATTTTGGAAAAATACAGATTTTTGTTTAAGGTAAAATATCCATATTGCAAAAATAGTTCAAAATGTTTGTAACATGTTTTAATTTTTACTCAAACATGTTTGTATATCAAACTATATTACTGAACTTATTTTTGTAGATTTTTAGAGAATTTATGGGATTTTATTTAAGGTAAAAAGCCAAGCTTTTAATCCCTGAATTTTGCTGGACAAGTCCTCTACCGGTCGACCGGACGGTCGACCGAGCTAGAAGTCGGTCGACCGACGTGCACAAACGTGCACGGCCAAGGGTTGGTCGACCGCACGGTCGACCGCCAGAGAGTCTCTGCTCTCTAGAAATGGCCCGGTCGACCGGGCGATCGATCGCTGGGTAATTTGCCAGGCAACGGTCTACCGGCCGGTCGACCGTTGGCTCAACGGTTAGAAATCTAACCGTTGGCTGGTTGACCGGGCGGTCGACCGCTAGCAGTCTAGACTGCTGATTTGGACTCCAACGGCTAATTTTGAATGCCTATATATTGGGGTTCCCTTGGACTGTTTTCTATAAGATTTCAAGAAAGTTTTTGGCCTAGTTTTTCCTACCTATATCAGTGGTTTTATCCACATGTTTTAGAACCAATATTTCCAAATCAAAAGGAGAGTTTATCAAGAGTTTTCAAAAGTGATTTCTTGAGTTTTTCACTAAAAATTCAATCCTAGTTTTTCTCACATACACTTGAGCTATCCATTGCTACATCCAACCTATAGGAATCTTTGTTGTGAGAGAGTTTGAGGTGATCAAAGTGTTTCGATCACAAAAGTGTTCATTCTTATTTTGAGGAGGCGGACTTGTGGATTCGTGTTGTTTCGAGTTCTAGTGAGAGCTCGGTGTAGAGGTGCGGCCTCGGCAAGCTAGTGTGCTTGCGGTGTGTAGTTCTTGCGGGAACAAGAGAGGGACTAAAAAGTCCAAGGAGTTCTAGTGTGAACTCGTTGTAGGTGTTGCGGCATCGAATGATCCGGTGGGATCTGTTTATAGTGAAAATCCTTCATAGTGTTGAAGGCGGGGACGTAGAGCAAGAGTGCTCGAACCTCGAAACAAATCTCTCGTGTTTGTGATTGCTCTCTTTATCTCTCACTTGTGTTTATATCTTGCATGCTTAAATTGCTTTCATCTTTATATGCTTGATATATTTGTGCTCTATTGATTATATGCTTGGGTTTGTTTACTCACACTTGTATTCAAGCAAGAGAGCCATAGCGGCACCTCAACTCTTATTTAGAGGAATCTTGAGGAGTTAGCTCAGAGCCCTTCACCGGGAATTCGGCTACACTCTTAGGTTATACCTTGTGTGTTTAGCACAATAGTTTTTAGTTTGTATAAATAGTTTTAATTCCGTAATAATTCACCATTAGATTAGCTAGTCACCTATTCACCCCCCTCTAGGTGATTTCATGCATGAGATAAGTATGGGGGAGGGTTCTAACATAACATAAGTTTAGGTTTTCTTTTTATTTTTTATTTAAAAAATTTACATTTTCTTTGCTTTTAAAACTTTTTGAAAAGAGAAATAATATTTTGACCTTTTTTTGTAAGAAATTAAGTTAATTTTAAGGAATAGGAGAATCATAATTAGGATTCCTTATACTCGGTTAAAATAAGATTATTTGTTTGAATTCTAAGGCTAGGAAGAAAATTGAAAAAGTAATTTAGTCTTGATTTTTATCTTGATAAAATATGCATACTTTATACACTTACATACTTAGGGTTCAAAAACACAGATTCTTATGCCTTAAAAAAATAATACATATATATATAAAGTTCTCTGCTAAGCTGGGTATTTGTGCCTCATAAAGTACAAGTATTCACGATTAAAAGTTGTCCATATAATAAATAAAATCCTTAGTTTTGTGGCTTTGTTTACTCAAGTCCTTAAATCCTTGGGTGTTTTTTACCCATTGCCCAAAGGCCGTTCGGTTTGGGAGTCACCGACGAAAGGCTCGTTACATGGGCGGATTAGAAAGCCTGATTGAACTTAGGGATAATACTATAAAAAATAAGGCATAAGAGTTAGAGTTAAAGAACCTTGAGTCAAAATTTCACTGTCACAAGGTGCATATGACTTAGGGTAAAATAACAGACTTGATGAGAAATGCAGTTTTGACTCTTAACCTTAATTGATAAACAAGTTTTTGAATAAAGACTAAGTTTAGGAATGAATAGTTTGGTATTCCTATAACTTATAGATTGCTTAAGTCTTACAAAAATACTTCAAATATTTCTTTTCTTTCAAAAATGCGCTTTTGAAAATACTAACACTTTGTTTCTCTTTCTTTATAGATTTTGTGGGTATAATCCACTGAAAACCCTCATGAGATAAAACTAGTCCTCTAGGGGTAACCTAGAGTTTTAATGGCTTATTGCACGTACTAAGTGTAACCGTGATTCCCACGAAAGTAAGTTAGGTTAGGTTGGTTTCATTTTTTTAATTTTGCTTGAGGATGAGCAAAAGATCAGTGTGGGGGTGTGATCGCACACGTACATTGCATATTTATATCACATATATTATATTTCTGCATTTATTTTAAAATAAAACTTTGCTATTTGATGTATTTTCATGTCTAGTGGCGTGCAGGATAATTAAGAAAGAAAAGAGAGAGATGGACAGATTTATCTAATTAAATCTAAAAGTTCAAAAGAAAGGAGATCAATTCAAATTCAAAAGTTCTAGAAGCCATCTCATCTGAAAAATGGATATATCAGGTAAGATAGTATCATCAAATTTTAAGATAAAAAACAGATTGTTTGAAGACCCTATTTGTGTCGCTGAGGATAAAGAGATTGATTGTCAAATCCAGAGCAGATATTCAAAATCTAAAAAGATAAAGGGATAGAGAATGAATCAACAGATGATCGGCCCCCAGATCCTGGCCCTACGGCTAGGATAATGCTGCAAAAATGCGGCAAAAGCAGTATTTTCGCGGCATTTTGTTTGAATTTGGGGCATCGCCAGCTCTCCCTATCTTCATACGTCTATTCTCATCTTAGTTCTCCTATAAATACTTGCATACCCGAAGGCAGGCAGGGCACGATTCTAGGGGACGACTCTCCAGGGCAGAACTCCACAGAGAGTTTTAGGGTTAGGATTTATCTATTTCAAATGTTAATTGTAGCTTTCAATTTGAGAGAAAGAATTGTAAAGAGAAGATAGAGTACTTGTAATTGATGGTGACAACTCAATAAAGCTTCTTCTGTTCTTTTTAATTTAGGTCTTTTTATTTTTACTTACTTTAATTACTTTATTTACTTTCATCTGCTTTCTTTATGCCTTCTTTTTAATTATGCCTTCTTTATAGCTTAGATTAGGGAGAGCTTCATAACAGAAAATAGAGGAAGATTTATCTTTAGAGTGACACTAGATATAATCTTTCTTAAGGATAGTTATATTGAGAGTGACAGTCAATGAAACTATCTCACTTCTTTTCATCATTACTCAACTTAATTGATCGCTTGCTTTCCTTTAATTACTCCAAGGTATGTTCTTTCTTTTCTTGTTTATTTTCTTTTTAACTTAGTAATCAAAATGCCAACATCATCCTTTTCTTCTACCCTCTACTTTCCTTCTAATTTAGTTTAATATTTTCTATTCTTTTCTTTTAAAATAAAGAAGATCTGTAATCGGTGTAGTAACTTAGGAAGAAGACTTACATAACGCTTCTATCACTGTCCCTCCCTGTGGATCACGACCCATTAGCCCTCGGCTACACGATAGCATTGAGGACCCGACACTGTTCTAAACTTTTATATTTTTCTCTGCAGGTTTGGCTCGAACATCTACCCAATTGGTGATTGTTCTAGGCTGGAGAGAAAGTAACCAAGCCTTGGCTTTTTCCCTTTAGGGAGAATGGGAACAACCTAAGTTTTAGGGATTCCTCCGTCATTTGATTATATTTCATAGTCTTACAAATATCCTTAAACTCCCTAACGTGTTGGTATGGATTGTGGGCTGACTGGTTAAAGCCGTCAAACAAGTGATTCACTCTGTGCTCTAGGCTAGACACCGTCGCAATGAATAAGTCACCCTTTCTAAGATAAGAAAGCATCTCTTTGAAAGCTTAAAAGTAATCACAGGAGTGTTTCCACAATAGATCCACTTATGAGCTCGAAATCCTAGGGGTCAAGTTCTAATTGATTTAAATTAACTAAAACTCAGGAGAAACCAATATGAGATTATGATTTTTGAGCAAAAGAACGGATAATGAAAACCCGACCTATGTGAGGGGGATAAATCTTAAGATTTTTTTTCATGCAAAAAATGCATTAATGCAGCACAAATTCATTAAAAAACACTTTTAAACCCTCACTGGCAGGAGATTCGTTGGTAGAGTTAGAAAGATACCAACCTTCCCGGTGACTCTGAAGCAAGCAATTTTTTCTAGCAGCTCAATTAATTAGCAAGCAAGTAATCTCCCTTCCTATTTATGTAAATCTTCACTTGTTTCGTGGAATAGCCCTGCAAAAACAAGTTTAACAATTAAATATTAGGGATGATAAAGAAATTTTTTTTTGAATTTTAATTTTTAAATTTTTTTAAAAACTAGAAAAAAGATTAAATGTCAATTTTCAAAAACAGATTTTTATACAAGTCCCTGGAAATGGCGCTAAAAACTTCAGTTCAAAAGTTATGAAATTTTCCATCGGTGTTGAACCGCGTATAAATTAGAAAAATCTAGTCTTGCTTTAAATTACTTCAAAGTTTAGCATAGCGGGAAGAAAAAGGTCGAATCCATAGAGACTTCTTGAAAACAAGATTTTTTAAAAATATAAAATATAACTAATTTAATTGGGAATTTGGTGAATGAATGGGTGAAATCTTTGTTTTGAGAATTAAACTTCAATATGATTTAAAAATTTGAATTAAGAGGAAAAAATTACTAACCTATGAGGGGAATAAATAAGAAAAGAAAATTTAGAGAGAAAGTGAAAAGGAATGAGAGACAATAGAAACCCAGAATTAACACAGAGCCTTGGTTAACAGTTGCTAATGTCACCTTGAAGTCTCCTTCCTCCAATTGATGTGGAAAAAAATAGAAGATAGTAGTACTACAGACTGCAAAGAAAAGAATACATGCATGAGACTTTCAACAGAGTGTATAATAACAAATGAATTAAATGAAAAGAATTACATCATAAATAAAGAAGAAGAAAGATTCTTAGACTGAAATGAGTAACGATCTTGATGATATAACACCTAATTTCAATAATAAATCACTATTATAACTCTCTCAGTTCTCTCTAAACTCACATTATAACTTAACATACACATCTCTTTAGTATAGCTTCTCAGGCCTCCAGTGCACACTCTTCTTCAGAAATGCCA
Organism: Agave tequilana; assembly: GCA_038442645.1. NCBI lineage: Eukaryota > Viridiplantae > Streptophyta > Magnoliopsida > Asparagales > Asparagaceae > Agave > Agave tequilana. The sequence continues at coordinate 322,651 of JAVJIF010030842.1, read as the reverse complement.
GTATTTATAGGCAAAATGGAGAGAGGGAGAGTGTATGAAGATAGCGAGAGCAAACACTCTCCTAACAGATTCCATTTAGCCGCGTTTCCGTTGATTTCTGATTCACTTATATCTCAAGTTGGTTTTTCAGTTTGGGATCTGAATTTGATATTATTGTTGGCCCAGAGGCCCATCACTCTAGTTTTGATGATGATTAACTCATGCAGTTATAGTTTACTAATAATCTTGTGTTTAAATTATTTCAGTGATTGACCAAGATATTAGTAGGTATTTAGCTTCAACAAAGGAGTTTTGGAGCTTTCACATGTAGATTCAAGAGCTCGCGCGTCAAGATTGCATCTAGCACTTAGTTGGAGTCAAGCTCGTTGGATCGTGTTTAGATCGTGTCAGCTTGGAGATAAGAAGACTTCGGTTGGTGTTTAGGTTAGTATGTTTAAATCTTGTGTAAAGATAGATAGTGTTGATATGCTCAAGTTCACATACACACACAAGTATAAAGCTTATTGGTTTGGTTTTTAGTTTAACCAGTTTTGGTTTTCATGTCAAAAACATAGATATATATATCTTACATGTATATTGAATTCTATCCATATATAATATGCTTCAAAGTTGTTTCAATGTCATGTTTTTGTATTTATATAAGTTTTGGAGAAAATGGTTTTCCATTTCAAAAATCCAAGTTTTTGAAAAAACAGATTTTGTGTTTAAGGCAAATTTCAATATCACAAAAATGGTTCAAATAGTTTGTAATATGTGTTGATTTTTGATCACACGTGTTTGGTATTCAAAGATCTAATAAGAACTTATTTTTATGAAATTTATGTGATTTTATGAGATTTTATTAAAGTTAAAGAGACCAAGTTTTAATCCCTTAAAAATTATGACCTGGCCTTCTGCTGGTCGACCGCATGATCAACCGAGCCAGAAGTCGGTCGACCGGGGATCGATCAATGTGCACAAACGTGCACAACCACCTTTGGCTAGTGGGCCGGTCCACCGGGCGGTCCACCGTCCAGAGAGCTCTGCTCTCTGGATCTGGCCCCGGTCGATCGGGCGGTTAATCAGCCAGAGAGCACTACTCTCTGGATCTGGCCTCGATCGATCAGGCGGTCGACCTGTGGCTCAACGGTCAGAAAAATGACCATTAGTCGATCGACCGGGCCGTCGACCGGAAGGGCACTTTTGCCCTTTCCAGACTGCCAACAGGCAGGTTTTTAAGAGGGTATAAATACCTATCTCTTTGGCTGGTTTCTTCAATGATTTTTTTGAGCAAAATTTTTCCATCTTCTTAAGTATTTTAGCAACACGTTTTCAAGAGTTTTTGGGCTAAAAGATTTATCTTTATTTTGTTTTCAAGGGTTGGAAAATTCAAAGAAAAATAAAGTATTTGGGATATTGGTTTTGATCTTCATTTCTATCTTATTCTAGTTATTTCCTAAATATTTTTCTTTGTGATTTGTTTTCCAAACACCTTGTATTCTCACACTTGAGCTATCTATCTTTCCAATCTATTAGGATCTTATTTTGGTGAGAAAATTGGTTTGTGGTCTATAGTGATCACCTAGAGTTGTTTGTGATCTTTGTGATCGCCAAGAGTTATAATCTTTCTTTACTTTGAGTATCCCTCTTGTGTAGAGGTGACTGTAGAGGAGTTTGTGTTGGTATCCCTCTAAGTATAGAGGCGATTGAGGTGGAGTTTTAGCTTTGGCCTATCCCTCTAGTGAGAGGTGATTGTGTTGGCTTTGTTCCTATCCCTCTAGTGAGAGGTGATTGTTGTTTGGCTTAGCACCCTATCCCTATATTGAGATGTTGATCTTGTGTGGTTTAGTGCCTTGCCTCTAGTGTGAGGTTGTCTTGTTTGAGAGAGGAGTTGTGTACTCTAAATTTGTATTACCCAATCCTCAGTGGAGTTTTCCTGTGTGGGAAGTCCTGTGTGGACGCATTACTAGAAATTCTTCTGTGTGAAGGCGGGGACGTAGAACAGTAACTCGAACTTCGAAGCATATCTTTGTATTTGCGATTGATCCACTATCTCTAAACTCTCTCTTTATATCTTGCATTGATTCATATTGCTCATATCATTCATATGCTTGGTATTATTTGAGAGAGCTTTACATAGCACCTCAACTCTTATTTAAAGGAATTTAGAGGAGATAGTCCAGAGCATTTCACCGAAAATTTGGCTACACTCTTTGGTTATACTAAGTATGTTGCAATTAAGTTTTAATTCTGCATTATTTGTCATTAGATTAGCCATACACCTATTCACCCCCTAGGTGTATTTTCATTATCTTTGTTGATTCTTCATCTAACCAACTGAATCTTAAAAAATCCAACTTAACTGATCTAGATCTGGGATTATCATCTCTAGTATATTCTGATCTTTTGTTATGTTTTAAATCCTCCAAAAAATCTATTTTAGTTGGCCTGGATTTGTGATTATCTTCTTTCTCACCTTTAATTATATCCTGTATAAATTAGACATTTAATACAAATTAAATGCAAGAATTATGACAGAATGATGTAGAAATGTAATAATAAATATGCAATATGTGTGTCCAATAAGACAGAAGTAGAAAAGAAACCATATTAGCAGCAAAGAATCATTTTCACTTCACATTCAAGGCTTGTAGGTTGAAAATTATAATCGGTGAAAGGTAAAGGTCTTCTCGGTGTAGAGAATAAGTGTACATAATTGGTAAGGCTATTGTTAATTAGTGTATATGTGTTGATTTTATAGTTCTCAAAATCAAGGTTAAGAAAAATCTCAAGTAGAGTTGCTTGGGGATAACATGTAGGTCTGGAGGACCGAACCGAGATAAAATCTTTGTGTTTGTGATTGTCTTCTTTATTTTATTTCTGTGATTGACATTTACTTTTCAAGTTACTAATCTTTCTTGATAAGTTTATTATAAAAACTATTCACTTCTCCTCTAGCGTTGTAGTTGCCATATACAGGATTCCACACTTGGTATCAAAATAAGGTTGAAAAGATGGCAACGGATTTTTTCATCTCAATTCAAGGAAGGACATTCCCCACACCACTGTTCGATGGATCAAACTATAACTTTTAAAAGTATAGAATGATGATCTACTTACAATCAATCAATTACAAACTTTGGAACATTGTGGAAGCGACATTGGAGAAGCCACGTGCAAACTATGATCAATGGTCTGAGGAACAAAAGAATGCAGTCAACCTTGATGTAAAAGCAATGAACGCTCTCTTATGTGCCTTAAACAAAAAAGAATTCAGCCATGTATCAACAACCATATCAGCACATCAAATTTGGCATACATTAGAGGTAAAACATGAAGGCACAAATAAAGTTAAGAATCTAAATTTCTATTCGTGTACACAGGTTTGAATTGTTTCAAATGGAGGAAAATGAAACAATCGTTGAAATGATTACAAGATTTACTAACGTCACCAACTCTTTTGTTGCACTTGGCAAAACTTACACACAAGTAGAAATGTGTAATAAACTAGGGCACATGAAGAAAAATTGTCACCTACTAAAACCCAAAGCCAACTTCAACAATTTCAAGAAGAAGAAGGCTTTATAGGAAACTTGAGACGATAATGATTCTTCCATCCAATGAAGAAGAAGTCAACGAATTGCCCAACATGTGCTTCATGGCCCAAGAAAATGAGGTATTTGAATTCATAAATTATGAAAAACTTCTTGATGCATTCAATGAACTATGTTTTGAATTTAAGATAATAAGTACAAAAAATAACGATTTGAAAAAGGATAACGATATTTTGATTGAAGAAAATAATTTACTTAAAGCAGAAACATCATCTTTAAATTCAAGAATTTTTGATTTGGAGAAAGATATTTCTTCTTTCAATGAAAAGTATGAAGAGATTTCAAAAAATGTGAACAAGTTCAACAAAGGAAAAGAAAGTTTGAAAAATTTGTTATCTTCACAAAAAGTTTCAAATAATTGTTTGGGATTGGTTTTTCAAAAGAAAAAGAAAAGATTTCTTATCCATATGGTAGAACTAATCATATTTCATCTTATTCATATATTAAGAAGAATAATCTTTCAGGAAGACTCAAGTACAAATATATATGGGTTCCTAAAGATTTGAATTCCTATGACAAAAATGCTTATATTGCTTCATACATGAACACTGTTTGCAACTCTATTCATTATGTTTATATTAGCAAGTGAAAACCAAATTACAAATGTATTTGGGTTCCAAAAGGTTAATCATTTCGGACCTTATTGAATGTGGGTACCAAACAATTTTGTTTTTATTTTTCATGTACCCTGAAAAAAAAGATGGATGCGAATAATAGTTTTATGCGGTAACTGTGTTTTATATGACTATTTGCAAACTCTCTTTTTGTTAATGACAAATGGGGAGAATTATTGGCAACTAACCAATCATTAATGCAGGGGGAGTATGTGTTATTTGTTTTCTCGCATCATTAATGCAGAGGGAGTGTTAGGTTGTCATCATCAAAAGGGAGAAAATGTTGGATCTCTTATTTTGATATTTTGATGATAACAACATAAAATATATGTGCTAACATCTTACGCAGTATTTGAAGCTACACTTGTTGGCCCAGAGACCTTCCACTCTAGTTTTGATGATGATTAACTCATATAGTTATGTTTACTAATAATCTTGTGATATTTAGTTTCAGATCATTAATCAAGATATTAGTTAGTGATTAGCTTCAACAAAGGAGTTTTGAAGTTTTTCACATGGTGATTCAATAGCCCGAGCAACAAGATCATACATAGCACTCGTTGGAGTCTAGCTTGGCGGATCACAGAGTTTTGGATCGAGTTGGCTTGGAGACGGCCCTCTATAAGAAGACTTCGGTATCCTAGTTTAGTTTATGTTTTAGATCCATGTGTAAAGATTAGATAGTGTGATATGCTCAAGTTCACAATACACACACGTTTCATGTTTTGGATATTGGTTTTTCGGTTTGTGATTTAACCGATATCGGTTTTCATGAATAGATAGTATCAATACAAGTTTACTTTGTTTAAATGTATATTAGATATGTTCTATATACATACATGCTTCATATCCTACACAAACTTATTTTGATATGCCTATTCATGTGTTTAGCTTTTGTATTTTAACAAAACATATTTTCATATTTAAAGTCAAAAACAATGATATGTATATATTTCATGTATATTGGACCTATGTCCATATGCAACATGCTTTAAAATGATTAAGTATCATGTTTTTGTATTTGGATATGTTTTGGACAAAGTTTATTTGAAAAATCAAAGTTTGGAAAAATACAGTTTTTGGTTTTTGGTAAATTTTTCATAACACAAAAATGGTTTAAAATGTTTGATATTTTTGTTGAAATTTTTATCACATGTTTATATATCATATATAAAGTTAGAAACTATTTTTGTGGATTTTTAGAAGTTTTATGGGATTTATTAGAATTATTTAAAACCCAGTTTTCTAACCCAGATTGCCTTCTGCCAGGCTCTGGCGGTCGACCGGGCCGGTCGACGGGACCCAGAGTCGGTCAACCGGGACAGTCGACCGACGTGCACACACCTGTGCACGTTGGCCAGGCACTTGGGCGGTCGACCGGCGGAGAGCTTTGCTCTCTGGATTTTTACGGTCGACCTCTGGTCGCTGGCTTCCAACGGTCATTTTTTGACCGTTGGCGGTCGACCGGGCGGTCGACCGCCAGCAGCCTAGGCTGAAAATTCAGCCTAACGACTAGTTTTTTGTTGGAGGTTATATGAACCCCATTTCTTCGGGATTTTGGCTAAGATTTTTAGAGCCAAAAATTTCTATACTCTCCAGTATTTTTACAAGCTTTCAAAAAGTGTTTTAAAGCTAAAAGATTTCATCTTTAATTTGTTTTCAAGGGTTTTGGAAAAATCAAAGAAAAATAGGTTTTTGGGATATTTCTTTAGATCCTCATTTCTATCATATTGCAAGTGTTTTCCCAAGGATTTTTCTTTGTTATTTGATTCCCAAAACACCTTGATTTTCACTTGAGCTATATCATTCTATCCTATTCTATAGGATCTTTATTTGTAGGAAAATTTGGTTTGTGGTCTTTGTAACCACCTTGTTGTAACCCTTTTTATTTGGATATCCCTCTTTGGTAGAGGTGCATTTGGGTTGTTGGTTGCTTCCTCTTTGGTAGAGGTTGAGGTTATGGTTTACTCCCTCTTGGTGAGGTGGAGTTGGTTGGTATTTGTATCCCTCTTCGGTAGAGTTGGATTGTGCTTGTATCCCTCTCGGTGAGGTACATTTGGTTTATTGGTGGAGTTCGGTACTCCAGTCTTCGGTAGACCATTTGTATTGCCCGGTGGAGGTTGTATTAGTTGAGAGAGGAGTTCAGTACTCCTAGATTGAAAATCCTTCTCGGTGAAGGTGGGGACGTAGAGCCCGGTGCTCAAACCTCAAAACACATCTTGTTGTTTGCGTTTGATCCATTGACTCTAAACTATCTCTCTTTATTTTGTGCCTTGCATCTATTCATATTACTTATTCATATTATATGCTTGGCTTGTTTGTGTGTGCCTCACTTGTGCTTAACCACGAGAGCTTCATATAGCGCCTCAACTCTTATTCAGAGGAATAAGAGGAGTTAGTCCAGAGCCCTTCACGGGGAATTCGGGTACACTTGTTTGTTGCACTAAGTGTTGTTGCAAATTAGTTTTGTAATTTCGCATTTAGTTCGTAGATTAGCCTTATCACCTATTCACCCCCCTCTAGGTGATTTCAATTGGTATCAGAGCCTACGCTCCTGATATTTGGTTTAACCACCTAGGAGTGAGATCTTGGTTTGCTAATCTATCATTTGCATTTCACGTATATTTATTTGCACACACTCATGGATTGCTTTTTACCTCCCATGTTTGATGTTTCCAACATTGACACATGAAAATTTAGGATGTCCATGTATTTGAAACCCGAGGCTTGCATGTTTTCCTTGCCGCTACCAAGAAATGCTATCTTGGTAACCGCAATCATATAGGGGCCAATACACAAGCCCTTGAGGCTATTATAAGCACGCTTAACAAAGATTATCTTATGCTTGTTTCTGACTTTGATTCCGCCTTTGCAGTGTGGAACAAGTTGACTTCCTCCGAGCTTCAAATGCCCAACATAATGGAGGATGAATCTAGTAGAGACGAATCTGAACAACGATGGTATATGGTCCAAGGGAATGACTCCCTTGAGGTACATTCGGATACTCAACTAGATAGTGCTAGCTCTTCATTAGATGATCATGATAGTATGGATGCCGATGCTTTAAATGAAGAGTTATCTATTATTTGTGAGAACCTCCTTGAAAAATATAAAATTTTGAAAAAGAAAACTTGTAAGTTAAGTAAAGAAAAAGAGGATTTGTTTTCAAAACTTGAGTTGGTTTTGCAAGAGAAAGAGGAGATTTCTAATGAGAGGGATTCATTGAAATCTCAACTTGAACTTGCCCTAAAAGAAAATGAAATTTTAAAATCTAAAAATGATTGCAATGAAGTTTTGAAGAAAAATAAAGCTATAACTTCAAAACTTGATTTTGTTGTGAAAGAAAATGAATCCTTGAAAATAAAAATTAATTCTATTTCAAAAGATTTATATGTTTGTTTAAAGAAAAATGAATCTTTAAAAATTGATATTGATTCACATGTTTGCCATGCTAGTGTAGTATCACATACATCACCTATTGCATATCACACCTCTTCTTTAATTGAAAATGATATATCCATGCTAAAGAAAAATATTGATTGTTTGGGCTCCACTTTGAGCCAATGTGTTTTAAGTCATACACGTTTGGAATCTTTGTTTCGAAAGAAACAAGTTCCATCTTTGCATGCACACCCTCCACGGCATACACATGCTCCTCACGATCACAACCATCACACATTGTATGCTCATGTGTACACTTGTACACATTGTGGACGTAAGGGCCACCTTACTAAATTTTGTTTTGATCGCATAAATGATTGTAATTTACCAAATAAATTTGTTTGGGTTAGAAAAGGTACAAACCCTCATGGACCCAAAAGAGTATGGGTACCAAAGACCACCCCTATTGTATTTGATGTAGGTGTGGGCTCTCGCATGATGTGAGAGCGTTGGTGCCTTGAGGTGGATGCGTCCCGAGCTTCATGAGGACTATTTGGATGCATCACTTTCAAGAGGAGTTTGGTGGGAGGACCACCTTGGTTTGGAGAACTAGAGAGGTGCCTTCATCGGTTTTGGTATCGATCTCTAACTCCCGTTTATATTTGCAAGCTTTTCATGTTCATCGCTTTATAGCATGTCTTATTTATTGTTCATTATGCCTATGCCATGTTCATTAGATTAGTGATATACATGATTAGTTATTTTTTATCACCCATGTTTATATGGACCTATATATTGTGTTCTCACCATTGTTTAGCTATTATGTATATCATAGTTCTAATAGCATGTGGATTTACATAATGATCATTTTTATGTTGATTTATGTCTCGTTTTATGCTTCATGTTTTAAATATATGTTTAAATGTTAGTTTTCATTAATACTAGGATATATACTTGTACATATAGTGGGACACAAATAGATCATTATATGTTTGTGCTTAAACGCTCATTTGTACCCATTAGATGTGCTAGATAGTCTAGTTTTGATGATTCATACATTTTAAACTTTTATTCCCCATTTTGGACATGTTTTATGATCATGTGGTTTCACTTCATGTATATGTTTATTTTGCCAAACTTTAAGATATACATGTATACCCCTTGAGTCATTTGCTTTTCATGTAAATCTTTATTATGAACTCATTGTGTTTAGGGATATGTATGTATACTTCTTGTTTTGTCAAAACATACATATGTCTTGTAGTATATATTGTTTTTTAATGAAAATTTAGTTTTGACGATTTTCATGTTTTCCATGTTTAGCTTCATGTATATGTCCATCTTGTCCAAACTATTGATTATGCATATACATCCTTTGAGCCACGTGCCTTCATGCATATACATTTGTGGACTCGTTATGTTTTGGATATATATATGTATACTTTAGTTTGTACTTGACATACATATGCCTTGAAGAAATCGAGTTTTTATGATTTTCATGTATTGAGGAACTTAGAGATTGAACGTTTACTTTCATGATTATATATTTTCACATATACCTTGTACACTCACCTACTTATAGTTTTCTCATGACTTTGTTTTCATGAGCATGATATGGGCTTTATGGACTTTGAATGTTTAGTGACCATGTGATTTACATGTGTTTCATGAAATATAATTTTTTTTATTCCTTACTTGAAGGATTTCGTACTATTTTTCAAGTTTTTCCATTTAACTAGTTATGGTATTCTTCGTTATGGTAGAGTTTTCAAACATACTATATTTTTCAAACCTATCTTTGAAAACCCCTACCTTCCACGGGCGGTTGGATGGGAGACCATGCACATGTATGCTTTATAGTGAAAATCATTTTAAACTTGAGCATGAAATGGGTGGTAGGTAATATGAGGTATACACTTGATGTTATTGTTGTTTCAATTGATATCATTGGATCTTTTCAATTGGTATCAATATTGACATTTTTGTATACTCATATATTGTTTTTGTGTATGTATGCTTTCTTTTGGTATCATCTATTTTGATTGGTACTCATTTTTCATACACCTATACATGTTTTATTTGTGCTTACTATATCCCTATATTGTTGAGCACAAATGTTGAATATGCTAAACTTAATTTTTAAATGACTATTATGTTTCAATTGACTAGTTTTCAATTGGTATTCAATACAAGCTTATGCACCGTTTTATTTGGTATTTCATAAAGGGGGAGAAAATTCGTATTTTTATCTTTCAATTGGTATTTTGTTTACCGTTGATTTCTACTCCCACACTTTTTGTTGAAAATTGATTTTATTTTGGTATCATATGTTCTAAATGACAAATATTCACAATTGGTATCAAGATTTTGTTTACTTTCAATTGGTATCTATTGATCTATTTCTTTCAATTGGTATCCATGAAGATTTATATTGGTGTTTTAAAATTTGATTTACTAAGATATCTCAAAATTTTTTTATTGAGAAAAATCAAATTGTGTTTTAATAAGAAATGTTAAAAATGTTTTGATATGATTGCATATATGCAAGGGGAGCTTAACATCTCTTCTACATATAGATTCATGTTGAGTGTATCTTATATTGAGGAGCTTGACAACTCTTCTTTATGCGATACACGTATGTAGGGGGAGCTTCACATCTCTTCTTATGCATTGCATATTTTGTGTTATGTGAATTAGGGCTTGTCATCCTTTCTTCATGTAATGCATATATGTAGGGAAGTTAACTTAGCATCTTCCTCTTCATGAATGTATATCGCATATATTCTTATTATTGATTTGTTTGATGTCACCCCTTTATTGATTCTTTGTTTCGGACAAAAAGGGGGAGAACATTATTTTGTTTTTTACTTTAACCCCTTTGTTGATGATTGACAAAAAGGGGGAGAAGTATTTGGTATATATGCATGTTTTTAGGATTTATGTTTATGCATATATGTTTTGTTTTGCAAATAGGAGAAAAAGAATTTATGAGTTTTATGTTGATTGGCATGTTTATCTCCTTATATTTGCATACATGTTTATTTATGCATGTGCTTCATTACCATATTTTATTGCTTATTTCCTATGCATGAGTTAAGGGAGAGCTTCTTTGAAGCTTAACTTTAATCATGCATATATAACTCCATGAGTTTTGTCATCATCAAAAATGGGGAGATTGTTGGCCCAGAGGCCTTCCACTCTAGTTTTTGATGATGATTAACTCATGTAGTTATATTTACTAATAATCTTATGATGTTTAGTTTCAGATCATTAATCAAGATATTAGTTGGTGATTAGCTTCAACAAAGGAGTTTTGAAGTTTTTCACATGGTGATTCAATAGCCCGAGCAACAAGATCATATATAGCACTCGTTGGAGTCTAGCTCGGTGGATCACGGAGTTTTGGATCGAGTCGGCTTGGAGACGGCGCTCTACAAGAAGACTTTGGTATCCTAGGTTAGTTTATGTTTTAGATCCATGTGTAAAGATTAGATAGTGTGATATGCTCAAGTTCACAATACACACAAGTTTCATGTTTTGGATATTGGTTTTTCGGTTTTTGGTTTAACCGATATCGGTTTTCATGAATAGATAGTATCAATACAAGTTTACTTTGTTTAAATGTATATTAGATATGTTTTATATACATACATGCTTCATATCCTACACAAACTTATTTTGATATGCCTATTCATGTGTTTAGCTTTTGTATTTTAACAAAACATATTTTCATATTTAAAGTCAAAAACAATGATATGTATATGTTTCATGTATATTTGACCCATATCCATATGCAACATGCTTTAAAATGATTAAGTATCATGTTTTTGTATTTGGATATGTTTTGGACAAAGTTTATTTGAAAAATCAAAGTTTGGAAAAATACAGTTTTTAGTTTTCGGTAATTTTTCCATAACACAAAAATGGTTTAAAATGTTTGATATTTGTGTTGAAATTTTTATCACATGTTTATATATCATATATAAAGTTAGAAACTATTTTTGTGTATTTTTATAAGTTTTATGGGATTTATTAGAATTATTTAAAACCCAGTTTTCTGACCCAGATTGCCTTCTGCCAGGCTCTGGCAGTCGACTGGGATGGTTGACCGATGTACACACACCTGTGCACGTTGGCCAGGCACTTGGGCGATCGACCGTGCGGTCGACCGGCCAGAGAGCTTTGCTCTCTGGATTTTTACGGTCGACCGGTCGGTCGGGCGGGCGCTGGCTTCCAACGGTCATTTTTTTGACCGTTGGCGGTCGACCGCTAGCCGCCTAGGCTGAAAAGTCAGCCTAACGGCTAGTTTTTTGCTGGAGGCTATATAAGCCCCATTTCTTTGGGATTTTGGCTAAGATTTTTAGAGCCAAAAATTTTATACTCTCCAGTATTTTTACAAGCTTTCAAAAAGTGTTTTAAAGCTAAAAGATTTCATCTTTATTTTGTTTTCAAGGGTTTTGGAAAAATCAAAGAAAAATAGGTTTTTGGGATATTTCTTTAGATCCTCATTTCTATCATATTGCAGGTATTTTCCCAAGGATTTTTCTTTGTTATTTGATTCCCAAAACACCTTGATTTCCACTTGAGCTTTATCATTCTATCCTATTCTATAGGATCTTTATTTGTGGAAAATTTGGTTTGTGGTCTTTGTAACCACCTTGTTGTAACCCTTTTTATTTGGATATCCCTCTTTGGTAGAGGTGGATTTGGGTTGTTGGTTGCTCCCTGTTTGGTAGAGGTTGAGGTTGTGGTTTACTCCCTCTTGGTGAGGTGGAGTTGGTTGGTATTTGTATCCCTCTTCAGTAGAGGTGGATTGTACTTGTATCCCTCTCGGTAGGTGGATTTAGTTGTATTGGTGGAGTTCGGTACTCCGGTCTTCGGTAGACCATTTGTATTGCCTCGGTGGATGTTGTATTGGTTGAAAGAGGAGTTCGGCACTCCTAGTGGAACGGAAATCCTTCTCGGTGAAGGCGGGGACGTAGAGCTCGATGCTCGAACCTCGAAATACATCTTATTGTTTGCGTTTGATCCATTGACTCTAAACTCTCTCTTTATTTTGAGCCTTGCATCTATTCATATTACTCATTCATATTATATGCTTGGCTTGTGTGTGTACCTCACTTGTGCTTAATCACGAGAGCTTCATATAGCGCCTCAACTCTTATTCAGAGGAATCAAGAGGAGTTAGTCCAGAGCCCTTCACGGGAATTCGGCTACACTCGTTGGTTGCACTAAGTGTTATTGGAAATTAGTTTTGTAATTCCGCATTTAGTTCTTAGATTAGCCTTATCACCTATTCTCCCCCCTCTAGATGATTTCAACACTATCTACTTTTCAAGATCATATACTGATATATCAAGGCTCAAGTGACGGTTCAAGAAGATTTATAGAAGACATGTAACATTTATAATGTTGTAAATTTGTTTTTCATGTCTTAGTAGTGTTGTAAATGCCTTAAATACACATACACCCTAGTAGATATCTATATCAAGATAAACCCATTTTTAGCTCATATTTGCTTTAACATACATATATTAATCGACCTCTTCCTTGGTTCAGTTGACAAAGACTTCTTACAGAGCCTAAACCATCTTAAGGTTCCTTTTCCAGTTGACTTATAACATGTTCCAATCAACTGATGGTTTAATAAAAGAAACTAGGATTTCTCAGTTTGACTTGATCAGTCAACTGATGGTTTGGACCAGTTGTCTAATAGTTCACAAATCTTTTGTTCCAGTCGACCCACCTTATTTCCAATCGACTAAGTTGTCTGAACAGACATTTATCAATCGACTGATACTTCTTCCAGTCGACTGATTTAACAGTTTATTGTTGTTGTTAGTTTTGTCTTTTGATACCTATTTCCTCATTTCTAACAGCTATATTCTTGAATTTTTGAATTGTCTGATTGATTTTCAGTTACCAAAAGCTCTATAAATATTTAGAGATTTTTGGACTTTCATTCACAACAATTCATTCCAATCTCTTCATTTAAAAAGTTCTGAAATTTCTGTCAAGATATATAAGTCCTCTCATTTTGCATTAGTCTACTTCCAAATAACTTGTTAGGCAAAAATAGAAGAGAAACCCTATTAGCCACAGTAAAGAATCATTTGCACTCCACATTCAAGGCTTGTCACTTGAAAATTGTAATTGGTGAAAGGTAAAGGTATTCTCAGTGTAGAGAAGGGGTGTACTGAATTGGCAAGGTTGTTGCCAACTAGTGTACATGTATTGATTTTGTAGTTCTCAAAATCAAGATTAAGAAAAATCTTAAGCGGGGCTCTTGGGGACTGGATGTTGGTCTGGAGGACCGAACCTTTGCAATTGCCTTCTTGGTTTTATTTCTGTGATTGATATTTACTTACTAATCTTACTTAATAAGTTTATTATAAATACTATTCACTTTTCTTTAGTGTTGTAGTTTTCATATACATGATTCCACATACACGAGGAGAATATCCAACAAGTATATGGCTAAGCCTCCATACAAGCAATTAAACACAATATTCATAGAATTTCTAGCTTTATTTGATCGAGCTAAATCTGCATAAAAAATATAAAATTTTTGAACAGTACTAGGTTCTTAATTCTACCGTGTAGCCTAGGGCTAACGGGTCGTGATCCATAGGGAGGGACTGCGATCGAAGCTTTGTATAAGTTTCTTCTTTTAAGTTTAAAAAAATGAGTCTAAAAGTTCTTCTCAATTTTGGAAAAAGAAAACAAATAAAGTTAGGTTAAGTTAAGAAGAAGATGGTTGAAGAAGAGATGGTGGTGTTGTTATTATTTTATTTACAAAAAAAAGAAAAACTAAATAAAGAGGAGAATATTAATTTTGGAGTGGAATTCTAAATGAATGAATGAGAAGAAATAAAAAGAATGCACACCTCTACCGTTACATCATAATGAAGATTTACCTCAGCGTGAAATAAAGTAAACAGATAGAAAGAGTAACTTGAATGCAATGCTTGGCTAGATCAAGTATAATGAAGAAAAATAGAAAACTCTATTGATATCACTTCGATACAATTCTCTCTTGAAAAAGGATTACATCAGTGTCACTCCAATTACAATTCTTCTTCTTCTTTCATGTAACTCTTTCTAACTTAAAATAAAATAAAAATACATTAAAAAAATAAAAACCTAAACTAAACTAAACTAAAGCTCTCTACTTACGTTTGTCCCTCTTCCTTCTGAAGATACATGTATTTATAGGAAAGATGGGATAAGGGATAGAGTAAAGAGACAGGGGAGCAAATGCTCCCCCAGATTCAAAGACATAACTGTGAAAATACGATTTTTGCCGCGTTTTTGCGGCAAGATCTAGGCTCTAGGGCCAGGATCATGGAGAGTGTGTCTATTGATTTTTCCTCTATCCTTTTATCTTATTCGATTATCAGTTTCTGCTTTGAATTTTATGATATATTTGTGATCTTTAGTTCAACCAACTGGGTCTTCAAAAATCCGTTTTTACTTGCATTTTGTTTGGTATTATCTCATCTGCTAAATCTAGTCTTTAGATAAGATGACTTCTAGAACATCTGGATTTGAATCGATCTCCTTTTTTGAACTTTTAGATTTAAATAGATAAATTTATCAGTGTCTTTCTTTTCTTTATTAATTACACTGCACGCCACTAAACATGAAAATACATTCAATAGCAGAGTTTTATTTAAACATAAATGTAAAAATATGACACATATGATATGAAAATATGTAATGCACGTGTACGATCACACTCCCCACACCTATCTTTTACTCGTCCTCGAGCAAAACAAAAGTAAAGCTAACCTAAACTAACTCACTTTCGTAGGAATCATGGTTGTACTTAGCCCGTGCAACAAGCCATTAAACCTCTAGATTACCCCTAGAGGATGAGTTTTGTCTTGTGAGGGTATTCGGTGGATTGCACCCACAAAATCCATAAATAAAGAAAAAAAAGTGTTAGTATTTTTGAAAATGCATTTTGAAGGAAAAAAGTATTTGAAGTATTAATGTAAAAATTCAAGTAATCTATAAGTCATAGGCTTATCAAAACTTAGTCATTCCTAAACTGATTCTCTATTCAAAAACTTATTTTCAATCAAAATAAGGATTAAAATTATATTTCTCATCTAATCTATTATTTTACCCTAAGTCTATGCACCTTGTGACCGTGAAAATTTGACTCGAGATACTTCAACTCTACCTCTTATGCCTTATTTTTTTACATTTATGAGGCAATTATACCTTAGCTCTATTAGGCTTTCTAATTCACCCATGTAACGAGCCTCAGTCAGTAATTTTCAAACCCGACGGTTTTAGTGCACCGGGTGAGAAAAAACCCCAAAGATTTAGAACTCGAGCAAATAGGGCCACAATACTAAGGATTTTTTTATATGAACTACTTTCAGGCATGAATACTTATACTTTATAAGACACAAACACCCAGCTTAATCAGAGGATTTTTATATAGTAAATATTTTTTTTATATAAGGCATAAGAAATTCATTTTAGAACCCTAAGTGTGTAAGTGTATAATGTATGCATATTTCATCAAGATAAAATCAAGACTAAATTACTTTCTCAGTCTTTCCTCCTAACCTCAAAATCAAACAAATAATTTTATTTTGACCAAGTATAAGAAATCCTAAGCATGATCCTCTTATTCTTTAAAATTAACTTAATTTCTAACAAAAATAAGTCAAAGTATTATTTTCCTTTTCAAAAAGTTTTAAAGAAAGATTTTTTTTTATATAAAGCAATAAAACCTAAGTTAGTATGTTAGTAAATCTCTCCCACACTTGACTCATGCATTATCCTCAATGTATGAATGAAATGCAATAATACATGAAAAAAGTTGAAAGGGAAGGAGTCACCTCAAGGTGGTGGTGCCGGTGGTGTTCTCATTGGGCCAAGTGTTTCTGCCCAATCTAGGTACTGTGGATTTTCATAGAACTCAATTTTCATGACCTCTTTTCTATTAACATTTTTATACTCCCCAATATGAATAGGATCATGCAAGATCCCAGCATGAATTTTTTTTGGTTATATGACCAATCTTGGGATATCATCATGGAGTCATATTAATCTAAACCTTGGTCTAACAATAGAATATGGTTTTGTGGAATAGATTATTTAGGCTGAATAATGAAAGAAATAGGAACCGATACTGACCCGGAAATAAAAATCAAATCAAGTTTAGGTTCAAGAGTTGGAGTTGGTTCATGATTTTGGTCCAAATCATAGAATTGATGTTTACATTCATTTCCCAGTAGTGGAGTGTGACTATCCAAAATAGGTGGTTTATGTTCAAGTTCTATCGGGATAGGAATCATTGTTAGCTTTGGAATTGGGTCCAAATTGAGTAAGGATACCAAAATCAGCATAGATTAAAAAAGTAGAACTGAATCACAACATTAGGAATTGGTGTCACGTTCATCTTCATATTCAATCTCATTGAAATGAAAACTTTCCAATTTGTCAATGGGTTGGTATTGGTCAAGTTTAAAGTTTTGTGGTGGCACTGAATCGTGGTCATAGTCTTCAAGGTACCATAATTCTTGGTTTCCATCAAGTTAGGTAGAAGTATCGGGAATAGTGGATTGTGTGGGGAGAGTTTCCTCATTCCTATGATGTTTTTCAATCGACTAAGTCTTGCCTTCTATCATATCGATGGACTGAAAAAGAAATCTTCGCTTTGAATCATGGATTCCATATTCTCTTCGAAGTTAATAGGTTCTTCTTGTTGTTGTAGGACTTGAAAATTGAAGTAGGGATCTTGAATTTGGGAATTATTTGGGAGAATTGAGTCCATTTGAATTTACAATTTTCGTGTGAACTCAAGGAAAGCTTCGAAACTCTTTTCTAAAGAAGATTTTTCTTCTATAAATTGGTCTTGGTATGGTGTATATGAAGCTGTTTGTTGGTAAGGTTATTGATAGTGAGACTTGGGGGAGTTGTATCCCCACTGACTCGATGAAGGGTCGTGATGATTATCCCAATCTTGTTCATAATACTGAGATTGGGGCATATATTGATTCGGATAAGGCCAATTCGGCATATATTATTGGTTAAAGTTATGAAATGCTGGGTTGGTAGTATCCGAATCGAAAAAGGTTAGGGTGAAGTATGAATCACTATATGCATTGAAAAAATTATAATTGTAATCTATATCACAAAGATATTAAAAATAAAAATAAACAAATAAACAAACAAAAAGAAAGAAAAATCTAGTCTAAGTATGACTAGACCTTAGAACTAGATGACTCCTAACTGTTGATTATCCACAAGAGGTATATTGTAGAACTTGACCATAAGTTAATCGGTAGGGGCAAGACCAGTTAGAGGTATCCGTGTCTAAGCAACATGCCTAATTATGCCAAACCACCAGCCTTCGGGGTTTAGCCCCTTAATCCCCATCCTTTTACATCAATTTAGCAAGAGTCAACTTCTAACAACTTTCCCCTTAGGTCAATCCTTATTTGAGTTGGAAATGTCCTAAGAGCCAACGTCTACTCAATTTTAACTTAGGATTGGGTTAGTGAGTGAGAAGATTGTTTGTGGGCTAAGGGAGGGTAATGACTTCCTTATCTTATCTTGTTTATAGGGCAAGCCCTTAGATCATTTTAGTGCACTGTACAGGTATATAGTAGAAAGAATATGAATCACTCAAAATATGTTTCCTAAACTATATGCAATGTAACATACCTTTGCTCCAGCACTCTTGAGCTGTAATGTAAAAGGTAAATGAATTAGACATGTGCCCTAAATGCAAAGTCTAGTCATTTTTAGCATTTGACAAAGCAACCATTTACTGTTGAATTTAGAAAAGTATGCTAAATAGGTTAAATTGAAAAACTAGTGGTTGCAGAACCCTGCACTTTGCAAATCAATCACCCTGTAAGAAAACATGTAAGTAGTCTTATTCTCTTGAAACCGCATCTCCCCGACAAAGTGGAATCTCCCTAAGCTCTGCTTTGAAGAGCAGAGGCTCTGGTATGCTGTATGTCCACTGTAGCTTTTTTTTTCCTGAAATTAGCACCTGCACACCAAAACAGAGAAGAAAAAAGGATTAATTCTTAAAAATAAATAAAAAAGAAAGAAAACTTACCGTCCCTTCCCGGCAACGATGCAAAAATTATGATCAAGATAAACATGCACAAAAAAATACAGAATTTTTAGAACAATACTAGGTTCTTAACTCTGTTGTGTATCCTAGGGCTGACATGTCTGATCCACAGGGAGGGACTGCGATGGAAGCTTTGTGTAAGTTTCTTCTTTTAAGTTAATAAAAATGAGTTTAAAAGTTTTTGGTAAAAGAAAACAAATTTAGTTAGGTTAAGTGAAAAAGAAGATGATAGAAGAAGAGATGGTGGTGTTGTTATTATTTTATTTGCAAAAGAAAAAAAACTAAGTAAACAAGAGAATATTGGCTTTGGAGTGAAATTTTAAACTAATAAATGGGAAGAAATAAAAAGAATACTTACATCTACCGTTGCATCATAATGAAGATTTACCTCAGTGTGAAATAAAGTAAGCAGATGGAAAGCGTAACTTGAACATGGTGCTTGGCTAGATCGAGTACGATGAAGAAAAGTAGAAAACTCCATTGATGTGACTTCAATATAATTCTCTCTTGAAGAAGGATTACATCAGTGTCACTCTAATTACAATTCTTCTTCTTCTTTTTTCATGTAACTCTCTCTAACTTAAAAAAAATTACATTAAAAAAGAAAAAATATAAACTAAACTAAATTAAAGCTCTCTGCTGATGTTTGTCGCTCTACCTTTTAAAGATACATGTATTTATTGGAAAGAGGGGATAAGAGATAGAGTAAAGAGAAAGGGAGAGCAAATGTTCCCCCAGATTCAAAGACATTGCTGTGAAAACGCAGCTATTGCCGCATTTTTTGCAAGATCTTGGCCATAGGGCCAGGATCAAAGAGCGTGTGTCCATTGATTTGTCCTCTATCATTTTATCCTATTGGATTTTCAGTTTTTGCTTTGAATTTGATGATATATCCTTTGATCTTCAACTCAACCAATTGGGTCTTCAAAAATCCTTTTTTACTTGCATTTTGATTGGTATTATCTCATTTGATAAATTTGGTCTTCAAATAAGATGGCTTCTAGAACCTTGGGATTTGAATCAATCCCCTTTCTTTTGAATTTTTGAATTTAATTGAATAAATCTGTCAATCTCTCTTTTCTTCCTTAATTATACTGTACGCCACTAAACATGAAAATTACATTAAATAGCAGAGTTTGATTTAAATATAAATGCAGAAATATGATATGAAAATATGTAATGCATGTGTACAATCATTTATTAATCAAGTACCAGAAGATTACAAAGTCTTAGTCTATTACAACAAAAGAGAAACAAAGGATAAAGAATAATAAATCTCACGAGCTGGAAAATAACACAAGTCCACTTCTAGAGCTCCACGATGTATTTACCATACTTCTTCTTCTACAAAACCTCTGATTATTGTAACATCCAAATTTTTAAAATTTTGATTTAATGCTTTAATTTATGATTTACATGATAATAACGTTATGTGGAGTAAATAACCTATTTTCCTCTTGGAATTATTTAAAATTATGAATAAATTGTTAACCTTGTGTTAAGGGAGATAATCACAAGTTATGGGGCCCACTTGTGTATGGAGTATGGGATAAATATAGATAATGTATGTATGTGTAGGATTCATTAAGTAGTGTGTTTATATGTAAATTGTTATAGCATACGTGTATTGTGTTTAACTAAAAAGATCAATTAGTAAGCCAATTACTTATATTAATTAACTTAAGAGAAAGGTTGTGGAAAGGTGACTCATGTAGGTTAGCATGAGGTGGAGAGGGGATTAGTGGTGTGGGAAATTATAGAAACAAGTGTTACGGTAAATAATTAAGAGAAAAATGTATGTAAAAAAAATCATAAAAATTCTCTTTTCTCATAAACACACCCCCCCCCCCAACACAGTGTCTCTCTCTTCCTGTCCTCTCCTCTCCCTGGTGCTAGTAGCCTGATAGTACTGGTGATGGAGTGGTAGTGGGAGTGGTGGTGGGAGTGGTGATGTAGGACTGAACTCAAAGGGGAAGCTCCCCCTCAAGAACTCTCTCTCACCCCCACTCTCTCTCACCCATACACTCCATCTCCCTCTCTTAATGGATGGACGATAAGGCCTAGCCGATGGCGGACCAAACCGGCGACTGAGAGCAGGCAGCCCACCAGCCTCATCCCTCTTTCTCTCTACTATCTCTTGTTGGCAGAGCCAAAGATCGACGGTGGGCGACTGTTGACCAAGGAGATAACATGATGGAGGTGATGCCAGAGTGGGGGGGGGCGACGACGCCACTAGTGGAGGTACGGCGTTACTATCATGAAAAGAAGAAGAAAAAGAAAAAGAAAAGAAAGAGAAAATGAAAGAGGGTCATGGGTTATTGGGTTCAAAACCAACCAGAACCTGTTATGAACCTGATCCATTTCACATTAAAGGTAAAATTCCTCTTGGCCCTTTAGAATTTAAATTATTTATGTTTAAACCCTGAAAAATTTCAATAGACTCTAGAATAATTTTAAATATTACATATCTAACCATAAATTATTGGTTTTTCATTTTGGGTGATATCTTGGCCATCTGGAGTGAGATTCAGATGATTCTTGAGCCATTTCGTTCGTAAGAGTGAGAGCTACACGTCTGTAATGCTAATAAACAACATTAGACGAAGATGAGTGGGGTTTCCAATATAATAAAATTGATTACACAGTGGTCATAAATATAATTCTCTGATAAATGAGTAAACTGACCTATATTGAATGTTGGATTGTGGTATACAAAGATAATGACAAAATTTAAGAAATAAATTTATATTACTTAGAATTCTATCATTACAAGTTATTGTTATGTATACTATATTGAGTTAGTGATATAATCATGATTAAATTGGATTGTGATGTGCACTAAGTTGAATTGTTCAGATAAAATATTATGACTGTTACAAATGATTGTTAATAACTATATCATTAATTCTGTAAGAAGTGATGAATGTTGCGTGAGTAATATATTTAACTCTTTTGTTGAAATCTTGATTGGATGTATACTTGATTGTACATATATTTTGCATTATTTTTATTACATTCCCACATTTATCCTATAGTAAATCCTGCTAATTTCTTGTCTTAATATTTTATATTTTATAGCTCTGCCTTAATGAAGGGAAGAAGATAAGACCAAATAAAAGTCAGTTAAATTCTGATTTAATTGGATCAATTTGGTTAACTGAAAAGAAAACCAAATAAATGTAGTTAAAATTGGATTAGAATAATCAATTTGGTTAACTTGAAGAATCAAAGGGATATTGTTAAAATCTAGATATCCAAAAAAGATATTATCAGAAAAACATTTCTGTTAGGTAAGCAATTTTGTTCATATCTTCAACCTTATCAGAAGATCTTTTCTGTTGGGCCAACGATTTGATTTTTTTCTTCAAGCACGCCCTCTATTATCTATTTCAACCTATAACACCACCACTTCAGAAGGCAAAGGGACACCACTTAGGAGAGAATTTAGGCTAGGTTTTGTTCTTAGTTTTTAAATTAAAATTTTCTTTTTCTTCTTATGTAATTTTTAATTTTCTTTATAGCTTAGGTTAGAGAAGAGATTCATGAGAGAAGGAGAGGAAAATTTGTATTGAGAGTGACAACAATATTTACTTCTTCTTTTCTTTTATTGTTTTTCTATTTAATCAAAAACTTGTTTATCATTTTCTTCTTATTTTTACTTCTCTTACCTTCCTTGCTTGATTGTAAATCTAAGTGAATCCTATAGCCTCGAATCAGCCTTACTTTTGCAAATGTCATTGATGGCTTATAGTGATGGATAATCATTTCTGTATTATTTTCTGTTTGCACTTTTATTTAATAGTTTAGATTAGGAATGTGGAAGATCCTATATGTTACTCTTTGATCACCTTCAAACTAAAGTAAATTGTTGTAATAGATTCAAGGTAAGTAAGCTTGAAAGTGGTAAGTAAGTACTTATTTTAGTTCTTTCTTTCTTTATTTATTAGGTTAGAGATACATCTTCAAAACACATCTCTCTTTATTCTTCATTCCTTTAACTTAGTTTATAACTTCTTTTCAAAATATTAACAACATCACCATCTTCTTCATGTTCTCTTTTTCTATTACTAACTCGTTCTTTTCTTTTTAAGAAAATAAGAAGAAATTTTAACCGATCTAGTAACTTTGAAAGTAAAACTTACCTAACGCTTCTATCGCTGTCCCTTCCTTTGGATCACGACCCACATAGCCACTTGTTATAGCAGTAGTATTGAGAACTTAGCACATTTCATTCTACATTTCTAAACTTTAATTTTTTTTGCAGGTTTTAATTCAATCAAATTTTGACATCGTTACTGTAGAGGGGCGGTAAGTTTTCTTTTTAAGTTTATTTTAAAGATTAAAAACTTCTTCTCTGTATTTGTGTGCAGGGACTAATTTCAGAAAAAACGCTGCAGTGGACATATAGCAATCCTAAGCCTCTTCTCTAGAAATCATAGCTCAGGGCATCACAATATTGCCGCAAAACCAGGCCAAAACCACGTTTGCGCGGCATTTGTGTGGGACTACTAACTTGCTTTTCTGCAGGTTACTTGAAATTAAAAGATCAGTGTTCTGCATCTATTATTTTCCTATTTAGCCTACTATACACACTGTATTAATCTCAATAGTAATTTGTGATTGTAAATATTAAAAAGTGCTTAAACTTTTGCATCTTAGGGCACATGTCGAATTTGTTTATCTTTTAATTACTGTTGAAGAGTGCTAGAGCAAAGGTATGTGTGCATTGCATATAGTTTAGAAACATATTTTGAGTGATTCATATTGCTTGAGTGTTGCTTCTACTATATACTTATACACTTGCACTAAAACGATTAAAGGGCTTGTCCTATGAATAAAATAAGGTGGGAAGTCATTACCCTCTCTTAGCCCACAAATCACCTTCTCACTCACTAATTCAATCCTAACTTAAAATTGAGTAGACGTTGGCCCTAGTACATCTCAGACTCAATGGGAGACTGACCTAAGGAGAAAGTTGTTAGAGTTTGACTCTTGTCAAATCAGTGTCTATGGCTAGGGATTGAGAGAGGCTGATGGTTTGATATAATTTGGCCCGTTACTTTTGCATGGATACCTCCCATCAATCTTGCCCCTATCTGGCCGATAAACTTATGGTCAGATTGCTACAATATACCTCACATGGACAGTCTAACTAGTTAGGAGTCGTTTAGGTTTAAGGTCTATTCTAACTTAGGCTAGATTTTTCTTTCTTGTTGTTTGTTTATTTGTTAGTTTGTTTATTTTTGACACATTTTTTGTGAGATGTGGATTATAATTATAATTTTTTCAATGCATATATTGATCCATTCTTTACCCCGACTCTTTTGACTCGAACAACACCAATCCGACATTTTATAACTTTAACCAACCAAGTATATTAAGATTGGTCTTATCTGAATCAATATATACCCTTACCCAGTATTATGAACAAGATTGGAATAATCAACATCACTTTTCATCGCGGAGATACAACTCTCTCGAGTCATATTATCAACCACCTTTCCAACAATCAGCTTCATATACTCCTTTTTCTAAACAACCTAT
Organism: Agave tequilana; assembly: GCA_038442645.1. Taxonomy (NCBI): domain Eukaryota; kingdom Viridiplantae; phylum Streptophyta; class Magnoliopsida; order Asparagales; family Asparagaceae; genus Agave; species Agave tequilana. The sequence goes on along the minus strand of JAVJIF010030842.1, from coordinate 298,409 downwards.
AGAAGAAGAATATGACATAGAAAGGAGTAGAGAAGTCATGCAATCTCAAAATCCAATAGACTCAAGTCTCCCACAAAATTCCCAAATCCAAGATCCTTACTCTATTTTTCAAATCCCACCACAACAATAACCTATTGACTTTGAAAAGAGTATGGAATACATGATTCAGAGTGAAAATTCTTTACCCAGTCCACCGATAGGCTAGAAGCAAGAATTACTAAATGGAAATCGATAGGCTACAAGCAAGAATTAGTCAATTGGAAAACATGTATATAAATGAAGAAACTCTCCCAACCCAATCTTTGACTATTCCCGATTTTCCTAACCATATTGATAGGAACCAAGAATTATGGTATCTTGAAAATTTCAACCAAGATTCAATTTCATCACACCACCTTGACCAATACCAACCATTGACAAATTGATAAGCTTTCATTTCAATAAAATTGAAGTTGAACATGAATGTGAACCTGATCTTCAATTTTGTGATTTAGTTCCAAACTTTGAATCAATATTGACTCTGGCATCCTTACCCTATTTGGACCCAGTTACCGAGCCAACAATGATTCCCGTCTCTATAGATTTTGAATATGAACCACCTATTTTGAATAGTCACATTCTATTGTTGGAAAATGAATGGGAATTTTAATTCTTTGATTTGGATCAAACTCTTGAACTGAATCTGACTCTTGAACCTAAACTTGAATTAAGTCAATGTTATAAGTCAGCATTTTTTCCTATTCCTTCCAATTTTGAGTCCAAATCAACCATTTCACAGAATCACATTTCATTGTTGGACCAAGGTATAGACCATTATGACTCTGTGATGATATTTCATGATTGGTCATTAACCAGGATAAATTTCATGTTAGGATCTTACATGATCCTAATCAATTAAGGGATGATAAAATTATAAATACGAAAAGGTCATAAAAGGTAGGTTCTTTGAAAATTCACGTTAGTTAGATTGGGCAGCAATACATGGCCTAATCTAACTACCACCCAAACTGCCACCTTGAGGTAACATTTTTCCTTCTCTCTCTTCTTTTTCATGCACATATGCATTCATTCATAATTAAGGACAATGCATGAGATAGGTATGGGGGAGGGTTCTAACATAACATAGGTTAATACACACACACAAAACACACACACACACAAACGCGCACACACGCACGTGCATGCGCACACATACACATATAACATTTTCTTTGCTTTTAAAAACTTTTTGAAAAGAGAAACTATATTTTGACCTATTTTTTGTAAGAAATTAACTTAATATTAAGAAATAGGAGAATCATAATTAGAATTCCATATACTTGTCAGACTAAGATTATTTGTCTGATTTCTAGGGTCAGAAAGAAAAATTAGAAAAGTAATTTTGTCTTAATTTTTATCTTAATGAAATATGCATACTTTATACACTTGCACACTTAGAATTCAAAAACAAAGATTCTTATGCCTTATAAAAAAAAGAAAAAATATATATATCTCCTCGATTAAGCTGATTATTTATGCCTCATAAAACATAAGTATTGACGTCTAAAAGTGGTCCAAATAATTAATAAAATCCTTAGTTTTGTTGTCTTGTTTGCTCGCATCCTTAAGTCCTTGGGGTATTTTCTCACCCGGTGCCATAAGACTGTCCGGTTTGGGAGTCACCGACCTAAGGCTCGTTACATAGACAGGTTAGAAAACCTAATAGAACTAAGAGATAGTACCACCAAAAAATTATAAAAATAAGGCATAAAGAGTTGAAGAATCCCGGTCAAATATTCACGGTCACGAAGATGAGAAATACAATTTTAACTTAAGATAAAATAATATACTACATGAGAAATATAATTTTAATTCTTATCTTGATTGATGACAAATTTTTAAATAGAGACTAAGTTCAGGAATGAATAGTTTGGCATTCCTATGACTTATAGACTATTTGAATTTTTGCAAAAAATTATTCAATATTCTCTCTTTCATAGTGTGTTTTAAAAAATACTAACATTTTGTTTTTCTTTCCTTTATGGATTTTGTGGGTGTAATTCACAAAAAACTCTCAGGAGACTATAACTCCTCCTCTAGAAGAAACCTAGAGGTTTAAAAACTTGTTGTACATGCTCAGTGTTGTCGTGTGACCTGCGAAACTGATCTAATAAATTCTTAGATTTAGTTTTCTTATTTTTCTCCAGGATGAGCAAAAGATAGGTGTGGGGATGTGACTGTACACGTATTTTATATTATTTTTATTATATTTTCACATTTAATTAGATCTATTTAGTTAACTGAAGATAAAGCCAAATAAATATTTTCATATATCATGTACACCACACACCGCTAATCCCATGGTGTAGTTAAGAATAAGATTAACTTCATTCACTAAGTTGTTGAGCTCACCTCTCTCAGTCTGAATATTTTCAGGTCAATGCAAAGACCAATCGAAGGACTTCAAGAGTATAGCATTGGATTATTGTCAAATACTCTGGACGTACATTAAACTTTGTTATTCATATACTTGAATTATTTGCTTGTATGAACATGTTTATTTTGTATAGTTAGTGGTTATGGTGTAGAACATAGTTGTATCTGTATTGATACATGTTAAGGGTTATATATAGTTCATTTATTTTGAATTAAGATTTTAGAACAGTTTTGTGAATTCTTTTAAATTGAGTTGGATTATTTTCTGGGATTGATGAGCTCGAACCAATAATAGTTGTGTGCTTTATGTGAATAGGTGATGTCAAGCCAAAATTTTATTATAAGTATATGGGATGTTGTATCTGGATACGTGGTTAATGTTAAGACCCATTTTGTATATAATGATGTATCATGGCAGACTCTATGTTATAGATGAGGTGCTATGAAAAATTTTAAATAAATCTTAATGATTATTTGAACCACAAGAGAAATTTGATTATTATCGATGATTAAGTGAAGATTAAGATTAATGCAGGTAATTAAAATTTGGGACTGTTATAGTTGGTATCAGAGTTCAGGATTTGGAATGAGGAGTAGAGCTGCGATATATGGCGTGGGGATGTAATCTAAAATAGTTATTTATAGATCAAGAATGGTCAATAGGATTGATACATATGTATATGTGTATTGTTTGTATGATTGCATGATTTTGTATGGGTAGTTTTAAGGGGGTCTAGGTTCTTATATGTATGATTGATCTCGAGATGTTTGACATCAATTATTTTCTTACGTTCGAATTAGAGTGCAACCATGTGCATTGATTCAGATGTGTTCTTTTAGGAGTCCGGAACCCCAGTATGAGCTGCTAGTTGTATGGACTGGAGTAAGAAATAAATAAAATAATAAGTAATTCAAGGGTAAATTGGGACAAAATAACCTTATTGAGAATTGATGGTGAAATAATAGAAATTTGGATGAAAGAAAATAAGAGATATGCCATATTAAAAGAATTTTTATACATTGACACAATTCATATTGTGGGATTTCAACATGAAAAGAGTTTAATATAATTCCTATCTTTATTATCTAGATGGAGTATCTGAGAATTTATAGTTGCAAATGCTGGCAGGCTTTGATGGGACAGTTATTGATATAAGAAAATCTAATTGTGGATGCATGAGTATATTGAGAGACTAATGATATAAATGGTATCTTTATTTTGTATGTATAATAATGTGATCCTTTTTATGTGAAATTAATGTAGTAATTTATGTTATGAGAAATCTTATGTGTATAATATTAAAACTGATACTTGTCAAGGATTCAAGATTTTACACTTGAACAAGAAACCTTATCGTTCTTATCTTGAGTTAGTGTGAATCATATGGCTAAACAAGAAGTTCTTATTTTCTGCCAACTGACTATTGGATATCGATTCGAACCAGGTGCCCCATCACATATCTGGCTTTAGTAATTTTATAATAAGGAAACTTAAATGAAACTGATAAAACATTTATAAAATTTATGGTTAATATGGAATCTAGTTGATCAAATCAATAACAAATAGAAATAACAATCATTGAGTTTAGATTAACATCAGAAACTAAACTCTCCTATAATTGAAGAGGAGGCAATCCTTTATAAGCTGGGGATGACTCTACCAAATAGAGAAGAATGTAAGTGTAATGGACTTTAAACATAAAAAAATCAGAAAGTATCATCACCGTTCTAAAAGGAGATCAATTAAAGATATGAATGCTATCAATTGACCATTAATAACTTCAAGATGTTTTTATGATCATGGAGTTGTAAAATGGCAGTCAAAGTTTATAATTCCATAAAGTGGGAATCCAAAAAGTGACTAGATAAGATTATCATATTTCAAACCAAACAAGAGGGAAAAGTATCAGTATTTATTCACATTACCATTCAGCAAACATAGTGATATGTTCAAGAGCCTAGAACAGAGTCACTTACAGTTATCAATCATGAAAATCGCAGAGATCTTGAGAAGGTGGTGCATAGTCTATGCATACCCAAAATTCAATGTATGGTTTTGAATAAATCCTACCAATCATATTGCAAGTTAACACCTCTTTTATATTTTAAGAAAATGATTAAAGATAATACATGAGTCTTTAAAGATAATAGTATATGGAACATCTAGTTAATAAGTTAATAAGTACATTCCAAAGATAGTTAGAGATAAACTTATGTTAAGGATTTCAAAAAGTGAATCAGTGAGTGTTAAACTACTAGTATAGCAATACACTTTCAGGAGGATGGGCAAGCAGAGAAAATTATTCAAATATAAAAAAAGACATGTTGAGAGCATTGGAAATCAAGAACGCTTCAAATGAAGACATGTCGACGATAAACCAATAACTGCTTTTATAAGCTAATTATGTAAATTATATAAATCACTAACTTATTGGTAAGAACTAAGAGATAGGAGAATAATTGGTCTAGAAATAAATGAAGAAGATTATTGAAGAGATTCAAAAAATTAAGAAAAGGGATGAAAGTTGTTCAAAGTAGGCTAAGATTTGTACAGATCAACAACCTTGAAATTCTCAAATTTATTTCTGGAGCAGCTCCAATAAAAAGAGTGACATGGGTCAGTAAGGAAAGTAACTTGAATCCCGACTATGTTAAATTATTCAAAACACCAGATTAGGCTAGATCTGATGTTGGATAACAATTGACCTTTTATTAGAATTAAAAGATATATATATATATATATATATATATATATATATATATATATATATCATATGTATGGCAATTGAGAAAATACACTCTGAATCTTAAAGTACTGTAGGTCGGCAAACATTGATGATTCCAATTGAAATGAAAATTTCTTTTATCATCATAGACCTCAGATATGAAGTAAAAACATTATATGTGGTATTAAGACTTTCAGTGTCATTTGTATGAGAAGGACTACACATCTTTGTTCCAAATCATTATAAATTACATGATATTCCTTGAATATGTCTGAAAATGTTGAGCTAATAAGAAATGATAAATAGCTAAGGACCAAATCAAATTATCTGGTAAAAGTAAAGTTCGATTATAACAGACTGAGAAAGATATGTAGTCGAAGAAGAATCTTATGAAATAAGAATGGATACAGAAATCTACCCGCACTCATTCCAAGCAATTCTTATCATTCTTTGTCACCCACTAGTAATTTGGCAAGGATATATCATACTTGGTCACGAAGAAAAACAGTTGAGGAACAACCAATTTCTCCGACAATTCTCCGACATCAGAATTGGGAAATAGTCAACGAGTCTAAGAAGTTATAAGGGAATCGAAAGATGAAACATAGAGATCTTACTGTTGGCCCAGAGGCCCTTCACTCTAGTTTTGAGATGATTAACTCATGTAGTTATAGTTTACTAATAATATGGTAATAGTTAGTTTCAGATATTTGATCAAGATATTAGTAGGTGATTAGCTTCAACAAAGGTGTTTTGAAGCTTTCATATAGTGATTCAAGAGCTCGAGCGTCAAGTTCACATCTAGCACTCAGTTGGAGTCAAGCTCGTTTGGATCGAGTCGACTTGGAGACGGAGTTCTACAAGAAGACATTGGTTTGTTTAGTTTAAGATTTTGTTTAGATCTTTTGTAAAGATTAGATAGTGTGATATGCTCAAGTTTACAACACAAACATGTTTTCAGTTTAAAGTTTCATATTTTGGGTTTTGGTTTAACCAGTTTCGGTTTGTCATATTATGGTTTTCATGAATAGATAGAATCAAAATAAGTTTACATGATTTAATATATATTATATTTGATCTATATACATCTATGCTTCATATACTTAGAAAAAGTTATTTTGATAAGCCTATTCATGTGTTTGGAGTTTTGTATTTAAACAAAACTTATTTTTGGATTTAATGTCAAAAACATATATATAATACCTTTCATGTATATTGGATTTTATCCATGTACAATATTCTTCAAAGTTGTTTCAATATCATGTTTTTGTATTTACATGTGTTTTGGAGAAAATGAATTTCCATTTGAAAAATTCAAGGTTTGGAAAATACAGATTTTGGTTTAAGGCAAATTTTTTATCTCACAAAAATGGTTCAAATTGTTTGAAATATGTGTTGCATTTCTATCACACATATTTGTATTTCAAAGATATAATAAGAACTAATCTTTATGGAATTTATGTGAATTTATGGGATTTATAATAGATAAACCATCAAGTTTTTAAATCCTATATTAGGCTGGACTGGTGTCTGCCAGTCGACCGGAACGGTCGGCTGCAGTAGAGGTCGATCGACCAAGCCGGTCGACCGATGTGCACAGGACGTGCACGCAGCCAGGGCTGGTGGGCCGATCGACCGGGCGGTCGACCGTCCAGAGAGCTCTGCTCTCTAGAAATGGCCCCAGTCGACCGGGTCAGTCGACTGGCAGAGAGCTCTGCTCTCTGTATCCAGTCTCGATCAACCGGGCCGATCGATCGAAAGCACAATGGTCAGAAATCTGACCGTTGGGCCGATCGACCGGCCGGTCGACCGGAAGGGCAAATCTGCCCTTTCCAGCTGCCAATGGGCAGAATTGGATTGAGGCTATAAATACCCCATATCTTTGGCTGTTTTGGATAAGATTTCAAGAGAGAAAATTTTCACATCCCTTAAGTGTTTTTCTGCAAAATTTTTTGGGTCTAAAAGTTTTAATCTTTATTTGTTTTTAAAGTGTTGGAAATTCAAAGAAATTAGAGTCTTTGGGAATTAGTTTTTGGTCTAAAATTCTTATATATTTGGAGATTTTCTCAAGCATTTTTCTTTGTTCCAACCACTTTATTTTCTCACACTTGAGCTTATCTATCTATCCTATCTATAGGATCATTGTTTTGTGAGAAAAGAATTGGTTTGTGATTGAGAGAGACACTAAGTTGTAAACTTCCATTTATTGTGATATCCCTCTAGTGAGAGGTGATAGTATTGGTATCCCCTTGGGCAGAGGTGATCGTGGAGGTTGTGTTGGAATCCCTCAAGTGTGAAGTGATTGTGTTTAGGTGGCTTTAAGCCTAATCCCTCTTGTGAGATGTTGATTATTGTTTGGCTAAGTGCCTATCCCTCTAAGTGTAGAGGTGATTTGTTTTGTGTCTTGCCTCTAGTGAGAGGTTGTATTGTTGAGAGAGGAGTTGTGTACTTCCAGTATGTATTTGCCCAATTCCTCAGTGGAGGTTCCCTATGTGGAAAGTCCTGTGTGGACGAGTTAGTGAAAATCCTTCTGTGTGAAGGCTGGGACGTAAAGTTCTGTGCTCAAACCTCGAGACATATCTCGGTGTTTGCGTTTGATCTAGTTTTTCTAACTCTCTCTCTTACATTGTGCATTGATTCATATTGTTCATATCATAGACATGCTTGGTTTGTTTGTGTGCCATACTTGTGTTAACCAAGAAAGCTTCATATGGCACCTCAACTCTTATTCAGAGGAATTAAGAGGAGTTAATCCAAAGCCCTTCACCGGGAATTCGGCTACACTCTTTGGTTACACTAAGTGTGTTGCAATTTAGTTTTTAAATTCTGCACTATTTGTCATAGATTAGCCTTACACCTATTCACCCCCTCTAGGTGTACTTTCAATTGGTATCAGAGCCTACGCTCCTGATATTAGGTTTAACCACCTAGAAGTGAGATCTTGGTTTGCTAATCTATCATTTGCATTTGTACACATATTGTTTGCACTCATGGATAACCCTCCAATGTTTGATATCTCTAAAACTAATACATGGAAGGTTAGGATGAGTTGGCATTTAAAAGCCATAGGTTATTGATCGTACATATATTTTGCATTCTTTTCATTATACTCCTACATTTATCGTGTAATAAGTCTGCTAATTTCCTTGTCTTAAATATCTATTTTGCAGAAGATAACAATGAAGAGAAAGAGGATTAAACTAAATAAATACCAGTTAAAATCAGACTTAATTGGATCTATTTGGTTAGCTGAGGATGATCCCAGATCTAGTTAGAACAAATCAAGGATTGGGGCAAATGTTCAGCTGAAGATCAGAGCAAATTAGAAAGATAACACCAAATGAAAACTGATAAAATTCAGTTTTTTATAAATCCATTTTGGTTAGCTAAAGATCAACCAAGGATAATATCAAATGCAGATAGACAAATGGATAGAGAGAAGATCAACGGATGAGATGAAGCAAGTTTGACTAAGATTCTAACTGAATATATTTTTGTATATGAATCATAACTTTCGCTACCGACTCTCAAATCTGATGATTCAAGATGATCCAGAAAGCAAACTTATAGGGCTACAACTCTTATGTTGATCACTATTTCTAATTCTGTCATTTGATAAGTGATATTCAGCAATCAAAACACCAACAGACTGCAAATCAGAACTGAATATCTACATCAAATTAAGTTTAGAGATAAGGGGAGGATTCAAATTCAGAAATATCCAGCTTTCCTATCTTCATACTCCTCTAAACTCTGCATTTCTTCTATAAATACCTGCAATTTCAAAGGCAATGGACAACCATGCAGAGATGGAATTTAGTCCAGTTTTTCATTCTTTGTAGTATAGGTTTTTGTTTTCTTTTGATGTAAATTTTATTTCTTTGTAAGTATAGTTTAGACTGAGATTCATGTAAGTAAGAGAGAGAGGCTTATGTTGAGAGTGACACCGATGTACCTCCTCCTTTCTTCCATCGTTTCTGCAAGCAATAAAAGGTAACTTTTTTTTTTATGTTTGTTTTTACTTTTGTTTCCTTCTTCTTCTTTCTACTTTTCCTCTTTTGGTTATGATGAGCATTCAAGTGAATCTAGAAGTATCAGTATAACAATATTGGTATGAGTGCCAACGATTTTTCATGATGATGTTCTCCTCCTCAAGACTCCGTATCATTTCATCCTTGTTCGTCTTGATGATGTAATGCGAATGAGGATTGAGCTCGATCTTATGGATTATGCGTTGAACGCCTCCGAAGTAAGGTAGAACATGCAAGGGTTCCAGGTAAGTCATCAACCAAAGGAGGTGAGTATTTCTTTAATCTTTTCTTTCTTTTCTTTTTTTTCTTTAGTTTAGATCACCAACACCAACAACACTCACTTCTTTTATCACTCCTTTTTCATTTCTTTGTAAATATGCAATTCTGGTTTCTCCATCTTCTTAATCTACCATCTTCTTCCTAACTTAACTTTAACTCAATTTTTCCTTTTTCTTTTAAAGAACTAAAGAAAAACTTTAACCACACTTTGTACTTTAAAAGAGAACTTACTAAAAAGCTTCTATCGCTAGTCCCTCCTTGTGGATCATGACCCGCATAGCCACTTGCTATTGCAGTAGAATTGAGCACCTTGCACTACTGTTTTAAAAGTTTTAAAATTCTGTATTTTTGTGCAGGTTCGACCTCAATCAGTTATAAAGTTTACCTTGTCATTACTAAGGAATCCTACCTTAATAATAGTATGCATATAGAGGTCAATGCACTAGCCCTAGAGGCACTTAGAAAAACACTTAGCAAAGAATATTTAAACATGATTTCTCATTGTGATTCCGTCTTTGCCGTGTGGAACATGTTGACCTCTCCAAAGCTTCAATTGCCATTCCAAGTGGAGAAGGAAACTAGTGGAGAAGAATCTGACCAACGTTGCTTCATGGTCCAAGGAATGACTCCCTTGAGGTACATTCGGATACTCAACTAGATAGTCCTAGTTCTTCTTGTGATGATTATGTTGATCCTGATGCATTGAATGAAGAGCTATCTATTGTATGTGAGAACCTCTTTGAAAAATATAAAGTCTTGAAAAAAAACTTTTAAATTAACAAAAGAAAATAAAGAGTTATTTTCTAAACTTGATATTGTTTTGCAAGAAAGAGATGAGATTTCTAATAAAAGTAATTCATTGAAATCCAAACTTGATCTTGCCCTAAAAGAAAATGAAATTTTAAAAAATAAAAACGATTGTGACATTGTTTTGAAGAAAAATGAAGTTCTATCTTCAAAATATGATTTTGCTATAAAAGAGAATGAATCTTTGAAAATGAAAATTGCTTTAATTTCAAATGATTTGGATTTGGTTTCTAAGAAAAATATTTCTTTGAAAAATAATATAGATTCACATGTTTACCATGCTAGTGTAGCTTCATAATCTAGCATACCAATTACATGCACCTCTTCTTCCATGATTGAAAATGATATTTGTTTGTTAAAGAAGAGTGTTGATTGTTTAGGCTCCACTTTGAGCCAATGTGTCATGAACCACACACGGTTGGAATCCATGTTTCGAAAGAAACAAGTTTCAAATATGCATGCACACAAATCACGGCATACACATGCTTCCCACGTTCACACTCATAACACAATGTACGCTCATGTGTATACACGTACACATTGTGGACGTAAGGGCCACCTTGCTAGGTTTTGTTATGATAGTACATGATGAAAACTTAGCAAATAAATTTGTTTGGGTTAGGAAAGGTGCTAACCCCCATGAACCCAAAAGAGTATGGGTACAAAAATCTACCCCTATGGTATTTGATGTAGGTGTGAGCTCTCACTTGACGTGAGAGTGATGGGGCCTTGAGGTGGATGCGTTCCGAGCTTAATGGTGACTATTTTGGATGCATCATTTTCAAGGGGAGTTTGGTGGGAGGACCACCTTAGTTTGGAGCATAGAGATTTGCCCTCATGAGTTTGGTAACGATCTCTAATTCCCATTTATGTTTACATGCTTCTATTGTTGATTTTAAAATGTTTTGATGTTTTATGATTATTATGATAAATGCCATGATAATTTGATTGGTGACATACATGTATAATATTTGAGTTACACCCATGTTCATATGGATTATTACTTTTGTCTTCTCACTTTAGTTTAGCTATCACGTATATCATGACTCTAAACATGCGCATTCATATAATGATCATATTTATGTTTTGTTTTGAGCTTCATGTTTTTATTACATGTCTAAGATGTAGTTTTCATTAAACCTCGTGTCAATACTTGTACAACTAGTGAGCCACAAATTGATTATTATATATTTGTGCTTGATTGCTCATTTGTATCCATTAGATGTACTAGTATAGCCTAGTTTTGATGATTCATATATTTTGACTTGCATACTCTATTTTTGTGTATGTATTCATGTTTGTGTTTAAACTTCATGTATATGTCTATTTTGTCTAAACTAATAGTTATACATATACATCATTGAGCCACTTGCCTTCATGCATATATTTTTGTGGACTCGTTCATGTTTGGATATGTATGTATACTCTAGTTTTTAAAAAACATACATATGCCTTGCATTTGTATTATTGAAAATTAAATTTTAATGATATTCGTGTCTTTGTCTTAAGGAATTTCACATTGAGCTTAATTGCCTATTTTCATGACTATGTCTTTCACACAAAACTTATACACTCACATTATTTGATGTTTTCTCATGATTTTATTTTCATGAGTATTATATGTGATATATAGACTTTGAGTGTCATTGGTTGAGTGATTTTCATGTTTCATGGAATATATTCTTATTTTATTCCTTGCTTGAAGGATTTCGTGCTAGCTTATAATTTTATCATATAACTAGTTGCGTATTCTTCATGTGGTAGAGGTTTCAAACGGGTTACTATTATTTTCAAATTTATTTTTAAAACCCCTACCCATTCATGGGCGGTTGGATGGGCGACCATGTCTTGTGAGCCTAATTGAAATCCTTTTAAACTTGTGCATGAAATGGGTGGTAGGGAGTATGAGTTATACACTTGATCCGTATTGTGTTTTCAATTGGTATCACAATTGATATTTATTTTGTATACTCATATTTGTTTCTATATATGTATACTTTAACTTCAAACGATATCAACTTAGATTAGTATTTACATTTTCATACATATATATGTGTTTTGATTGTGCTTACTATATCTTTATATCTTTGAGCATAAATTTGGTTATGCTAATCTTGATTTAGTCCTTAATGATAATTATTTTTAAATTGGTATCTTATACAAGCTTATGTATTATTTTCATGAGTATTTCATAAAGGGGGAGAAAATTCATGTTTACCCTTCTATCGGTTTTGTTTACCTTTGATATCTTACTCCCACTCTTTATGATTGAAAAATGATATCTTAGTTTTCATTTGGTTTCCTATGCTCCTAATGAAAATTATTTTCAATTTGTATATGTTTCATTTTCAATATTGGTATCAAGAATATTAAATTGATATTATTCTCTATTTGGTATCTCTATTTTAAAATATTTTTAGTGTTTAACCAAAAAGATTGGTTTATGTTTTTCAATTGGTATCAAAAGTGTAAAATATCTTCAATTAGTACTAATTTTTACAACTAGTATCAAGATTACCTATATGTTTATATCTTTCAATTGATATCAAAATTTTTGTTGGTTTCTTCAAAATGTTTTGTTTATTTTCAATTGGTATCATAAATTGGTATCATGATCTTTCGATGTTTACCTTCATACTAATTTATATATCTTTCAATTGGTATCATAATGTTTTGACTTGTATTGCTTAAATGCAAGGGAGGCTTAACATCTTCTCTCTCTCCCTATATATATATATATATATTCATGTTGAGCGTAAGTCATATTAAAGTCATTGATCTTTCTTTGGTATGTAGTATACATGTGTAGTAGGAGCTTCACATCTCATTTTACACATTGCATATTATGCTTTTTGTGGCTAGGTTTAGTTGATTGGTCGCTAATGTTGCATATTTAATATCATATTTCCATACTTATTTTAGAATAAAAGCCTGTATTGTCCTAATTAATTGCTTAATTTATTTGCAGGCCCATTCTTTAAGGAGATGAAGAGAAATGAGCCCAAGCCCACCAAAATTCTGAATTAAATCAGAATTAATTCACACTCAGTAAATCAGGGCAAAATCAAGAGGTTGAAAACTGGTTGAGAAGAATCCTCTCAGAATCGATCGGTTGAAGCAAAGATCAAGCAAGTTTGATTCAGATTCTGACTAGATACATTTTAGTATTTGAATCATAACTTTTGCTATAGAATTTCAATTCTGATGATTCAAGATGATCCAGAAAGCAGACTGACAGAGCTATAACTCTTATGTTGATCATTATTTCTAATTCTGTCAGTTGTTAAGTGATATTCAGCAATCAACAAGCCAACAAACAGCAGATCAGAACTGAATATCCACCTCTACCCCCTCCATTTCTCCTATAAATACCTGCACTCAAAGGCAAAAGGGAGGACCATGCAGATTAGGGTTTAGCCTAGTTTTCATTCTTTGTAGTTTAGGTTTTTCTTTTCTTCTTATGTAATTTGTATGTAACTTAGGGTAGAAGAAGATTCATGTAAGTAAGAGAGAGAGGCTGAAGTTGAGAGTGACACCGACGATGTACCCTCCTCCTTTCTTCCATTGTCTCTGCAATTAATAAAGGTAAAAGTTCTTTTTATGTTTGTATTTTCTTTTGTTTCGTCTTCCTCTTCTACTTTACCTTGGTTGTTGTTGTTGAGTATACAAGTGAATTCCAAAGCAAGTATAACTAAGCTACGTGAGAGCCAGCGATAGTTCATGAAGACGTTCTCCTCTTCCAAGATCCGCATCACTTCGTTCTTGCTAGGCTTGACGATATAATGTGCACGGGGACTGAGCTCGAGCTTATGATCTATGCGTTGAACGCCTCCGAAGCAAAGGTAGAACATGCAACGGTTTCCAGGTAAGTCATCACTCAACCTAGGTAAGTATTTCTTCATCTTCTTTCTTTTCTTTCATTTGTGTAAATTATATCACCACCTCTTCCAACTCTTTTTCCTCTACTTCATTTGTACATATTCGCTTCATTGTTTTCTGATTTTTCCACCTTTTTCATCTTTCATTCTCTTCTAACTTTAACAACTTTCTTTTCCATTTTCTTAACTTTAAAAACAGAGAAGAACTTTCGTTTGTTTTCATAACGATTTCAATAAAATCGTAAAGCTTCCATCGCAAACCCTCCTTGTGGATCACGACCCGCATAGCCACTTTCTATAGCGGAAGAATTGAGCACTTGCACATCTTCTTTCTTAAGTTCTATAATCTGGTATTTTGTGTGCAGGTTTTGCCTCAATCATTAGTCATCTCTTTTCATATAAATGCATGTATGTAGGGGGAGTTAACTTCACGTCACTCCTTTTCATGAATGTATATAGCATAGATATCTTTATTGTTTTTGATTTATGGAAAAAGGGAGAAAAATATTATTTATGCCCTTTATTATTTGAACCTCTTTGTTGATGAATTAACAAAAGGGGGAGAAATATTATGGAGTTTTATATATGCATGTTTGTTTATATATTGTTTATATGCATTTGTTTAAATTTGTTATCTTTTACCATTGGTATCAACAACATCTTTTGGTGGTATTGGTATCAAGAGAATCTTTTATGGTTTTGTTGGTATCAAGAGTTTTTATTGGTATCAACATTATTTTTAAAAACATGTTTATTTTAAAATAGAGTCTTTATTGTATCAAGAGCAACATTGTTTTTAAGAGCATGTTTATTTTAAAATTGATATCAAAAGCATGTTTATTTCATTGGTATAAAAGATCATGTTTGTTTCATTCCCTTATTTTATGCATGTTTATGCATATCTATATTGAGCATTCATTACATATCTTTATTGTTTATTGCTATGCATGAGTTAAAGGGGAGCTTTTATGAAGCTTAACTTTAATCCATGCATATATAACTCCATGAGTTTTATCATCATCAAAAAGGAGAGATTGTTGGGCCAGAGGAACTTCACTCTAGTTTTGATGATGATTAACTCATGTAGTTATAGTTTACTAATAATCTGGTAATAGTTAGTTTCAGATATTTGATCAAGATATTAGTAGGTGATTAGCTTCAACAAAGTGTTTTGGAGCTTTCACATGGTGATTTATGAGCTCGAGCGTCAAGTTTGCATCTAGCACTCGGTTGGAGTCAAGATCACGTTTGGATCGAGTTGACTTGGAGACGGAGTTCTACAAGAAGACGTCAGTTTGTTTAGTTTAAGATTTTGTTTAGATCTTTTGTAAAGGTTAGATAGTGTGATATGCTCAAGTTCACAACACACACACGTTTTCAGTTTAAAGTTTCATGTTTTGATTTTTGGTTTAACCGGTTTTCAGTTTGTCATATATATGATTTTCATGAATAGATAGAATCAAAACAAGTTTATGTGGTTTAATGTATATTAGATTTGATCTACATACATCTATGCTTCATATACTTAGAAAAACTTATTTTGATAAGCCTATTCATGTATTTAGAGTTTTGTATTTAAACAAAAATTATTTTTGGATTTAATGTCAAAAACATAGATATAATAACTTTCATGTATATTGGATTCTATCCATATATAATATGCTTCAAAGTTATTTCAATATCATGTTTTTGTATTTACATGTGTTTTGGAGAAAACGAATTTCCATTTGAAAAATCTAAGTTTTGAAAAATACGGATTTTGGTTTAAAGCAAATTTTCTATCTCATAAAAATGGTTCAAATTGTTTGAAATATGTGTTGAATTTCTATCATACATATTTGTATTTCAAAGATATAATAAGAACTGATTTTTGTGAAATTTATGTGATTTTGTGGGATTTAATTATAGATAAAACATCAAGCTTTTAAATCCTATATTGGGCTGGACTGGCTGTCTGCCGGTCGACCGGACTGGTCGACTGTAGCAGAGGTCGGTTGACCGAGCCGGCCGACCGACGTGCACGCAGCTAGGAATGGTGGGACGGTCGATCCGGCGGTCGACCGTCAGAGAGCTCTGCTCTCTTGAAATGGCTCCAGTCGACCGGGCTGGTCGACCGGCAGAGAGCTCTGCACTTTGTATCCAGTCTCGGTCGATCGGGCTGGTCGACCGGAGGCACAACGGTCAGAAATCCGACCGACCGGCCAGTCAATGACCAGTCGAATCTACCTTTTCCAGCTGCCAACTGGAAGATTTGGATTGAGGCTATAAATACCTCATATCTTTTGCTGTTTTGGATAAGATTTCAAGAGAGAAAATTTTCACATCCCTTAAGTGTTTTTCAGCAAAAGTTTTTGGGTTCATAAGTTTTAATCTTTATTTGTTTTTAAAGTGTTGGAAATTCAAAGAAATTAGAGTCTTTTGGGAATTAGTTTTTGGTCTAAAATTCTATATCTATTTGGAGATTTTCCCAAGCATTTTCTTTGTTCCAACACTTTATTTTCTCACACTTGAGCTTATCTATCTGTCCTATCTATAGGATCATTATTTTGTGAGAAAAAAATTGGTTTGTGGTTGATAGAGACACCAAGTTGTAAACCTTCCATTTATTGTGATATCCCTCTAGTGAGAGGTGATAGTATTGGTATCCCTCTTATGTAGAGGTGATCTTGGAGGTTGTGTTGGAATCTCTCATGTGTTGGGTGATTGTATTTAGGTGGCTTTAAGCCTAATCCCTCTTGTGAGAGGTTGATCATTGTTTGGCTAAGTGCCTATCCCTTTAAGTGTAGAGGTGATTTGTTTTGTGCCTTGCCTCTAGTGAGTGGTTATATTGTTGAGAGAGGAGTTGTGTACTCCCAGTATGTATTTGCCCAAATCCTCAGTGGAGGTTCCGTGTGTGGGATGTCCTGTCGACGAGTTAGTGAAAATCTTTCTGTGTGAAGGCGGTGACGTAGAGCTATGTTCTCGAACCTCGAAACATATCTCGGTGTTCGCGTTTGATCCACTTTCTCTAACTCTCTCTCTCTTACATTGTCAATTATTCATATTGTTCATATCATAGACATGCTTGGTTTGTTTGTGTGCCATACTTGTGTTAACCAAGAGAGCTTCATATAGCACCTCAACTCTTATTCAGAGGAATCAAGAGGAGTTAATCCAGAGCCCTTCACCGGGAATTCGGCTACACTCTTTGGTTATACTAAGTGTGTTGCAATTAGTTTTTAAATTCCGCATTATTTGTCATAGATTAGCCTTATACCTATTCACCCCCCTCTAAGTGTACTTTAAATTAGTATCAGAGCCTACGCTTCTAATATTAGGTTTAACCACTTAGGAGTGAGATCTTACTTTGCTAATCTATTATTTGCATTTGCACACATATTGTTTGCACTCATGGATAACCCTCCCATGTTTGATATCTCTAAAATTGATACATAGAAGGTTAGGATGAGTTGGCATTAAAAAGCCATAGGTTATAAAGTTTACCTTGCCATTGCCAAGGAATCCTACCTTAGTAATAGCATGCATATAGAGGCCAATGTACTAGCCCTAGAGGCACTTAGAAAAACACTTAGCAAAGAATATTTAAACATGGTTTCTTATTGTGATTCCACCTTTGCAGTGTGGAACATCTTGACCTCTCCAAAGCTTCAATTGCCAATCCAAGTGGGAAAGGAATCTAGTGGAGAAGAATCCGATCAACGTTGCTTCATGATCCAAGGGAATGACTCCCTTGAGGTACATTCGGATACTCAACTAGATAGTGCTAGTTCTTCTTGTGATGATTATGTTGATCCTGATGCATTGAATGAAGAGCTATCTATTGTTTGTGAGAACTACTTTGAAAAATATAATGTCTTGAAAAAGAAACTTTTAATTAACTAAAGAAATAAAGAGTTATTTTCTAAACTTGATATTATTTTGCAAGAAAGAGATGAGATTTCTAATGAAAGGAATTCATTGAAATTCAAACTTGATCTTGCCCTAAAAGAAAATGAAATTTTAAAAAATAAAAATGATTGTGACATTGTTTTGAAGAAAAATGAAGTTCTATCTTCAAAACTTGATTTTGTTATAAAGAGAATGAATCTTTGAAAATGAAAATTACTTTAATTTCAAAGGATTTGGATTTAGTTTCTAAGTAAAATATTTCTTTGAAAATGATATAGATTCACATATTTGCCATGCTAGTGTAGTTTCATCATCTAGCATACCTATTGCATGCACCTCTTCCTCCATGATTGAAAATGATATTTGTTTGTTAAAGAAGAGTGTTGATTATTTAGGCTCCACTTTGAGCCAATGTGCCATGAACCACACGGTTGGAATCCATGTTTCGAAAGAAACAAGTTCCAAATATGCATGCAGACAAATCACGGCATACACATGCTTCCCACGTTCACACTCATAACACAATGTATGCTCATGTGTACGCATGTACACATTGTGGACGCAAGGGCCACCTTACTTGGTTTTGTTATGATAGGGTACATGATGAAAATTTAGCAAATAAATTTGTTTGGGTTAGGAAAGGTGCTAGCCCCCATGGACCCAAAAGAGTATGGGTACCAAAATTCACCTCTATGGTATTTGATGTAGGTGTGGGCTCTCACTTGACGTGAAAGTGATGGTGCCTTGAGGTGGATGTGTTTCGAGCTTAATGCTGACTATTTCGGATGCATCACTTTCAAGGGGAGTTTAGTGGGAGGACCACCTTGGTTTGGAGCCTAGAGATTTGCCCTCATGAGTTTGGAAATGATCTCTAACTCCCATTTATTTTACATGCTCCCATAGTTGATTTTAGCATGTTTTGATGTTTCATGATTATTATGATAAATGTCATGATAATTAGATTGGTGACATAAATGTATAGTATTTGAGTTACACCCATGTTCATATGGATTATTACTTTTGTGCTCTCACTTTAGTTTAGCTATCATGTATATCATAACTCAAACATGTGCATTCATATAATGATCATATTTATGTTTTATTTTGAGCTTCATGTTTTGATTACATGTCTAAGATATAGTTTTCATTAAAACTCGTGTCAATACTTGTACAACTAGTGAGCCACAAATTGATTATTATATGTTTGTGCTTGATTGCTCATTTGTACCCATTAGATGTACTAGTATAGCCAGTTTTGATGATTCATGCATTTTGACTTGTATCCTCTATTTTTCTGCATGTTTTCATGTTTGTGTTTAAACTTCATGTATATGTCTATTTTGTCTAAACTAATAGTTATACATATACATCCTTGAGCCACTTGTCTTCGTGCATATATTTTTATGGACTTGTTCATGTTTGGATATGTATGTATACTCTTATTTATATAAAACATACATATGCCTTGAAGTTGTATTATTGAAAATTAAATTTTAATGATTTTCGTGTCTTTGTTTTAAGAAATTTCACATTGAGCTTCACTGCCTATTTTCATGACTATATCTTTCACACAAAACTTATACACTCATATTATTTGATGTTTTCTCATGATTTTCTTTTCATGAGTATTATATGTGCTATATAGACTTTGAGTGTCACTGGTTGAGTGATTTTTATATTTCATGGAATATATTCTTATTTTATTCCTTACTTGAAGGATTTCATGCTAGTTTATAATTTTATCATATAACTATTTACGTATTCTTCATGTGATAGAGTTTTCAAACGTGTTATAGTTATTTTCAAATTTATTTTTGAAAACCCTACCCATTCATGGGCGGTTAGATGGGCGACCATGCCTTGTGAGCCTAATTGAAAATCATTTTAAACTTGTGCATGAAATGAGTGGTAGGGAGTATGAGTTATACACTTGATCCTTATTGTGTTTCAATTGGTATCACAATTGATATTTATTTTGTATACTCATACTTGTTTCATATATGTATGCGTTAACTTCAAACGATATCAACTTAGATTGGTATTTACATTTTCATACATATATATGTGTTTTGATTGTGCTTACTATATCTTTATATCTTTGAGCACAAATTTGGTTATGCTAAGCTTGATTTAGTCCTTAATGACAATTATTTTAAATTGGTATCTTATACAAGTTTATGCGTTGTTTTCATGAGTATTTCATAAAGGGGGAGAAAATTCATGTTTAACTTTCAATCGGTTTTATTTACTTTTAGTATCTTATTCCCACTCTTTTTGATTGAAAATGATATCTTAGTTTTCATTTAGTTTTCTATGCTCCTAATGAAAATTATTTTTAATTGGTATATGTTTCATTTTCAATATTGATATCAAGAATCTTAAATTGATATTATTCTCTATTTGGTATCTCTATTACAAAATATTTTTAGTGTTTAACCAAAAAAGATTGATATCAAAAGTGTAAAATATTTTCAATTGGTACTAATTTTTACAATTAGTATCAAGATTACCTATATGTTTATATCTTTCAATTGATATCAAAATTTTTGTTGGTTTCTTCAAATGTTTTATTTTTTTCAATTGGTATCATAAATTGATATCATGATGTTTCGATATTTACCTTCTTACTAAATTGATATATCTTTCAATTGGTATCATAATATTTTGACTTGTATTGCTTATATACAAGGGAGGCTTAACATCTTCTCTCTCTCTCTCTATATATATATATTATATATATATATATATATATATATATATATATATATATATATTCATGTTGAGTGTATGTCATATTAAAGTCATTGACCTTTCTTATATATGTAGTACACGTGTGTAGTAGGAGCTTCACATCTCCTTTATATATTGCATATTATGATTTATGTGGTTAGGGTTTAGTCATCTCTTTTCATATAAATGCATGTATGCAGGGGAAGTTAACTTCACGTCTCTCCTCTTCATGAATGTATATAGCATATATATCTTTATTGTTTTTGATTTATGCAAAAAGGGAGAAAAATATTATTTATGCCCATTATTATTTGAACCCCTTTGTTGATGAATTGACAAAAAGGCGGAGAAATATTTTAGAGTTTTATATATACATGTTTGTTTATGTATGTATGTTTATATGTTGTTTATCTGCATGTTTGTTTAAATTTGTTATCTTTTAGCATTGGTATCAAAAGCATCTTTTGTTGGTATTGGTATCAAGAGCATCTTTTATGGTTTTGTTGGTATCAATAGTTTTTATTGGTATCAAGAGCAACATTATTTTTAAGAATATGTTTATTTTAAAATGGAGTCTTTATTTGTATCAAGAGAATATTATTTTTAAGAACATATTTATTTTAAAATTGATATCAAAAGCATGCTTATTTCATTGGTATAAAAGGTCATGTTTGTTTCATTTCCTTATTTTATGCATGTTTATGCATATTTATATTAGCATTCATTACATATCTTTATTGTTTATTGCTATGCATGAGTTAAGGGGGAGCTTCTATGAAGCTTAACTTTAATTCATGCATATATAACTCTATGAGTTTTGTCATCATCAAAAAGGGGGAGATTATTGGCCCAGAGGCCTTTCACTCTAATTTTGATGATGATTAACTCATATAGTTATAGTTTACTAATAATCTTGTGATAGTTAGTTTCAGATATTTGATCAAGATATTAGTAGGTGATTGAATCAGCTTCAACAAAGGTGTTTTGAAGCTTTCACATGGTGATTCAAGAGCTCGAGCGTCAAGTTCACATCAACACTCGGTTGGAGTCAAGCTCGGTGGATCACGTTTGGATCGAGTCGACTTGGAGATGGAGTTCGACAAGAAGACATCGGTTTTTTAGTTAAAAATTTTGTTTAGATCTTTTGTAAATAGATAGTGTGATATGCTCAAATTCAAAACACACACATATTTTCAGTTTAAAGTTTCATGTTTTGGTTTTTGGTTTAACCGGTTTCTGTTTCTCATATATATGATTTTCATGAATAGATAGAACCAAAACAAGTTTATATGGTTTAATGTATATTAGATTTGATCTGTATACATCTATGCTTCATATACTTAGAAAAACTTATTTTGATAAGCCTATTCGTGTGTTTGGAGTTTTATATTTAAACAAATCTTTTTTGGGATTTAATGTCAAAAACATAGATATAATACCTTTCATGTATATTGGATTCTATTCATATACAATATGCTTCAAAGTTGTTTCGATATCATGTTTTTGTATTTACATGTGTTTTGGAGAAAACGAATTTCTATTTTAAGAATTTAAGTTTTGGAAAATACGGATTTTGGTTTAAGGCAAATTTTCTATCTTACAAAAATGGTTCAAATTGTTTGAAATATGTGTTGAATTTCTATCATACATATTTGTATTTCAAAGATATAATAAGAAATGATTTTTATGAAATTTATGTGATTTTATGGATTTAATTATAGATAAAACATCAAGTTTTTAAATCCTATATTAGGATGGACTGGCTGTCTGCCGGTCGACCGTACCGGTCGACCGTAGCAGAGGTCTGTCAACCGAGCCAGTCAACAGATTTGCACAGGACGTGCACACAGCCAGTGCTGGTGGGCCGGTCGACCGGGCAGTCGACCGTCCAGAGAGCTCTGCTATCTGGAAATGGCCCCGGTCGACCGGGCTGGTCGACCGGCAGAGAGCTCCGCTTTGTATCCAGTCTCGATCAACCGGGCCGGTCGACCGGAGGCACAACGGTCAGAAATCTGACCATTAGGCCGGTCGATTGGCGGTCGATCGGAAGGGCAAATCTGCCCTTTCTAGCTGCCAACGGGCAGATTTGGATTGAGGCTATAGATACCTCAGATCTTTGGCTGTTTTGGATAAGATTTCAAGAGAGAAAATTTTCACATCCCTTAAGTGTTTTTCAGCAAAAGTTTTTGGGTTCAAAAGTTTTAATCTTTATTTATTTTAAAGTGTTAGAAATTCAAAGAAATTAGAGTTTTAGGAATTAGTTTTTGGTCTAAAATTCTATATCTATTTGGAGATTTTCCCAAGCATTTTTCTTTAACCCTCGGTTCCCGATATATGTATGTCAATACTGGTATCTGATGATGATTTAATCATCCTGATAGTCGGATTGAGGTCATTTCAGCTCAAAATATCATTTTCCATTATTTTGAATTTTTCTGAATTTTTGAAATATTTTTTGGGAATTATTGGAGAAAGCTCTCAATTCGGAGTCGACCGGTGTCACAGACTGACTCCGGGATTTTTAATTAACAGTCATGAATGAATTTTGGAGATTTGACTTCATGACAATGTTCAGGATGACACCTTTTATTTTTGAGAATTTTTGAGGATTTTTTGAATTAATAAAGTTTAATCCAATAAAATAATGCTTAAATATTTGTTCAAAAAGAAAATAATGAAATTTAAATAAAAATAAAAATGAATTTGGGACACAAAAACCTTGCCTTGTGTTTGAACCCGTGACCCACAATAAAGGCACAGAATGCACAATCCATGATGATTTCATAACTTTCGGCATGGAATTGTAACCATGCATTTTTAAATCTTCTCTTGCTTTATCCTTTATTCTTCCAAAACGAAATAAAACTAGAACCTTTGTTTGATTGATGTTAGATAGTTTCAAACCCATAATCTCTGCCCCAAATCATCACGCCCAGACCACTATACCACAATGACAAGAACTTTGCAGAAACTCCCATATTTATTTAATCATTGAGTTCCTTCATTTTCCCTCCCATTTTCACCACGTCTCCCACCTTCTTCCCCACTTCCATCCAACTGCACCCGCACCCTCCACCTGCATCCCCCGCTCTCTCACGTCCCCCACTCACCTGTACTGTCTCCCTAACCCCTCCTATCTCTCTATATATTCTTTTTGGCCGAAATTACTTAGCCATGTTCACCCCAATGCAGGCAGCGTGCCTCCAGCCCCATGCATGCACCTCCTCCTCGGCAAGCAATGCGCCTCCTCGCACACAGGCCGCTCACCCCCATGGCTCGGCAGCACAGCCATGGCTGCCGCGCCCTCGCACACAAACACCCACGGCGCTCCGCCGGCAAGCGCGAAAAGGCCCACGCCTCTCCGGCGAGCTCCGCGGGCCATCCTCATCCTCCGTCGTCGAGTCCGCAACTTCTCCATCGAGCCGCGCGTGTTGCCGACTCCACAACCGCATCCCTTCCTTCTTGCGTTGCAGCCCATGGCCAAGCCTTGGCCGAGCTTCCATGGTGCTACCCCCCTTGGCCATGCTCCCTTTCGCTGTGACCCTACATGCCACGGCAGCCCCCTTGGCCGAGTCGAACCCCCAGAGCTCCATCTTCTTGCCGGCGAGCGTGAGTCCCTCCTGCGAGATCCTGAGCACCGCATCTTCTCTGTCCGGAGCCCCTCTCTCTAGCCTCTGTGATCTCTGACAGCAGCCGATCCTCTTCGACGAGTCTCCGTCGTCATCCGTGAGATCCGCCGTCGACGGCCGCGCATGACCCTATGGCGGATCACACACCTTGCGTGAGCATGAGTACCTTCTCTCCCAAGGCTCTAAGGTGCTGGAAGAAGATTCAGACTAAAGAGAAGCGTTCGCGTTGTCATCGATTTTAGTTATTGTTGGCATTTCATCGAACACGTAGCATACCCTAGTTTAATCAACAATTTCACCAAGAAAAGCTTGTTTTAAAATTGTAATAAAAATATATATGGACACCTAAGACTTGTATACTAATTGTCATAATTTTTAATTGACTTTAGAAATTTAGTTTAATCAAAAAAAAAACCTGCTGTGCTCTCGGCCTGGCCGAGAGCAAGCCAGCCAAACCCTGGCCTAGCCGAGCCAGACCAGGCCGAGACCTGGCCTGGTCTGGCCAGCCCAGCCAGATCTGGCCCAGGCCAGGTCTGGTCTACCAGGCGGCGGGTCTGGCCAACAGACCCGGGTTCGGCCCAATATAAAAAAAAGAAAAAAAAAGAAAAAGAGAAAAAGAAAGAAAGGAAAAAAGAAAAAAAAAGGAAAGAAAGAGAAAGAAAAAGAAAAATAAATAAATAACATAGAAATAAAATGTGTAGAATATTACTATAGCAGGCCCAGACCCAAACCCAACACTGTAGCAACAGACCCATTACTGTAGCAAACAAACCCGTTAAGCTTTTTATTTATTTTTATTGATTTTTAGGTTTATTTTAATTCAAAAATTCTAGAAAATTCACAGTAAATCACAAACTAAATTTGAAACTCTGTAAAATTATTCTGATGCAATGTTACCTAGAATAATATGAAAATAAATATTTTTGTAATTACTATTCAATGATATTTTATTTAAAAATGACCAATAAATCTCTAAATAGCACAAAAAAATATGAATTAATAATTCAATAATATGTAAACATTATACATCAATTTATTATTTTATGCATATATTTTATCATGAAAATCTATTTTTAAATAGTTGCTATAAATTCAAAAATTGAATTATTTTGAAATATTAACCAACCAAAATTATAATAAATAGTAAAAATTATTTTCTTATTTAACTTATCGCTGAATAAGAACATGTCAAGTCTCTAATTAATTCACGTAATATTTAGGCCGCAAATTTTACCCAGAGCCGGTTGCAGTTACGGAAATTCAGACTCCAACAACATCAGGCAAGTGTACACGATTCTCTTCTCGTTGACTTTCGTCTTGATCTTAATTCTTCCTCTTAATTATAAATCATGGTTATCATATCGCATGATCGTGAACACTAGATCATATTTACATATCAGTTTTTCTCTTCTGATTATATGACTAATTATTCTATTCTTGATATTATTACCAATACCGTCTCATGATTATGTTTCATTACCTTACATACTTGTTTGTATCTAGTTTCTGTACATACATGCATCCAACTTAAATTGACATTATTGCTTGTATGTGATATATTCTGGCACGAGTATCTATAATGATTGACGGACAAAGACTATATATCGACTGATATCGTGATACTGATACTACAAGAAATTAATCGAGAAAATCAACTTTTATAGTTTGAGAAATTATTCAAAGATACTTGTTGGATTATGGACATATGATTGAGACCGACTTATTGTGACATTTAGATTACATGTCACTGACATTACTTGCACTATTTTGCATGCATCTGGTATCACTTGCACAACTATATATTTGTCGCATGATATTATCACTGTCTACATCGTCTCATGATTTTGATACACATTGTGTTCACCATCTAATGCTGATATTCTTGGCATCGATTCATAATCCTGTAATACTGAGTAATACACTATTTTGCATTTCCATTTAATTAATAAAATTAATCAAGCTAGGCTTATTAGGGGAGACTGTAGCAGGGGAAATCCAGGGAGGTGTGCTTGGAAGGGCGACCCTTATAGGTTTGGATGTCACACGTGATCTTGTTATTTATACACGCTCTTGTTATTACATGTTACATGTTACATGATACCTGAGTACAGTGAACTGTTTCTCCCTGCTATTAGGATCCACTAACACATCACTTATTTGATATGCAGTTGTCCTGTGGGATGGGGCACAGGATGGTTGCATTATTAGGGTATTAAAATATGCTAGACATATACACTTGCATCATATCCTTCATTGTCTTCAGTGATCTAGTACCTGACTTGTATTTTCAAGATACTGACACTCGAGACTCATGTGACATGTATTATCTTGACTACATGACATTCTTCGACATACCATGTTATTTTATCTTGTGATCCCGAGTTCTTATGATCTTATGATTATGTTACACGATAGTTACTTGTTCAAGACATTTCATGTTCATTATATACATGTCACATTATGTATGCACGGTCTCCTTGTACATGATTTATCATCTCGACTATTCCTGTTATTATTATTACCTTCAGTTCTCGATACTGCCAAATATATTGTTCTTATGTCATGTTTATTGTTACTACTTTTTCATATTCTCTCCTTTATCATTCTTTTTCCTTCGTGTACTCTTGCTAGTCTGCTTCTGACGGAACTTTATATTAGTTTTCAGTATTTAGATCTAGATGCCAGTATAGAAAGTTTTTCGTAGATCATATTCTGGTTCAGCTATCCTCTGGTAAGTTCAGTTTTCTTTCTTGACTTGTCTTATTTAGATATAGTGGATGATATTGTTTATGGTTCAGTTTTTCATATATGTGATTTATATCTGTGCTTGGTTGTATGTGTATATATGTGTGCTATCCTGCTTGTTATTGATAGCCTAAGGTACTCATGGAAGAGATTTCACTCTTCATGAGTATCTACTGGCCATCGTCATGTACCTGTATTCTGTATTTTGGGAAACAGGGCGTGACATGGTTTTGTTGGTATCAGAGCCAGGTTAGTTATATGCCATATATGCAATCAGGCCACATATATGATAATCATCCATGCAATTATCTGAGTAAACAGTCATTGAATCCCTTCTCTGACTCCATACTTGTACAATCATTTCCCTGAGGATCCTTGAACCGTCACCCTGATGTGACTCTCCCATCCATATAATCATCGTACCTACTCTACCCTGCTTGATCATGCCTGGTTAGACTATTCTTGGTTTAGATTTAGAATAGATATGTTGAGGATTTAACTTGATTATTTGGACAAAGAAGAATAATTGAGAGGATCGTTGTTGAATTATCTGGCAGTTAATTTTATGAGGAATTTTTGATCTAAAACTTTTGAGATACATGTCTACAAGGGAATCATAGTAAGATGGTGGACTTAAGATAATGATCATGCCTGGATAAAATAATGATCAGATTACATCAATATATATTGGATTTGGGAATATAGATCTTGGAGTGATAATCAGATCAATAAACGGAATCATATCCTTAGGCAAAATATGACTATACCTTGGATCAGATTGCTTGGATTAGTTCTAAGGTTAGGATCTTAAAGTTTTCTGATCTAAGTAATGCTTTAAGAATATCTATCATAGTTTGAGATTTTGAGTTAATCCCATGACGCTTAAGAACATTGTAATTAGAATACCTTGATAATTTGAGAATCATGTGATCTTCTAATTGAGGAATCATAAATGAAATGAGGAGATAGAAATATCTGAACTCTTATGAAGATGAATGAATTTAAAACTCAACTTTGAGGATCTGAAGAAGAAATATTAAAGCAAGATTATAAGGATCAATTTGAAAGATATATTGAGGGATTGAGACAAGGACTAATTGACATCATTGCGCATTTTTCGAGGACTTATAATTTGTTGATATTTGATCTTGAAAATTTCATTAGTGACTGCTACCTTAACTGATGATCTTTCAATAGTGACGGTGTGATCTAAGATTTGTGTTACTACTGTGGACCTGTATAAACATGTACTCGAGGATTTGAGATTTTTGAGATTTTAATGGTTTTAAGAATATAACAATCAGGGGTGATTATTGTATGAGCAATATGTAATATTCTTAAAGATAATCTAAATTTGGAGTAATGTTACAAGAAAGGTAATGTAATAGAGATATCTGAATTTTTGCTCGATGTGATCATAGTGGATCAAAAGAATTAAAAGAATATATTAGTGGAGTATGGTTACTGATAGACCTTAAGTATTTGACCTATATGTGGAGGGAATAATGTTATCAGATGAACATGACTATAGTGGATCGAAGGATGAAATTAATATTAAGGATGACCGATTATGAACTCTAAAAAGTTAATTTTATCCCCGAACTTAAAGAAAGTTTCATCCCCGAAACTTAGCACTTGAAATAAGCGAGGGTAGATTCTACGTTTCATCTTCTGACTTTGCTAACTTCTCCATGAAACTTTTATCGGATATGATGAATTACCCACTAACTGTTTATCGATCCTTATTAGTCCAAACTTACTTTTATATTGTCAGATAAATACTTTAGACTTATCCAAAAAATAGCTTATAATTCACAATGACTTGAAACAGGGTCTTGCAATTCTTCTTACATAGATTCATTGACTATTACTATACTCAATATTTTATTTCTTACTTCATGTTCAATATTTGTTCTATTACAAGAAATTTTCATTTTAATAAAGATTATCAATTATTTTGCCCTCAAAATCTAGAATTCGTTACGTATTTTCTGAACTAAAACATATTGAATATATTAGGTATCCTTTCCAATTCCAATGGTAAGGCCAGCTGGTATGCAATAGGCCTGATTTGATCCAAAATCATAAATAGTCTAATGTATTGAGGTTAAATTTCCTTCTTACTAACACGTGTCACCCCCTTTATTGGAGATGCCTCAGAAATATTTTATCTCAAATTGAAAATTTTTAGAGTTTTGCAGTGTTAATCTGTATAAGTCTTTTGCCTGTTCGGAGCAGTCTTTCATCTTTTTCTCAACTATCTAAGTTTTTTTTCCAGTAATTTTATTAGATTACTTCTAAATCGGTTATTCTTTTGCCTCCTACTTCTTGCCATCAGATTGATAATTCTACACTTTCAACCATATTTAAGAAAATTTGTCAAAATTATCTTTTTTAATGATATTCCTTGTTTTGTTAGATCGATACTATCAACAACTACTCATTTGAAATTGTCATCGAATTAGGAAAACTTGAGTGAGGACTTTCACTCACTTTTTAGTTTGTCAGTTTCTTCGATATCTGCTATCGCTTTACCGATATCATGAAATCTCCTATTGATTAGTCTACAATTCTGCATTATTATGTCGCATTCTCTCACCGCTTTATGAATAAATTGTCGATCTAAACCGTGGTTTGGTCTTTATTGCAGGTTGATCCAAAGTCCAAGGGCAAAGATGGAATAAGAGCTTAATGAAACCCAATTAATGGTAATTAATCCTGCATTACTTGGAGGCCAAGCAAAGGATTCTCTAGAAGATGCATTAAACCTAGACTCCTGCGCTTGTCAGACGAATATTCGGGTGCAAATACCAGAAACGGGATATACCCTGACAATTCTCGCAGCCAGAGGAACAATCTGACGAAATCAAGGATTTCTCTCCTTGCTATTGCCGCGAAAACGCGACAATAGCCGCGTTTCCGCGGCAATAGTACGGAGCCACGCGTCGATTTTCGACGCGTGGCCCCGTCTCGTCTTCTGGATGCTTTCTATGCCTATAAATAGCCCTGCCTTCGGCCAAAACGAGAATAGTCTTCGTTTTTAGGAGTAGGTCAAGATTTTAGTGTAGTGTAGGTGAGTGTTCTTCATTTCTTGTATTTTTCATTTCTTTTTCTTAGATCATTGTAGTAGGGCTGAGTGATTTCTAGAGAGAGAAAGCAAGGGATTGATGTAATAGAGAGTGACACTCTATGTAAAGATGCCTCCTTTCTCTTCCAATGTAATCTCCTTCACCTTCTACATGATTTCTTGCTAGTTTTTCTTCTCATGGCAATCTAACTACTAACCACTAACCATCTAACCACTTACTTGATAATCTACATGAATCGGGTTGCCTCTACAAGGCCTTGTTCTTGCAAGAGCCATTGATGGCCAAAGATGATGGGTTCTAACATCTATCTTGCTAACTTGCTAACCAAGCTAACTCTCTTTTATTTCATGCATTCTTTTTAGTAGTGTAATGAGTGATGCTTGTATTGGCTTGTTCTTGTTGCAATGTTATGAATGTGAAGAACCATCCATGAGCCATGCTTTGTATCGTCTCTTGGAGCTAAGGATTGTGATGGCCGAGGATCAAAATGTGAGGCAACTATCTCGAAGAGGTTAGCATGGTTAGTGGAGCATTTAGTAGTTAGTAGCCATGAGTTTTCTTTTCTCTTGTTTTAGAAATCGTTTTTCAAAATTCTTTTCTCATTCTTCTATCGATGTTTTCACCGCCTACTTAGTTTACCTTTGTTCCATCTCCTTTTCTACTACTTTGTTTTCCAAACCACTTCTATTTTGTTTTTATCGCCGTTTTCATCGCATCTCTCCACCTACCACATTCTGGATTTCCTTTTCCTTTTCTTTTCACTTTCTTTTTCATTCTTTCAACAAAGAAGAAGTGTTAACAAAAGATGTGAATAGAGACTGTTAATGCTTCTATCGCCTCCCTTCCCTGTGGATACGACCCGTTGAGCCAATACTATAACGGAAGTATCGAGGGTATATTAGCACATATTCGAGCTTTTCATTGATTTCATGAACAAACACTTTTTTGAGTGCTAGTTCCGCCCCGATCAAATTTTTGGCGCCGTTGCCGGGGAAGGGAATGGTTTTGTTTGCACGTTTTTGTTAACATTATCTTCTCTGTTTTGGTGTGCAGGGCAATATTTACAGGTGCTTAACATTGCAGAATAGACCCTAACTTTGCATCTCCCTGAGCTTGAAAGTAGGGCCCCAGATTCTAAAGACAAGCTGCGGAACCGCGACATTTGCCGCGAACCGGCGGCAATTTTGTGAACATTGTAAATTTTGTTGTTCTGGAATGTGTGAATTGTAATAGCTAGTGGATTTGTACTGCTATCTTTCTTGCTTTGATTGCCTACACACCATAATAAATAAAAGAACTAAAATACGGTATTTGGACCTTTTAAAACGGCTTAGACATTTGCATTTAGGCACGTGTCAATTCAATTCCAATATACTGTATTTTGTTCTATTGTTGTGATCTGGATGGAGATGTACATATGGCATTGCATATAGCATAGGACAAACACGTGGGTGATTTATCGCTTTGTGTTATATTCTTGTCTATATTGCACACTTGCATGAATTGAATTTAAGGGCAAAATCCAAACAAGATAAGGTGGGATTTCATCTCCCTTCCTTAGCCCAAAAATCATCTCCCCACTCACACAACCCAAGCCCTAATAAAATTTGAATAGACGTTGGCCCCTAGGGACATCTAGGTCTAGGTCAACCCTCCTATTGGCTTGGTTTTGATTTTTCTTTTCTTTTTGTTTGTTATTTGATTTTTCCTTTTTGTTTGTGATTGTTTGTGAAATGGCATTCAATAATAACAATTCTTTCAATCCGAATATGAATCCATATTTCACACCAACCCCATTTGTTTTGGATAATTCCAACCCGACATTTTACAATATGCATCAACCAAATACACCGGGTTGGCCTTATCCGAATCAATACAACCCATACCCACATTCTTATGACTATAATTTCCAAAATAATTTCAACTTGTCACAGAGTCAAGGGGATTCACTTCCCCCGAGTTTAATTTTCAACCTCCTTGTCCACAATATCCACCTCGTCCACAATTTACACAATGTTCATTCCCCGATTTTGCTTCCAATACTCCTTTTTCTGGACCTCCCATTAAAGAAAAATCTGAGTTACTAAAGAATTTAGAAGCCAATCTACAAAGGGCCGAATAACAACTCCAAGAAACATTAGCCTCTCCAATTCCACTGTATTTTCAAGAGTATTACTCAGTTTCACCTCTTCATAATGAACAACCATCTGTCCTGGAAACGAGTAAAGAACTCTTGTGTGAGTCTAAGCTTCAATCTCAACACATTTTTGACTCACTTTCTTCACAAAATTTCCAAAACCAAGATTCTTATACTCCCATTCTAGAGCAACCACTTGGAGATATATCATATCTAGATAAGAGTTTGGATATCTTGCAGGAGTCTTTATTATAATATCAAAAATCACATGCCGAGTCTATCAATAGGGTGGAAGAACAATTGAGTCAATTGGTTAACATTTTTAGGAATGAGGAAACTCTATCTTATCAACCTTTGACCAATTCAACTATGCCAAACTCTATTGATATGACCCAAGACTCTTGTCATTTTGGAAATCAAGATTCAATTTCAGCACACCCACCTGAACTTGTCCAAACTTTAAATCCCATTGACTTTTTGGCAAGTTATCCTTTTCCTGAAATTGAACTTGAGCATGAATATGATCATGAACCTCAAATTAGTGATTCAATTTTACTTCCTGATTCAATTATGACTCCGGTATCTTCACCTGATTTCACTCCTTTTCCCGAGTCAGTATTGGATCCAGTGCCAGTTCATTGTGAAATTGAATCACCAATCTCTTATGATGATCATATTGAACTTGACCAATTTCATACTTTTGAAAGTCCATTTGATAAATTGGTAAGTTCTCATTTTTGTGGAATTGAACTTAATGAGGAATGTGACTTTGATTCTCAAGTTTGTGATCCAGTTCAAATTCCTGAATCACTATTGACTCCTGTTTTGTTACCCAATTTGAGCAACATTTTAGAGTCAGTTTTGATTCCCTACCTGTCATTCCTGAACTTGAATCACCAATCTTTGATAGTCACATTCCATCATGGGGAAATGAATGTGGACTTGAGCTTCATCTTCTTGATTTGGACCCTCTTCTAGGACCGATCTCGACTCCCGACCTTTACTTGACTTGAGTCATTTTTCTGAGTCGATATTAGTTCCTATACTTCCTGAGTCCAAATCAATCATTCCATTCTGGGACAAGGGTTTTGAAAAATTTGACTCTGAAATTATTTTGAAAATTTAGAAATTAGATGGGGTAAAATTTTTAATAAAAATCATGCATATATACATCTTTCTAGTGGGTTGTATCATGGAGGTTTCTGGTGGGTTCCTCCGGACTCCACGCAAGAATGATTGTGCCGCATTTCGTGGACCAATCAGACCGCCACCGGAACCACCACCTTGAGGTAATTTTCCTTCCCTCTCTATTTGTTTCATGCTTACATATATCACGATGCATTGAGGACAATGCATGAGATAAGTGTGGGGGAGGGTTTACTAACTTAGAGTTTTTAGATTTTCTTTCTTTTACACTTCTTTTAGGATACTTTTAGAAATCTTCCCTTTTGTATAGGAATTTTCTCTTTCTTTAAAAACTTTTTGAAATAAGAGACAAAGTTTTAATCTATTTTTAAGAAAATTAAGATGATCTTAGAAATTAAGGAAGCCTTAATTATGACATCTTAAACCTAATTGAAATAATGGATCTTGTTTAAAATTATAGGCTAAGTAAGATAAATTGGGGAGATAATTTTATCTTGAATATTTTGCCTTAGATAATATACACTTCACACTTACACATTTTTGGGATGGAAACAAAGACCTAAAATGCCATAAAGAAAAAAATATATAAATAAAAAGAAAAAATATATGTGAATAAAACATCACTTATTAAGCTGGATAACTATGCCTCAAGAAGCATGATTATTCACGCCTAACGGTGATCAAAAGAATAAATAATCCCCCTGAGTTTTGTGGCCTTGTTTACTCGAGTCCTTTAACCCGAGGGATGTTTTCTCATCTGATGCCCTAGGACCATCTGGTTTGGGAGTCATCGGTTATAGGCTCGCTACATGGGTGAACTAGAAAGCCTAAGAAAACTAAGAGAAGAAAAAGAAAAAATATATATATATTAATAAATGGCTTGATGGTTAGAGTTGAAATCCCAGAAATCTTCACTATCACAATGTGCATATTATCTAGGTTTTATGAGAGATAAAATATTCAATCCAATTTTGAATTCTTACCTTAATTGAAGACAAGATCTTGCATGGAGACTAAGTTTAAGAAAGAATATTTTTGGTGGACTTATGACCTTAGATCGCTTATATTTTTGCAAAAATATTTCATAAACTTGTCTCTCTTTCAAATGCGTTTTCAAAATACTAACATTTGTCTTCTTTTTTTATGAATTTTGTGGGTGCAATCCGCTGAAAACCCTCAGGAGACAACACTCCTCCTCTAGGGTAACCTAGAGGTTTAACGGCTTGTTGCACACGCTCAGTGCAATCGCGTCACCTGCAAAAGTGGTGTAATAACCTTTATAGTATAGTTTTTCTTTCTTGTTTTGCTCGGGACGAGCAAAAGAATAAGTGTGAGGGTGTGATTAGTCTACAATTCTGCATTATTTTGTCGCATTCTCTCACCGCTTAATGAATAAATTGTCGATCTAAACCGTGTTTTGGTCTTTATTGCAGGTAGATCCAAAGTCCAAGGGCAAAGATGAAATAAGAGCTTAATGAAACCCTTACTTGGAGGCCAAGCAAAGGATTCTCTAGAAGATGCATTGAACCTAGACTCCTGCGCTTGTCAGACGAATATTCGGGTGCAAATACCAGAAACGGGATATACCCTGATAATTCTCGCAGCCAGAGGAACAATCTAACGAAATCCAGGGATTTATCTCCCTGCTATTGTCGCGAAAATGCGGCAATAGCCGCGTTTCCGCGGCAATAGTACGGAGCCACGCGTCGATTTTTGACACGTGGCCCCGTCTCGTCTTCTGGATGCTTCCTATGCCTATAAATAGCCCTGCCTTTGGCCAAAACGAGAACAGTCTTCGTTTTTAGGAGTAGGTCCAGATTTTAGTGTAGTGTAGGTGAGTGTTCTTCATTTCTTGTATTTTTTATTTCTTTTTCTTAGATCATTGTAGTAGGGCTGAGTGATTTCTAGAGAGAGAAAGCAAGGGATTGATGTAATAGAGAGTGACACTCTATGTAAAGATGCCTCCTTTCTCTTCCAATGTAATCTCCTTCACCTTCTACATGATTTCTTGCTAGTTTTTCTTCTCATGGCAATCTAACTACTAACCACTAACCATCTAACCACTTACTTGATAATCCACATGAATCGGGTTGCCTCTACAAGGCCTTGTTCTTGCAAGAGCCATTGATGGCCAAAGATGATGGGTTCTAACATCTAACTTGCTAACTTGCTAACTTGCTAACCAAGCTAACTCTCTTTTATTTCATGCTCTTTTATTTCATGCCAGTAGTGTAATGAGTGATGCTTGTATTAGCTTGTTCTTGATGTAATGTTTTGAATGTGATGAACCATCCATGAGCCATGCTTTGTACCGTCTCTTGGAGCCAAGGATTGTGATGGCCAAGGATCAAAATGTGAGGCAACTATCTCGAAGAGGTTAGCATGGTTAGTGGAGCATTTAGTAGTTAGTAGCCATGAGTTTTCTTTTAGCTTGATTTAGAAATCGCTTTCCAAACTCTTTTCTCATTTTCTATCGGTGTTTTTACCATCCTTCTTAGTTCAACCTTGTTCCATCTCTTTTTCTATTTTGATTTTCAAAGCGCTTCACTTTTGTTTTTACATCGCCGTTTTCATCGCTTTCCTCACCTACCACATTCTGGATTTCATTTTCTTTTCTTTTTCATTCTTTTTCATTCTTTCAACAAAGAAGAACTGTTAACAACTGACGTGAATAGAAACTGTCAATGCTTCTATCGCCTCCCTTCCCTGTGGATTCGACCCGTTAAGCCAATGCTATAACGGAAGTATCGAGGGTACATTAGCACATTCGAGCTTTTCATTTGATTTCATAAATACACACTTTTGAGTGCTAGTTCCGCCCCGATCACCTATCTATCCTAATATAACTATAAAATTACAAATTATAATCGATCCATATAAAATACTGAGTATCGAATTAATCGATTTCTACAATTACCGATCCACTCCCACCAGTATCTATAATATCGGTTTCATAGATTCTCAGTTCCTATAAAACCAGCAAGATACTACGATTTCTATGATTACTAGTTATCAAAACTGGGTCGGTACCTATCTTAACAAATTTCACTAAGTTATTGATTGATCGCTAATGTTGCACATTTATTATCATATTCCCATACTTGTTATAGAATAAACTATGCATTGTCCTAATTAAATGTTTAATTTATTTGCAGGCCCATTCCTAAAGGAGAGTGAAGAGAATGAGCCCAAAAGCCCACCAAATTCTGAATTAAATCAGAATTAAATCGAACTCAGTGAATCAAGGCAAAATCAGAGAGGTTGAAAATCGGTTGAGAAGAATCCTCCCAGAATCGATCGATTGAAGCAAAGATCAAAGGCCATTTCGTCAAAATCCCGGACTTAAATGAGAAATCCAACTGAAGATAAAACCAGAACGCGAAGCCGGGGAGCTCCACCAACAGGCTGTGGCCACCTGGCCACAGCAAGGCCGCGAAAACGCGGGAAAAACCGCGTTTTCGCGGCTCTGTTATGGAGTTAGGGGGAGCGTTTGCTCCCCCTATCTTTATCCTCTCCTGTAGGTTGGGTTTTTTCCTATAAAAGGGCAGGATTTGCACTGAAAATTGGACGATCATGCAGAGTTAGGTTTAGTCTAGTTTTCCACTTTGTAGTATAGGTTTTTGTTTTCTTTTTATGTAATTTTAATTTGTATGTAAGCTTAGCTTAGATTGAGATTCATGTAAGTAAGAGAGAGAGGCTTATGTTGAGAGTGACACCGATGTACCCTCCTCCCTTCTTCCATCGTTTCTGCAAGCAATAAAGGTAATATTTTTTTATGTTCGTCTTTTCTTTTGTTTTCTTCTTCCTCTTTCTACTTTACCTCTTTTGGTTTTGATGAGCATGCAAGTGAATCTAGAAGCATAAGTATAACAATGTTGTGTGAGTGTCAATGATGATTCATGGTGATGTTCTCCTCCTCAAGACTCCGTATCATTTCATGCTTGTTCGTCTTGATGATGTAATGCGACTGGGGACTGAGCTCGATCCTATGGCTTATGCGTTGAACGCCTCCGAAGCAAGGTAGAACATGCAAGGGTTCTAGGTAGGTCATCAACCAAACTAGGTAAGTATTTCTTTAATCTTCTTTCCTTTCTTTTATTTCTTTAGTTCAGATCACCAACAACCACATCTTCCAAATCTTTTTCATTCTTTTTCCACTTCTTTGCACATAGTCATTTTTTGATTTTCTCCACCATCTCATTCTACCACCTTCTT
The DNA here is from genome assembly GCA_038442645.1 of Agave tequilana. Classification (NCBI taxonomy): domain Eukaryota; kingdom Viridiplantae; phylum Streptophyta; class Magnoliopsida; order Asparagales; family Asparagaceae; genus Agave; species Agave tequilana. Next base: position 260,694 of record JAVJIF010030842.1, on the reverse strand, counting down.
TCATACTTAACTTTAACCTAACTCTTTTTCATTTTCATTTCTTAAAACAAAGAAGAACCTTCGTTTTTCTTCACTAAAAAGATTTCAATGCAAACCTTGAACGCTTCTATCGCTAACCCTCCTTGTGGATCACGATCCGCATAGCCACTTGCTATTGTGGAAGAATTGAGCACTTGCATATCTCTATTTCTAAATCTAAAATTCTGTATTTTGTGTGCAGGTTTAAGCTCAATCAAATTTTGGCGCCGTTGCCGGGGAGGGTAACGGTTTTTATTGAATTTTTGAACTAAAATGAATTTTTCCTCTTTGTTGCAGGTTACAGGGCAGGAAAAGCAAGAAAACAAAGATTGTAGTAACATATAAGTGGTCTTGGGCCTCTGTTCCAGAAAACAGAGACCAAGTACCCTCTGAATTGCCGCGTTTGCTTGGCTCTAGCTGCGTTTTCGCGGCAAGGAAGAGTTCACTACTGACTGGCTTTTTGCAGGGCTGCTTGCTTTGTAAAATTATAGTTTTCTGCAAACTTTATTTCTTACATGCCATCACCAGAAGCCTGCTAATAAACCAACAGTAAAACATTTGTTGAAAAATTTAAAAAAAATTGATTAGACGTTTGCATTTTAGGCACATGTCTTTTCAATTCATTTACTTTACTGCTGAAGAGTACTGGAGCAAGGTATGTTCGCATTGCATTTAGAATAGGACTCATCTCTTGGTTGATTTACATCGCTTTGAGTGAATCTTATTTAATTATCTTGTACACTTGCACAAACTAATCTTAAGGGCACCACCCAATAATAAGATAAGGTGGATGATTTAATCACCCTTCCTTGGCCCAAAAATCAGATTCCAAGCACTCACTAACCCGAGCCTAACTAAAAATGAGTAGACTTGGCCCTAGGGACATCTCGGACTCAATTAGGAGATTATCCTAAGAGGGAAAGGTATTGGAATTTGACTCCTGCCAAATCAGTGTCTAGGAAAGGGATTAAGGGCCGAAAGCCCGAAGGTTGGTGGTTATTTAATTAAGGAACGTCTTTGACAGAAAACCTCCCACCAATCTTGCCCTGACCTGGCTGATTAGCTCGTGGTCAAAGTCTGCATTATACCTCCTGTGGACAGTCTAACCTGTTAAGAGTCGTCTAGGTCATAGGTCTACCCTAACTTAGTTTAGAATTTTTTCTTTTTTTGTTTGCTTGTTTGTTTGTTTTTTTTTGTGTTTTATTGTGTGATATGGCTTCTAACAACAATTTTTCTAATTTTAATGGTAATCTATATTACACACCAATTTCCTTTTCGGATATTATCAACCCGGCATATCATAACTTTGACCAACATTGTGTGCCGGATTGGTCTTATCCGAATCAATATAGCCCATGCCCCCAATCTTATAACCATAATTTCCATAATAATTTCAACTCTTCACAGAGTCAGTGGGTATTCATCTCCCCCGAGTCCAATTTTCAACCAACTTGTCCTCCTTATCCACCGTGTCCACAATATTTCCAAGATTCATACTCAATTCCACAAGTCCAAAATAGTAAACCATCAATTTTGGAAATGAGTATGCGTGAGTCCAAACCACAATCACAAAATCTGAAGGACTTACAATTTTACCACCAATTCTAAAACAACACTTCATCTTTTCAAGACCAATCGCAACAAAGCGATGAACCTATCAACTATGAAAAGATGCTTGAAGCCATGACTGAGGCTCAAAATGCTCGTAATCACGACATAGATATGATGGTCCAATCTCTACATTCTCACCGTTTGACCAGTTCTGATGTCGGTAACCATTCTGTTAGAGCCAAAGAGTCATGTTGTTTTGGAACACAAGGTTCTATTTCAGCAAAATCATTTGAACATGCCCAAACTACAAATTTTGAAAGTGACATTGACAGTTTAGCAAGTTATCCCTTTCCTGAAATTGAACTTGAGAATGAATATGATCCTGAACCTCAACTTAGTGATTCAATTCTACTTCCTGATTCAATAATAACTCCGGTGTCTTCACCTGATTTCAATCTTTTTCCCGAGTCAACATTAGATCCTGTGCCAATTCATAATGAAATTGAATCACCCACCTTTGATGATCATATTGAACTTGACCAATTTTACACTTTTGAAAGTCCCATTGATAAATTGGCAAGCTCTCATTTTTATGAAATTGAACTAAATGAGAAATGTGACCTACATTCTCAAGTCTATGATCCAGTTCAAATTCCCGAATCAATATTGACTCCTGTTTTGTTACCCGACTTGAGTAATATTTTATAGTCAGTTTTGATTTCCATACCTATCATTCTTGAACTTGAATCACCAATATTAAGTCACATTCCATTGTTGGAAAATAACTGTGGACTTGAGTTTTAACTTCTTGACTTGGACCCACTTCCCGAACTAATCTCGACTCTTGAACCTTTACTTGACTTAAGTCACCTTCCTGAGTCGGTATTAGTTCCTGTACTTCCTGAGTCCAAGTCAATCATTCTATCTTTTCACTTTCCATTTTGGGACAAGGCGGTTGACAAATTTGACTCCGAAATTAATTATGGAATTTGGAAATTATTTGGGGTTAAATTCTTCATAAAAATCCTTCATGGATACATCATTTTAATGGGTTATATTAGAGAAATTTCTGGTGGGTTCCTCCGAACTCCATGAAAAGTTGATTAGGCCGCATTTCGTGGACCAATCAGACCACCACCAGAACCACCACCTTAAGGTAACATTTTCCTTCCCTTTCTTCTTTTTCATGCATCTATGCATTAATTATTCATTGAGGACAATGCATGAGATAGGTGTGGGGGAGGGTTATAACATAACTTAAGTTTTTCTCTTTATTTAAAAAAATATATATATTAACTTTTTCTTTACTTTTAAAAACTTTTTGAAAATAGAAACAATATTTTGACATATTTTTTGTAAGAAATTAAGTCAATTTTAAGGAATAGGAAAATTAAAATTATAATTTCTTAAATTTGGTCAAAATAAGATTATTTGTTTGATTTTTAGAGTTGGAAGATAATTTGTCAAAGTAATTTAGTCTTGATCTTTACCTTAATGAAATATGCATACTTCATACACTTACACACTTAGGGTTCAAAAACAAAGATTCTTATACTTTATATATAAAAAAAGAAAAAAATATATGAAAAATGAACAAATCTAATTATTTATTAGTTAGGTACTTTGTCCTAAGCAAGCCTTAGTATTTATGCGAAAGATGATTAGATAAGTTTGAGAAAAATATATATAAAAATCCTCTGATTAAGCTGGGTATTTGTGCCTAATAAAGCATAAGTATTCACGCCTAAAAGGGGTTCATATAATAAAATCCTTAGTTTTGTGGCCTTATTTGCTCGAATCCTTAAGTCCTTGGGGTGTTTTCTCACCCAGTGCCCTAAGACCGTTTGGTTTGGGAGTCATCGATTAAAGGCTCGTTACATGGGCAGATTAGAAAGCCTAATAGAACTAAGGAATAATACCATAAAAAAATATATGTATATAAATAAATAAGGCATAAGAGTTAGAGTTAATGAACCCTTAGTCAAAATTTTCACAGTCACAAGGTGTATATGACTTAGGGTAAAGTAATAGACTAGATGAGAAGTACAATTTGACTCCATACTTTGATTGATAACAAATTATTGAATAGAGACTAAGTTTAGGAATGAAAATTCAGTTTCCTATAACTTATAGATTACTTAAATCTTACAATTAAATTTCAAATATTTTTCTCTTTCAAAATGCTTTTCGACAATACTAACTCTTTATTTCTCTTTCTTTATGGATTTTGTGGGTGTAATCTTCTGAAAACCCTCGCGAGACAAAACTCGTCCTCTAGGGAAAATCTAGAGGTTTAACGGCTTGTTGCACATGCTCAGTGCAATCGCGTGACCTGCGAAAGTGGTCTAATAATCCTAAGTATAGTTTAGTTGTTTTGCTCGAGGACGAGCAAAAGATAGGTATGGGGGTGTGATTGGTCGCTAATGTTGCACATTTATTATCATATTCCCATACTTATTATAGAATAAACTCTGCATTGTCCTAATTAAATATTTAATTTATTTGCAGGCCCATTCCTAAAGGAGAGTGATGAGAAATGAGCCCAAAAGCCCACCAAATTCTGAATTAAATCAGAATTAATTCGAACTCAGTGAATCAGGGCAAAATCATAGAGGTTGAAAACCGGTTGAGAAGAATCCTCCCAGAATCGATCGGTTAAAGTAAAGATCAAAGACCATTTCGTCAAAATCCCAGACTTAAACGAGAAATTCAGCTGAAGATAAAACCAGAACGCGAAGCCGGGGAGCTCCACCAGGCTGTGGCCACCTGGCCACAGCAAGGCCGCAAAAACGCGGGAAAAACTGCGTTTTTGCGGCTCTGTTATGGAGTTAGAGGGAGCGTTTGCTCCCCCTATCTTTATCCTCTCCTGTAGGTTGGGTTTTTGCCTATAAAAGGGCAGGATTTGCACTGAAAATGGGACGACCATGCAGAGTTAGGATTTAGTCTAGTTTTCCACTTTGTAGTATAGGTTTTTGTTTTCTTTTTATGTAATTTTAATTTGTATGTAAGCTTAGCTTTGATTGAGATTCATGTAAGTAAGAGAGAGAGGCTTATGTTGAGAGTGACACCGATGTACCCTCCTCCCTTCTTCCATCGTTTCTGCAAGCAATAAAGGTAATATTTTTTTATGTTCGTCTTTTCTTTTTTTTTTTCTTCTTCCTCTTTCTACTTTACCTCTTTTGGTTTTGATGAGCATGCAAGTGAATCCAGAAGCATAAGTTTAACAATGTTTTGTGAGTGCCAACGATGATTCATGGTGATGTTCTCCTCCTCAAGACACCGTATCATTTCATGCTTGTTCGTCTTGATTATGTAATGCGATTGGGGACTGAGCTCGATCATATGGCTTATGCGTTGAACGCCTCCGAAGTAAGGTAGAACATGTAAGGGTTCCAGGTAAGTCATCAACCAAACTAGGTAAGTATTTCTTTAATCTTCTTTCCTTTCTTTTATTTCTTTAGTTCAGATCACCAACAACCACATCTTCCAAATCTTTTTCATTCTTTTTCCACTTCTTTGCACATAGTCATTTTCTGATTTTCTCCACCATCTCATTCTACCACCTTCTTCCATACTTAACTTTAACCTAACTCTTTTTCATTTTCATTTCTTAAAACAAAGAAGAACCTTCGTTTTTCTTCAATAAAAAGATTTCAATACAAACCTTGAACGCTTATATCGCTAACCCTCCTTGTGGATCACGACCCGCATAGCCACTTACTATTGCGGAAGAATTGAGCACTTACATATCTCTATTTCTAAATCTAAAATTCTGTATTTTGTGCACATGTTTAAGCTCAATCAGTTATCCAGTAGTGACATCTGTGTCTGCATACTAGTCAGAATTATGAGTTTCACCTATTGTCAATTATTCAACTAAATGTTTCACAAATTATTTTCAGTGCTCTCCGTATTCTCAATTTCAATTGCACAGATTATACATTGATCACTAGAGTAGTTAACTAGCATATCCACATATGCACATTTGTATGTCACAAGTTGATACTACTATGCTATTTAATATGATCATATTGATCGAGTTTTCGCTTATGCTATTGGTACCACTCTTGATCTTACAAGTTAACTATCCCTCTTTTATATATAGTCATACCAGTTAATAAAATTGAATTATTAACCAAATCAAAAATCTTGAGTGCCTTACTTAATAGACTTATTATATAAGATTGTATTAGTACATTAAACTTGGCTAAATAAGAGGGTATTAGTATTGCAATTTATGTTTTTTTATTCGGGTAAATACTAACTTTATGATCTTTGTTTACCTCACACAAGTCCTTACCATCAGTTTACCACCAACAAGTAGTTCTGATCAATTTATTATTTGAATGCCATATTTATTACCAAGTGTGCATTTGTTATCAATATTGTTCTTCATCATCCATTTCATTAAGTATTACTCAATTTAACTTTCAAGTTGAACAATAAATTCCTAATCATACATGAATTTTCAAAAAAAAAAATTCTGATATACTGATTATTCATCTAGTTCATCTCGTATCGCTTTTAATCAATGATTTCTAATATCATCATAATGTGTATACTTATCAAGTCCATATTAATTGATTTACAATAATGTTGAAAAGTTAAACTTAGGGCTTCATCTTACCGGTTCCCATTATGACTTATTCTAGCAATTAGTGCAATGGTGATTAATTAATTATCAACCACATTTAATAGATGATATTATTTGTAATAAATATAAATTTGTTACTCTGTCCTCGTACAATCTCTAATATTGTCGTAACTTAATATCTGTGATATCCTACTGAATTTTGATTTCACAATATTCATCTATATTATCAACTTTCCCAGATACTAGTGGACCCTAAATCATATTCATTGTCTGTCCCATCGAACATTATCTTAGTTTATATCCTCAGACTCTCTTATAGAGAGAAACTATATCAACTCCTCTCATACAATACCCATAATTAAATTATATTCATACAGAAACTTTCTATAAAATACTGTGAAAGATCCTTGATTTTTTCAATATAATAATCTCTTATATTCTTTCATTAAAATTTTCCTTATTCCACAAACAAATTTAACTTTAATTTGCCTGATATTCTAACTACTTCCTTACTTTAGCGTAAAATCACCTAGAGGAGGGTGAACAGTGATATGCTAATTAAGTGCAGACTACAAACTTAACTATAGTATTTTACAATGGCAAAAATAACACATATAAACAATGAACTAATAATCAAGAAATGAAGCTGCATACTGCGAGAAGTGCTTTGAACTTCTCCTTAAGATTTTTCTTATATAAGAGTTGAGGTACTCAATTGCTTTCTTGATTAAGAGAGGATAAATGATTAAATAGTTCAAAATAATCACAAAAATAATTGAGCAAGGAGTATAACATTTAGGTACAATCAATATCAAGTATGTATTGATAATCACAAATATAATTAGCATGCAAGATATAAAAACAACAGTGAGATGAGAGATAGAAGAGCAATTGTAAATACAGGAGATTTATTTTTATATTCGAACAACTTGTCCTACTTCGCCACCTTCACCACAATGATGGATTTCTTATAATGGTCCCAGTTTCTAGTATCCTCAATTAACAAGAACTCTGCTTAATCAACATATTATCTTAATCATTTCTAATTTATCAAAAAATTGGCAGTATTTTCTCTATATATACGGCTCTACCATGCTACACACAATATATACATATATCGTTTCGGTGAACTTTAGCCTACTTTTCATCAAATAAGGACCATGCCACTAGAATTCAACTATCATATATAATATTTCACAAATATCCGTTACTTACATACTCAATTCATAATTTCAGCTTACATCGCCTACTTAAATGGTACATAATAAACGCTTGAGAGTACCGCTCTCGACATTAACAATATAACACAAAGCTATTATGACTCCAACTTATCACGATCGTCACAGACTAACTCATCTTTATATAAATCTATCTAACAAATATAATACATGTTACAAATACAAATCGAATAAGGTTATGAACATGCATAACAAGAAAACTTTAACAAGCAATAACACATAATTATATCTTCAATACTGTCATTATTAGTAAAGCTCTCAACAAAATGCCTATAGTTGGAGCTGGGCCTTCGCCTCACCGCGACCTGAAGAACATGGAACTGGGAGGGTGAGCTCGACAGCTCAGTGAATAGAGTCAGAAAGAAATCGAGGAATGCTAATATATATATCCAATAAGAAGCATTATTTTCTTCAAATAACAAAGGCAAGTATTGATAAATAAGAGAAACAAGAAATTGATAGCATATCAAAAATAAACAACTGAAACAACTATCTCCACGGTACGGAACGATCTGAATCCTTCGGTCATTAATTCTCTTCAACTTTTTAAATTTATATTCCTTATACAACAAAGTTTTTAAGTTAGATAAAATAATTCTCTTAGTTACTTATAGTTTATTACCGAATTTACCTTATATATAAGCAACAAGTATCATATATATCACACAGGGTGATATAAAAATCATAACAACTAAATTAGAAATTTAGTTTATTCATTCAGATAATACATATATCACAAAATAAACTGGTATATCATACAATCTATCACACTTTACATCATTCACATATCATACTTAGTGAGATACATATCATACATTATTCATATGCATATACAATTCACAACTAAAGTGTGAAATTTTCCTTTCCCTCCTACCAGCTCCCACTTGGTCCCTTCTTTCGTATATAATAAATATATTATAATAGACCACCATCTTTTTTCTCCTACCGGCTCCCGTCCAACCTCTTCCTTCATATATAATTATACATATATATATTCCTTCATATATAGTTATACACACACAGATATATATATGTGTGTGTGTATGTATATATGTATATGTATATAACAGTAACACCATCCTCCTCCTCTTACCAACTCTTGCCCGACCCCTTTCTCTGATACACATGAATGCAAGAGCCATATATATACATATACACAGATAACAACCAGCCTATCAATAATACGAAATATCGACCAATTATTATAATTTTCTACCAAGCTTATCAATTCCATTTCTGAAGAATTGCCATGTGGTTCATTGTATATGTGGATGCATGCATATAAGTTGAAAATTAACACTGTACTGATCTATTCATCTCATTTATATAGATCGAGCTCTCATTCACGTTATTAGCATCCAATCTTCTTGATCATGTTACTATATATTACTGATTGAGTATAACCAGTAATAGTCTATGAATATGGATTATTACCCCAATTGAGAGTCTCTGAAATCTTAATTAGCCAATTATCACATCTACATGCACATTCATTGACTCAGAAAACAGTCACAATCGACATATCAAGCAACTATATACCAATATTATTCATACATTTATATTTATGCACATTCATATCAATGTGTCACACAAAATCATATTCATGTATAATCAAGTTCGTATGCATCGTGAAGTTTAGCTTATCGGGAGAGTAATAATACATAATCACATGCCTGATGAACAAGTTATAATTATTAATATCAGTATTAATTTTAAGGTTTAACATCACTATTTAGATTTTCAATTTAGGGTTCATGATATATCCATTTTAATTCACAAAATTAAGATATATTATAAGTCATAATAAATCATCACACACATATGTCACAATTGTAAGCTAAATTATAGACATTATCGGTTCAAAATTATTATTACTTGATTAAGATTAATGTAGTTAGTTTAACTACTATCCCATATATTTAGTTCCAAAATTGATTTCGATTTATTAATCATCATTAACAAGTAATTGGTTATCCAATCCATAGTCGATCGATGAAACTCCATGGAATCTCTATATTCTTTATACTTGTACATACCATTTATTAAGACCGGATTTGTATCATATAAACACCTTGCCTAGGTTTTGTTCATGTTACGACCCCTTAATCTCTTTATTATGATTATATATTTAACATTGATTGAGTAGAATTGGTATAAACTAGCAAATATAAGTTTCTAAACTATCCAAAGGTCCCCTATTTTTCCCGATTGGTTAACTTATTACATTTTACTATGTTATCAAATGATCATAACTTAGCATAATTTTTGATATTGGGTTTAGTTATCAAGTTGAGCCGATATTGCCTACCATTGCTTTTAAATCAGTTCACTACTCATATCATTAATAGTTCATGATATTTGAATCCATAGTCGTTAACTCTGCATTAATTCTTATTCTTTGCTATTACTGACTAAGATCAAATAACCTAACCTAATTTTCATAACAGGTGACCAGTTCCATGTTTCGCCGCTAGCTTAGCCAACTACTGATTATAGATTGGGTATGGATTTGTTTACTAAAACGTACTTTTCAATTTTCGATTATTTTTCTCCAAACATAACATATGATACAAGCTGACATTGGTTACCATTACCAATTTCTCATAGGATTCACTTTTGAATTTATATCCATATTCAACTATTAAGAAATGTATGATCCATACTTTGAATTCATACTGTGGGTCTACCAAATGCATAATTTAGATTTTTTATTTTCTTAACTTATTCAATTCGATTTCATTTGTAAGAAAGAACAACTTTTACTAAGAATGAATTAAGCGTTAGTAAAATTTTCTTGTTCATGGTGATTAGTCTATTTTAGTCCCCTTTTTTAATTATCTATGTATGTCTAAGTATGATAGTTTCTTCATGAAAAGAGAAATGGTACTCGTTGACTAAAATCATGTGCACATTTATTATGTTTATATTATATATGTAAGATCAAAACTTGAAATGATTATTGCTATTTGCAATCGATATCCACTTAGTCATAAAAAGCAGTAAGGATACAAATTATTCTTATAATGAGAGACCCAAAGATGTTCTAAGATGATATAAAGTTTAATGAAGTCATATTATTTCTAAAAGAAAATCAATATTCTTTGATGACATATAAAGAAAGCAACCGATCTCACCCGTGAACCACAAATTGAAGTGTCACATGTAATAATGCAATTTGAAATGATTTATGATCTCTATTATTAAGAATTCATTTATCGACCCAAATAAATTATGAATTCACAGAATTTCATTGTAAATGCGAGGCGATTAAGAAATCGGGAATCTATTTAGAACAATACTTTCAAGTTAACATTTTCTATCCCAAAACTAACTTATAAATAAGAATTCTAATCCCCATCCCACAGATTATATATGGGATGGACACCGATCTCTTTAATTTATTTAATAAAAATTTAATTTATAAATTAACAAAGTTCACCATTCCGCAAATATGAGTTTTAATTCATAATCAGTAGAAGTTAATAATAGATCCTTCTTTCCACTTACTCTATATTCTAGAAATACAGAAATATTATAATGTGGTCGATAAATTTTTATATGTATCTTGCATAAGTAAATACTTATTGGATTTGTTCTTTAATGGCCTCAATTTAAATGTGTTTAAATTCACATTTAATATCTTATAATCCCGTCCAATGAGTTTTCAGATAAACGTCTATGTTCTATTTGGTTGGGCCTGAAGGGACCTTCAAACACTAAACCAAGATGGTATTCATCAGATCATATTGAACCCCAAGGAATAACGTTCATTCATATTCAGCTTCATGCTTATATTCTAGACTTGAAGAAAAGAAAAACTTACTTAATGTTTCTATTAGAATTATATAAACAAACTTGGTACCTATTCAAAGATTGCCAATGATTAAGCTGGTTCTGTTTGGTTCAAGCTCGCATTAGAATATATAGAGTCCATAGCCAGTTGCTAAATGCTAACTTGGTCTTGTTTATTGGCCTAAACTCTACACTTGATCCATTCTACCACTTACTAATAGATTGTTCTTTCCAGTTTATTGAACTTTTCGCAAGCAATTTGCTAAGAAATAAAATTTATCACTCACTTATATATGACCATGATGATATTATTTGTGCTGGGTAAAAGAATTAAACCAATAATAATACTAAGAAATTAAATACCAATGAGAATTAGTATTGTAGAGGTCAAAAATTGACCCTCAGCAAGATGCTTACACATGTCCAAGTAACCAAGTTTCTCTTTGAAAGTTTTTTTAACAGTCAACTGCCTCCATCACGTCGGACCCTCCTAAGAGCATCCACAGTTCTCATAATCACTCCAGGCTGATCTAAGTCAACCATAAAGCTTCGTCACTTAGAGCCATCCGGGAGCAAACTCCCATCTCGAAGGCATCAACCCCCAGAGTCACATACAGTCCAACATCACTGACCTCTGATTGAGTCGAGACCTGCACAAAAAATATAAAGTTTAAGAACGTACTAAGTTACCCAATGCTACCGCTATAGCAAGTGGCTATGCGGGTCGTGATCCACAAAGAGGAACTGCATGAAAGCATTAGTAAGTCTTACTTTTTAAGTTACTATTAACCGGTTAAATAATTATTCTTTGTTTCTTTAAAAAAAGAGAAAGTTAGTAATAGAAGAAGAGAAGAAGGTGATGTTGTTGATGTTTTGAAAAGAATAGAAAAACTAAGTTAAAGGAAAGAAGAATAAAGAGAGATGGGTTTTGAAGATGTGTTTCTAACCTAATAAATAAAGAAAGTAAGAACTAAAATAAATACTTACTTACCTCCTTGAAGCTTGCTTACCTTAGATCTGTTGCAATGATTTTTATCTTTGTTTGAAGGCGATCAAGGCATGGCATATACGATCTTCCCCATTCCTAATTTAAACTATCATATAAAAGCGCAAGCAAAAAATAATACAGAAATGGTTATCCATCACCATAATCCATCAACGGCACTTCCAAAAGCAAGGTAGATTTGAGGTTATAAGATTCACTTGGATTTACAATCAAGCAAGGAAGGTAAACAAAGTAAAAATAAGATGAAGATGAAAAACAAGCTTTTGACTAAATAGAAAAATAATGAAAGAAAAGAAGAAATTTACATTATTGTCACTCTCAATTCAATTTTTTTTCTTCTCTCATGAATCTCTCTCGAACCTAAGCTATAAAGGAAATAGAAAGTTACATAAAGAAAAATAAAACCCTAAGTTAAAACTAAAAATAGCCTAATTCTAAACTCTCTGCTAGAGTGGTGCCCATTTGCCATCGGACTTGCAGGTATTTATAGGACAAATGAAGAGGGGAAAAGCGTACTAAGATATGGGGAGCAAACGCTCCCCCAACCAACTCAATAAAACTGTGAAATGCGGCTTTTGCCACATTTGAGCGGCTTTATTCTGGTCGAAGAACCAGATTAAGAAGGCCGGTAGTCCGTTGATTCTCGGTCTATCCTTTTATCCAATTGGTTTTACAGTTTGAGTGCTAGATTTTGCGCTATCTCGTTGATCTTCAAGCTAACCAAATGGAGCTTCAAAAATCTGATTTTAACTGATTTGTAACTAGCATTATCTTATCTGATATACCCGATCTTCAGATAGAATGGCTTTTAAAAATTCTGGATTTTAATAAATCTCTATTGATTTGCTTGATCTTTGAATTTCTAGATTTAATTGGATAAACCGGTCCATTTCTCTATTTTCTTCATTAATTACCCTGTAAACCACTAGACAAATGAATTAAATAGTAGAGTTTTATTATAAAAATAAACGAAGAAATATAATACATGTGACACTAAATATGCAATGTATGTGCACAATTACACCCACACACCTATCTTTTGCTTGTCTTCAAGCAAAACAAAAAAAACAAAACTAAATTAACTATCCACTTTCGTAGGAATCACGATTGCACTTAGCACGTGTAACAACCTGTTAAACCTCTAGGTTCCCCCTAGAGAACAAGTTTTGTCCCGTAAGGATTTTCAGTGCATTACACCTATAAAATCCATAAAGAAAGAGAAATAAAGTGCTAGTATTTTTAAAAATGCATTTTTAAAGAAAGAAAATATTTGGAGAATTTCTACAAAAATTCATGTAATCTATAAGTTATAGGAAAACCAAACTTTTCATTTCTAAACATAGTCTTTATTCAAAAACGTGTTATCAATCAAGGTAAGGAGTCAAAATGTATTTCTCATTTAGTCTATTATTTTATCCTAAGTCATATGCACTTTTATGACCGTGAATATTTGACTTACGATTCTTCAATTCTAACTCTTATGTCTTCTTTTTATATTTTGGCGGTAACCCCCTTTAGTTCTATTAGTCTTTCTAATTTGTCCATGTAATGAACCTTAAGTCGATGACTGTTCGTCAGAAAGTATTGCACAAAAATAGGTAAAAAGTGATTGATCGGTATTGTAGCTTCCTTGATTCTACCATAATAGCACAGCAGCTAAACGAGTTGTATCCATAAGGAGGAAAAGCGATAGAAGCGTTATGTGCAGTTTTTCTATTCGTTTTAAAATTTCTTCTTGTTTTAAGAATGAATAAAAACAAAGAAGAAAGATTGTAACAATGGTTTGAAATTATTTGATATTGGAAAAGTATTTTTTTATTTTAGAGATGGAAAAAATACATGGTTAACTTTCTACTAAGTATTGCTACTAACATCTAAGTTCTTGATAACATAGCCTTACAATGGATCATAGGCCATCATGACACTTGTGTGTAAGAACTTTCATGTGGTAGATTGAATGAAAGTTCTCCCCATCACCTTACTTTACACGGCAAGACTTGAACATTCCCCCATCAAGATCTATTTCAAGGCGAGAATGGAGGAAGAAGCAAGTGCACTAATGGTATCGGTAAGGATGTATGGGGATTCCTCTAAGTTACAAGAAACAAGTAAAGTTAACACATTCTATAAATCATCAAAAAATTGTTAGTTAAGCATCAAGTATGAAAGTGAATATACCTGTTGGTAAGTTAGATATAGAACTCTCATCTTAAGATATCAAGGCTCTTGTTTGCATAAGGCTTATGAGATACTTGTTGATTCATTCCGGTTATCAATCAAGTTGCTAGAGATTAGTGGGTTAGTAGTTAGTTAGCTATGCTATAGAGAAGTTAGGTAGACATGGTAAATGAAAACAAAAGAGTCTTATACAAGGAGAGTAAACATACTACACTAGTTGCAAGTAAAGCAAGTAAAGCACACAAGTAAAAATGTGAAAAAGGAGGAACTATACTTATATTTGATTATCACCTTCAAGATACAAGTTGCACTCTCTCTCTCTCTCTCTCTCTCTCTCTCTCTCTCTCTCTAACTTCTGATCTAATGCAAGGAACAAAAAAGAGAAGACAAGAAAACTAAAAAAAATCCTAGAACAAACTAGCATCAACTCTTCAACTCTGGATATCCCCTTCTTTGAAAACCAAGAGGGGTATTTATAGAAACAGGAGACATGAGCAAGTGGGAGAAAGAAGTGACAAAAAAACCTGGCACTGTCGCGCCCATGGCAAATTGGTGCAGGTTGTCCCCGTACTTGTCTAGTTGTAGGTGCTATAGGGTTTGACTTTTTACTCTTCTAGCAACAGCAGATCAGGATTCAAAGTGTTGGGCTCTTTCTTGGCATTAAAATTCTCAAATAAATAGGAGTTTTGGGCTTCTTCTTCACCTCAAGCCATGTACCTTAAAACAAAGAGAAGAATAATTAATCAATATAATTTTATTCAGATAAATGTAAAAAAATATGATATCATATATGCAAATGTAAATACTAATCACACTCACATACTTATATTTTGTTTGTCCATGAGCAAAATAAAAGACCAAAAAGCTAGGCTAATAAAATTTATTACACCACTTTCGCAGGTGACGCGATTGCACTGAGCGTATGCAATAAGCCTTTAAACCTCTAGGTTTCCCTTAGAGGAGGAGTTTTATCTCCTGAGGGTTTTCAGCAGATGCACTCACAAAACCCAAAAAAAGAATGAAAATGTTAGTTGTTTTTGAAAAATCCTCCTTAAAGTAGAAAAAGGCTTTTTTAATCTGTTAAGTAAAAATAACTAAATAATTAAAAGTATTAGGTCTAACCCTTATTAGTCCTTCCTATACTTTAGTCTTTATGCAAGAAATGGTTTTCATTTAAGTTCAAGAGAAATTTTGTATTTCAAACTCATTCTTTTATTTAGCCTTAAGTAATATGCATTGAGTGAAGTATGATTTTCTTGAAAATTTTCAACTCAAACTCTAATGCCAAAAAATTTATTAGTTTTTATTTATGTGCTATTTTTGCCCTTAATTTTCTTAGGCTTTCTAATTTCCTTGTGTAACAATCTTTTAACTGATGATTCCCAAACCAGCAGTCTTAGGGTACCTGGTGAGAAAACACCCCTCAAGTTAAATACTCAAGTAAATTAGGCCATGAAACGAAGATTTATTTCCTTTAGGCGTAAATAATCATTTTTCTTGAGGCACAATTATTTAGTTTAATCGGGTTTATAACTATATATATTTATTATTTATTTATTTTTGTGTGACACTTAGAGTCTTTGTCTATAAATTTCAAGAGTGTGTGTATAACCAATGCATCTTTACTAAGGCAAAATTAAAGAAGTGAGTTATTTTCTTAATTCCTCCTAAACAATCAATCCAATAAATATTCTTTTGTTTAGACTAAAGAAAATAATTTTTAATTTCGGTTTTCTTAATTCATATAACTATTTTGTATTTTAACAAAAGACTATCAAAAATCTCTACTACTAAAGATTTTTTTCCTCGAAAAGGAAGTAGTAGAAATACTGAAAAAAACAAAAATGAAAAAGAAATGAATGAAGAACTCCTATTTAGTACCCCTCCCCCATACTTATCTAATGCATTGTCCTTAATGGATGATATGTGAATGCATATATAATAAACAGGTGTAAGAAATAATATGCAAAGAATTATGATAATTACAAATAACTCCTAATTTTTATTTTTATTTACACAATTTTTTATTTTTTATTTTTATTGGTGGTTTATGGTGGGACATGGTCACTTGTTAAATGGGTCGAAAAGACCCATCACATATTCTTCTTGTGACTCTAGTTTAGAGATCAGAAATGGCTTCAGACTTTGCTCATTTACATTGAATCCCTCACCATTTTTCGGATCAAAAATCTCCACAGCTCCTTGTGGAAAAATGGTACGCACGGTGAATGATCCGGTCCAACGAGCTTGAGTTTTCCCACGAAGATGTGAAGCCGTGAATTGTAAAGCAGAACTTTTTATTTAGAGATAAAGATCTTTCTGTGTACGACTTGGTCGTGAAAGATCTTGGTTCTACTCTTTGTTATTTTAGCATTCTCATAGGCTTCATTACGTGTCTCCTGCAACTCTGAGATTTGCATCTTTGTTAGGTCACCGGGTTTATTTAAGTCAAAATTCAATTGCTTCATAGCCCACAAAGCCTGGTGTTCTAGTTCCACTAACAGATGACAGCCTTTTCCAAATGCCACTCTGTATGGAGACATTCCGAGGATAGTTTATACATACCGAGGATAGTTTTGAAAGCAGTCTAGCAAGCCATAGTGCATTTACTAGCTTAACAGACCACTCTTTCTTATTTTACCTAACAATTTTCTCCAAAATGAGTTTAATCTGTCTGTTGGTTACTTTCACCTGCCCATTTGTTTGGGGATTATATGCTGTGGATAATTTGTAAGTGATAGAATATTTATGCATCAGGCTTGAAAAGCCCTGTTGCAAAATGTGATCCATTATCACTAATTATCACACGCAAAGTGCCAAAACGAGAGAATATATTTTTCAGAAATTTGACAACATCCCTATTGTCATTCGTCTTGGTTGGTTAGTCTTTTACCATTTCAAAACATAGTCCACCGCAACTAAGATGTAATTGTTACCGAATGAACTTGAAAACGGCCCCATGAAATCGATACCCGATGCCCCTAACATCAAAAATTTCAACTTCCAAAATAGGGTTTAGGGGCAACATATCTCTTCTTGTGATTCTCCAGTCATTTGACAATTTGCGCATGACTTGCAAGAGTTGAATGAGTCTTTGAGCAAAGTGGTCTAGTAGAACCCACTCTATAAGACTTTCTCTGTAAAATTATGAGGACCAAAGTGTCCACCGCAAGCAAGTTCATGACAGAATATTAACACACTCCTATGCTTTTCTTCTGGTATACATCATCTGATGATTTGATTAGGACAATACTTGAAAAGCTACGGTTCTTCCCAACAAAGAACCACACATGGGCAAATACGCGATTTTTATCCTGCTTTGTCCATTTGAGAGGTACTTGTCCTGTGGCAAGGTAATTGATGATGTCTGCATACCAGGATTCCTTAAAAATATCTAGGATGTGTTCATTTGAGAAATCCTTGTTGATCGAAATTTTCTCATTAGGTGCATTGAGAATTCTGGATAATTGGTCGGCCACTACATTCTCCACACCTTTCTTGCCCCGAATCTCCAAGTTGAGTTCTAGTAAAAGAAGGATCTATCGAATAAGCCGTGCTTTTCTATCCTTTGATGCCATAAGGTATTTCAACACGGAGTGGTCATAATACTATGGTTTTTGACCCTAGTAAGTATGGATGGAACTTCTCTAATGCGAACACTATGGCTAAAAGTTCTTTTTTGGTAGCGGTGTAGTTTTGTTGCGTGACATTTAAAGTCCTACTCGAATAGTAGATCACGTGATGCCTATTATCGATGTACTAATCTAGAACAGTGCCGATGGCAAGGTCTGAGGCATCACACATGATCTCAATCGGTCTGGTCCAATCAGGAGCAGAAATGATGGGTGCAGCGATAAGTTCTTGCATAAGCTTTTTTCATGATCTAAAAAATTCGTCGTCAAAATTAAAGGACACGTCCTTCGCGAGCAGGTTGGTAAGGGTCTAGAAATTTTGCTAAAGTCCTTTATGAACTGTCAGTAGAACCCAGCATGTCCCAAAAAAGATCAAATTGTAAGTCACATAGAGGGGGTGAATAGGTGACAAGCTAATCTAATGCAAAATAATGCAAAATTAAAACTAATTATGCAAACTAAAAACTATAATACAAATACACAAAGTATAACACAAGAGTGTCGCTAAATTCCCGGTGAAGGGCTCTAAACTATCTCCTCAAGATTCCTCTAGATTAAGAGTTCAGTTGCTACTATGGCTCTCTTGGTTGATACAAGTGTGAGCAAACAATCCCTAGCATATATCAATAGAGCACAAATATATCAAGCATATAAAGAGATAAACAATATAAGCATGCAATATATATAAACACAAGTAAGAGAGAGGGAGATAAGCAATCACAAACATGAGAGAATTATTTCGAGATTCAACAAACTTATTCTCCGCCTTTAATGCTATGAAGGATTTTCACTATAACGATCCCGCAAGATCACTCGGTGCCACAACACCTACAACGAGCTCCTCAAGAACTCTTGGACCTACAAGTCTCTTACTTGATCCCGCAAGAACAACACACGCAAGCACACTTGCTTGTCGAGGTTGCACCTCTTACAACTTCCCAATACAAGGGGGTGGAACACTTGTGATCACTTCTCTTGATCATAAGAATAACTCTAACAAATAAGGATACCGAGAGGATTGATATAGCAATAGATGGCTCAAGCTTGTGTGAGAAAACAAGATAGATTTGTGGAGAAAAAACTCAAGAAAATTTTTTGAAAAAAAATCAAGAAAACACTCTTGATAAGCTCTTCTTTTGATATGAAAGTTTTAGCCCAAAACATGTGGAGAAAAACCCTAAGAGAAATGGGAAAAACTGGCTCTAAAACTTCTCCAAAATCTTGTCTAAAACTGGCCAAGAGAACCCTTTTTATAGGGTTCAAAAATTTAGCCGTGGCATCTGGAATAGGCCCAGAATGCCCTGTCGGTCGACCGGCTGATCGACCGGCCCAATGCAATATACCTGTTGGTCAACTACCAAGTCGACCGAAGCCAGAATCGGAGAGTGAACTCTCTAGTCGGTCGACAGGGGCCAGGTCCAGGAGCAAGCTCTCTAGATCGGTCGACCGTATGGTCAACCAGCCCAATGGCCAGAGCCTTGTGCACGTCTTTTGCATATTGGTCGACTGCCAGTGATCTCAGGCTGGGTTTTAGGGTTTTGAAACTTGGTCTTTTAAATACCCATTAAATCACATAAAATCCACGAAAATAAGTTCTTGTAAATATTTGAGAAACAAATATGTGTGACTAAAATTCAACACATATTTTAAACAATTTGAACTATTTTTGTGATATAGAAATTTAGCCTTAAACAAAAATAGGTATTTTTCACAATCAAATGTTTAAATGAAAAACCAATTTCTCAAAAACTTGTCCAATTGCAAAAACAAGATATTAAAACACTTTTGAAGCTTAGTGTGTATGGATATGATCCAATACACATATAAGATGAAATATCTATGTTTTTGACATTAAGCTCTAAACAAAGTTTAGACTTAAATGAAACTTGAACACATGATATAGAAATATCAAATAAGATTTTCTAAACATTTGAACCATCAATGTGTATGGATGAAATCCAAAACACATATAAATCATCTAGACTCATTTTGGTGAAATCTATTCATGAAACATAAAGATGTATATTTTGAAGTTCAAAACCAAAACGGTGTTTTCTAAAATCAACGCTATTCTTATGAAAACTCATATAAGTTTTGTGTGTGTGTATGTGAGCTTGAGCAATCTACAACTAATCTATCATTTACATTTTATCAAAAACACAAAATCTTAACACTTATAAATACGACTCAAGTCTTGAAAATCTTCTTCTCCATCTTGACTTGGTCCAAACCTTGATCCAAAGAGTTAGACTTCTTTTGAGTACATGATGCGATTTTGATGCGCGAGCTCTTGAATCAATATGTGCTAGCTTCAAAACTTGACTTTGAATCTTATTTTTATAGCTAAACATTGACTAAGATCTTGATCAAACATCTAAAACTAAATGAACACAAGATTATTAGTATTATAACTACATGAGTTAATCATTATCAAAACTAGAGCGATGGGCCCTTGGGCCAACACTGATATCCTTAATGCATTTGGGGATCGGAAGCTTAGCGATTACTTCTATCTTTTCCTTGTCAACTTCGATCCCTCTCCTCGATATTTCATGGCCTAAGACATTCCCTGTCTCACCATGAAATGATATTTTTTCCAATTTAGAGTTAATTATGTGCATCATTGGAGAACTAACTCTAAGTGATGAAGACATTGATTGAATGAAAATCTTAAAAATCGTTCCACCATATCAAAAAACAGACTGATTATGCATCGTTGGAATATCACAGGAGTGTTGCATAATTCAAAGGGCATGTGTCGGTAAGTAAAGGTTCTGAATGGACAGGTAAACATGGTCTTCTCTTGGTCCTCTATTGTAATAAGTGTTGGCCCAAAGGCCCATCACTCTATTATTGATGATGATTAACTCATGTAGTTATAGTACTAATTGTTGGCCCAAAGGCCCATCGCTCTAGTTTTCAGATGATTAACTCATGTAGTTATAGTACTAATGATTTTGTGTTTAATTAGTCTTAGATATTTGATCAAGATCTTAGTAGGTGATTAGCTTCAACAAATGAGTTTTTGGAGCTAACACTGTTGGCCCAAGAGGTTACACTCTCCAATTGTTTTGTGTTTTGATGATGACAAACCAAATATGAGCTATTTGGTACTAACAAGTTTGTTAAGATAAGTTTCAGGTTTGTACCATGTTTAGAGACCATTCGCTTAGCTATTGCAAGAACTTCTAAGTTCCACAAAGCAAGGAAGGCAAATTGCACATCAAGGAAGGATCATAGAAGAGAAGGCACTAGCAAGGCATTGGATGGCTCAAAGACTTGAAGATAGCACAAGAAGTCTTCATGTAATTTGTTTTTCAGTTTATAGTTTGTTAAAGAATAGTGGATAGGTTTGAAGCTCTATCACACACGTTTTTGCGCGCATGCTCATTCCAAAATAATTTCTTATAAATTATACAAAAATATTTTGCATACAAGATTTTGCCTACAGATATATATTTATGTTTTATACTAATCCCTGTTCAAAAGTATTTTTGTTAAAATCAAAACCTCTTTGTTTTCTTTTTAAAATTGACTTTTTGACCTGATCCGGTCGACCGGGGCGGTCGACCGAGTCTGTGTCAGTCTGGTCCGGTCAACCGGACCAGTCGACCGAAGTCCTGGCAGATGCACGTATCCGTGTGCACGTCTGTCGGTCGACCGGGGCGGTCGACCGGACTATTATTTTTTGCTCATAGGTTTTATCGGTCGACCGGGTCGGTCGACCGCTAGACTTCAACGGTCAAATTTTTATACTACCGGTCGACCGGCCCGGTTGACCGATCCGACCGTTTGAACAGTAACGGGCAGATTTTTAAGAGCTGTTTATTTTTGTCTTTTGTATTTAAAAATTCGTTTAAGGATATATTTTGATCTAATTACCTCCTAAACTTCAGTAAATATTTTTATCCCTAAACCCTAGCCCTCTCCTATAAATAGGGGTGTTTGGGGAGAGATTGGTTACAACAACAGCTATTATTGCTAAAATTCAAAAGTTTAAGGCTTTCAAAGTTCTTGGTTTTTGTGCTAAATTCTCTCAAATTTCTGAAGGGTTTTCACAAGTTTTTCTCTGATTTCAATTTCTTTTCCTTACACAAAAGAGCTTCAATTCTACTCATTATTCTCTAAGGACCATTATAAGGGAAGAGATTTTTGAAAGAGAGAGTTTGTGGTCTTTTGACTACCAAGATAACTACTTGTTCTTGAGATTGTAGGAGTTGGGTACTCCATTGTAATTGTTCTTTTTGATAGTGGAAGTAGCTAGAATCCTTCTGGGGAAGGCGGGGAGTAGAGCTGGGTGCTCGAACCTCGATAACATATCCTTGTGTTTGCGATTGGTTTACATTCTTGCAATCCTTACTCTATTTTGCTTGCACTTATTACTTGCTCATCATATTCATTGTCATACTTACTTGCTTGCATTCATCTTGTGATTGTAGTAGCTTTAAATTTTTAATTTGCCCCTTGATTAGCATTGTCACCTATTCACCCCCCCTCTAGGTGACTTTTCAATTGGTATCAGAGCTTGGACTCTAGGTTTGGCTTAACATCCATAGAGAGATCCTTAAAATATTGCTAATCAACACCTTCATTCATCCATTCATACACTAGTAAACATGGCCGACAACATTAAAACCCCACCTAAATTTGATGGCCTAAATTTTCCCATTTGGAAGGTTAGGATGACTATATTTTTGCAATCACTAGGTAGCTTGGTAGCTAAGTCCTTGACCAAACCCTACATAGCACCTGATAGTGATGAGAGCACTTGGACCGACTTCAATTTTAGAGAATATGAGGCTAACTCAAAAGCCCAAAACTCCCTATTAACCGCCTTGAATTAGGATGACCTTACACGGGTAATTCATTGCCAATCCGCCTATGAAATTTGGCAACACTTATTGGTCACACATGAAGGGACTTCACAAGTCAAGAGAGCTAAGATAGATCTCTTGAGGTCTCAATATGAATCTTTTAAAATGCTTGATGATGAATCCATTGATTGTATGATTACTCGTTTCACTAAAATTACAAATGGTCTTTCTTCATTAGGTGACGTCATCTCCAACGATCAAAAGGTGCGCAAAGTGATACGGGCTCTTCCTTCTTCATGGGAGATCAAGGCCACCACCTTAAAGGAGTTGAACGACAAGGATGAGATGGACATCATTAGTCTCATTGGGAACCTAAAGACCCATGAGATGGAGAAGAAGGCAAGAGAAGAAGCCACTACTTCAAAGAAGAAATCTATAGCCTTCAAGACTTCATCCACCAATGATGACGATGATGAAGACGAAGAAGAAGATGAGGAGCTAACTCTACTTGTGCGGAATGTCAAGAGGTTGTACCGAAAGAACAAGTTCAATTTCCGGAAAAGATTCGAAGGCAAAGAGGAGCGGAAGATCATATGCTACAATTGCCGCAAACCCGGACATATCATGGCAGATTGTCCGGAGTTCAAGAAGAAGATGACTTCCTCCTTCAAGCCAAAGAAACCAGAGGAGAAGAAAGCCTACAAAGCAACATGGGATTCGGAAAGCGAGTCCGAAGAGGAGGTGGATCAAGCTAATATGTGTTTCATGGCAAACACACCTAAGGTAACCCCTCAATCCCTTGATGATGAAGATGATGAACTAAGTAAGGAAGTTCTAGTTCATGCCTTTGTAGAACTTTCTGAAACTTATGATAATAAGAAACTTGAAGCTTTAAATTACAAAAAGAAGTTGCTTTTCTTAAAAATCAACTTGCTTTTGTTTCAAAAGAAAAAGATGATCTTTCTTCCAATCTTGTTTCTATTCAAAATGAATTTGACGCTTATAAGATTTCTTGTAAGGGTAAAACCCCTATTGTTGATAATAAAGAAATTTCTTCCTTAAAAACTAAAATGGTTGATTTTGAAAAGATTTTGAAAGATTGTGCTTTTAACACCAAGAAGCTTGAAGAAAAGTTTTCCAAAAAGCACACTTCTCATGTTAAAGATTCTCATGCTAATATTTCACATGCTCACACTTCAAATAATACTTCTCATGCTAAATCTTTTCATGCTCACAATGCCCATGCTCACAAATCACACACTCACTATGCTTTTAGATATGGTAGAGTGTATAGATGTACTTATTGTGGCAAAAATGGACATTTAGCTAAATTTTGTTATGATAAATTGCATAGTTCAAATAATCTTATTTGGGTTAATGGCTCTAACCCTCATGGACCCAAGAAAATGTGGGTACCAAAATCAAGTCCTAAAATGTTTGATGTAGGTACACACCAAGGCTCCAAGACGTAGGGAGCGGTGGTACCTTGATAGTGGTTGTTCGAGACACATGACATGGGACATCAACAACTTCACAACCCTATCAAGGTACATGGAAGGTGGCACCGTCACCTTCGGGGATGACTCCAAAGGAACTATCATCAGTATAGGTAACATTCAAATTGGTGCATCTCCTATTATTGAGAATGTTGTTTTAGTAGATGGTTTAAAACATAATTTGCTTAGCATTAGCCAACTTTGTGACCGTGGACTTAAAGTTGTTTTTGATGATTCCTCATGCAAGATTTTTGATGTTAAATCCGATGTTTGTATTCTTACCGGTTTTCGTGATAATAATGTTTATATAATTGACATGCTTAATTTAGATTGTTCTACTAAATGCTTAAATGCTTTTGATGAAAATTCTTGGCTTTGGCATAGAAGATTAGGACATGCATCTTTTGACCATATCTCTAGGATTAATTCAAAGGAATTGGTGAAGGGTATACCTTGCTTGGATTTTGAGAAAGACCGCATTTGTAGTGCGTGCCAACTTGGGAAACAAACCAAGTCTTCCTTTAAACCAATCAAGGATATCATGTCAACTAGGCCTTTAGAATTAATTCATATGGATCTTTTTGGACCAACTAAAACTAAGAGTTTAAATGGAAGTAGATTTGCATTTGTTTTGGTTGATGATTTCTCCCGTTTTACTTGGGTTTTCTTTTTACAAAATAAAGATCAAACTTTCTCTCATTTTAAAATTTTTCGAAAAAGAGTTGAAAAAGAAAAGGGTTTTCCGATTTTGAGAATAAGGAGTGATAGAGGTGGTGAGTTTATTAACCAACTCTTCATGACTTATTGTGATGAAAAGGGAATTAAGCATGAAACATCTTGTCCTAGAACTCCACAACAAAATGGAGTTGTAGAAAGGAAAAATAGAACACTTCAAGAGATGGCTAGGACAATGATAAGTGAATATGACCTCCCTCAATATTTATGGGCCGAGGCCGTAAACACCGCATGCTATATATCAAATCGTATTTATTTGTGCAAAAATTCTTCAAAAATATCATTTGAAATGTATCATTCTAGAAAACCAAATGTTGCATATTTTAAAGTTTTTGGATGCAAGTGTTTTGTTTTGAATACTAAGGATAATTTGGGTAAATTTGATGCTAAGGCTTATGAGGCTATCTTTGTTGGATATTCCTCTACTAGCAAAGCATATAGAGTTTTCATTAGATCTTCTCAAACCATTGAAGAATCCATGCATGTTAAGTTTGAAGAATCTAATGTGTTTGTTGAGAATGTTGTAGAGTTTGAACCACTAGGTGAAGACATGGAGAGACTATCCTTGAAGGACTCACCCGCTCAAGAAGAAAAGCTAGATCCTATTGGTGAAGTTCAAGAGGATAAGGAGGAAAGCACTCAACCGCTTCCTAAAGCTTGGAGATACGCTACAAATCATCCTAAGGAGCTCATCTTGGGTGATGCATCTAAAGGAGTCACAACGCGCTCCAAACTCCATGACATATGTGGTAATTTTGCTTTTATTTCTCATTTTGAACCCAAAGGCATTCTCGAAGCCGAGACGGACCCATATTGGTTGCTTGCCATGCAAGAGGAACTCAATCAATTTGAGCGCAACCAAGTTTGGCACCTTGTTCCTAAGCCCCACGATAGACCAATAATTGGTACTAAGTGGATCTTTAGAAACAAGATGGATGAGTCCGGAAATGTCATTAGGAATAAAGCTAGGTTAGTGGCCCAAGGTTACACTCAAGTTGAGGGAATTGACTTTGAGGAGACCTTTGCACCCGTAGCACGGCTTGAAGCCATACGGATGACACTAGCTTTTGCATGTTTTAAAAATTTTAAACTTTTTCAAATGGATGTGAAAAGTGCATTTTTGAATGGTTTTATTAATGAAGAAGTTTATGTTGCTCAACCTTCCGGTTTTGTTGATCATGTTCATCCCGATTTTGTTTTTAAACTTAATAAAGCTTTGTATGGATTGAAACAAGCTCCAAGAGCTTGGTATGAAAGGCTTTCTAGTTTTCTCATTTCAAATGATTTTATTAAAGGCAAAGTAGACACAACTCTTTTTACTAAGCATGTTGATAATGATATTTTAATTGTGCAAATTTATGTTGATGATATAATTTTTGGATCTACTAATGAGCTTTTGTGCAAGGATTTTGAGAAGGTAATGCAACTAGAATTTGAAATGTCTTCCATGGGTGAGCTCAATTTCTTCCTTGGACTCCAAATCAAGCAATTGCAAGACGGAACCTTCATTAACCAAGCCAAGTACGCAAAGGAGCTAGTAAAGAAGTTTGGGCTTGAAGGATCAAAGGCTTGCAACACTCCAATGGCAACTACAACCAAGCTTGATAAGGACGAACAAGGTAAAAATGTTGATATTAAATTATATAGAAGCATGATAGGAAGTCTTTTATATTTGACGGCAAGTAGGCCGGATATCATGTTTAGTGTGTGTCTTTGTGCTAGATTTCAATCGTGTCCTAAAGAGTCTCATCTTATTGCGGTAAAACGCATTATTCGTTATATTAAGGGCACTATTGGAATGGGTCTTTGGTATCCGAAAACTATAGATTTTTCAATGACTAGTTATTCGGATGCCGACTATGCGGGTTGTAGAGTAGATAGAAAGAGTACTAGTGGGACATGTCAATTTCTTGGTAATTGTCTTTTTTCATGGTCCTCTAGGAAACAAAATTCCGTAGCTCTCTCAACCGCCGAGGCGGAGTATGTTGCCGCGGGGGCTTGTTGTGCACAAGTCCTTTGGATGAAACATACTCTCCTTGATTTTGATTTGCACTTTGATCATATAAAAATATTTTGTGATAATACTAGTACTATACACATGACCAAAAATGCAAATCAACATAGTAAGACCAAGCACATTGAGATTAGATATCACTTTCTTAGAGATCATTTTGAGAAAGGTGATATAGATATTGATTATGTTTCCACTAATTTACAACTAGCCGATATTTTCACTAAACCTCTTGATTTTGCTAGATTTTCGTTTATTTGTGGAGAACTTAATGTTTGTATTATTGAATAAACATGTTTTTCATAACCCTTTTTGATGTATGACAAAAAGGGGGAGAATAAGTTTAACATGGACAAAAATAAGTTCATTTGGTCTTGGTTCCATATGAATTTATATGTTTTGTTTTTATGAGTTTTTGTGTTTTAAATAAATTCTTGTGTTTTAGTTATTTTTGGTATTTTTGGTATCAAGAGAAATTTTTGTGTTTTAATTGGTTTCAATAATTGGTGCATCATTTCAATTATTAGTTTCTAGAGCATATTCTTGTGTTTTATGTATAGCATAATTTGAGGGGAGTTTTCTCCTACCCTATATTTTTGTTAATAGCCTATTTGTTTTGTCATCATCAAAAAGGGGGAGATTGTTGGCCCAAGAGGTTACACTCTCCAATTGTTTTGTGTTTTGATGATGACAAACCAAATATGAGCTATTTGGTACTAACAAGTTTGTTAAGATAAGTTTCAGGTTTGTACCATGTTTAGAGACCATTCGCTTAGCTATTGCAAGAACTTCTAAGTTCCACAAAGCAAGGAAGGCAAATTGCACATCAAGGAAGGATCATAGAAGAGAAGGCACTAGCAAGGCATTGGATGGCTCAAAGACTTGAAGATAGCACAAGAAGTCTTCATGTAATTTGTTTTTCAGTTTATAGTTTGTTAAAGAATAGTGGATAGGTTTGAAGCTCTATCACACACGTTTTTGCGCGCATGCTCATTCCAAAATAATTTCTTATAAATTATACAAAAATATTTTGCATACAAGATTTTGCCTACAGATATATATTTATGTTTTATACTAATCCCTGTTCAAAAGTATTTTTGTTAAAATCAAAATCCTCTTTGTTTTCTTTTTAAATTGACTTTTTGACCTGATCCGGTCGACCGGGGCGGTCGACCGAGTCTGTGTCAGTCTGGTCCGGTCGACCGGACCAGTCGACCGAAGTCCTGGCAGATGCACGTATCCGTGTGCACGTCTGTCGGTCGACCGGGGCGGTCGACCGGACTATTATTTTTTGCTCACAGGTTTTATCGGTCGACCGGGTCGGTCGACCGCTAGACTTCAACGGTCAAATTTTTATACTACCGGTCGACCGGCCCGGTCGACCGATCCGACCGTTTGAACAGTAACGGGCAGATTTTTAAGAGCTGTTTATTTTTGTCTTTTGTATTTAAAAATTCGTTTAAGGATATATTTTGATCTAATTACCTCCTAAACTTCAGTAAATATGTTTTATCCCTAAACCCTAGCCCTCTCCTATAAATAGGGGTGTTTGGGGAGAGATTGGTTACAACAACAACTATTATTGCTAAAATTCAAAAGTTTAAGGCTTTCAAAGTTCTTGGTTTTTGTGCTAAATTCTCTCAAATTTCTGAAGGGTTTTCAAATGTTTTTCTCTGATTTCAATTTCTTTTCCTTACACAAAAGAGCTTCAATTCTACTCATTATTCTCTAAGGACCTTTGTAAGGGAAGAGATTTTTGAAAGAGAGAGTTTGTGGTCTTTTGACTACCAAGATAACTACTTGTTCTTGAGATTGTAGGAGTTGGGTACTCCATTGTAATTGTTCTTTGTGATAGTGGAAGTAGCTAGAATCCTTCTGGGGAAGGCGGGGAGTAGAGCTGGGTGCTCGAACCTCGATAACATATCCTTGTGTTTGCGATTGGTTTACATTCTTGCAATCCTTACTCTATTTTGCTTGCACTTATTACTTGCTCATCATATTCATTGTCATACTTACTTGCTTGCATTCATCTTGTGATTGTAGTAGCTTTAAATTTTTAATTTGCCCCTTGATTAGCATTGTCACCTATTTACCCCCCCTCTAGGTGACTTTTCAAACACATATGGATCAAGAGCTCGCGCGTCAAGATCGCATCTAGCACTCGGTTGGAGTCAAGCTCATTGGATCGCGTTTAGATCGAGTTGGCTTGGAGACAAGAAGACTTCCCATTGTTTAGTTTATGTTTAGATCTTGTGTAAAGATAGATAGTGTTGAAATGCTCAAGTTCACACACAAGTTTCAATTTGTTTGGTATTCAATTTAACCAGTTTCGGTTTTCATATATACGGTTTCATGGATAGATAGAATCAAAGAGTTTACATGGTTTAATGTATATTAGATTTGATTTATATACATCTATGCTTCATCTATTTTGTAAAAACTTATTTTGATGGTCTATTTCATGAGTTTAGAGTTTTGTATTTAAACAAAACTTACTTTTGGATTTTATGTCAAAAACATAGATATGTATCTTATATGTATATTGGATTCTATCCATATAAAATATGCTTCAAATTTGTTTCAATATCATGTTTTTATATTTAGACAAGTTTTGAAAAAAATCAGACTTCCATTTCAAAGTTTGATTTTTTGGAAAATACCGATTTTGTGTTTAAGCCTAATTTCTATATTACAAAAATAGTTCAAATAGTTTGTAAATGTGTTGATTTCCGATCAACATGTTTGGTATTCAAAGATCTTACAAGAACTTATTTTTGTGAAATTAATGTTATTTTATGGGATTTAATTGGCATTAAATTAACTAAGTTTTCAATCCCTAATTAACCAGCCAGATTAGCTGGCGGTCGAGCGGACGGTCGACCAGACTAGTGGTCGGTCTACCGGACCGGTCGACCGATGTACACGAGAACGTGCACATGGCCAACCTACTCGGCCGGTCGACCGTGCGGTCGACTGGCTGAAAGCACCCTACTCTCGGGTGCTGGCCGGTCGACAGGGCGATCGACCGATGGCTTGGCCCAATCGACCGGGCGGTCGATTGGAGGCTCAACGGTCAGAAAAATGACCGTTGGCCGGTAGACCGGGCGGTCAACCGGAGGGGAAATGTGGGCATTCCAGACTGCAACGACTATATTCTAGAGAGGGTTATATATACCCATCTCTTGGGTTGTTTTCTTCATGATTTTTGAGTGCAAAATTTCCTATCTTTCCTAATGTTTTACAGCAAGATTTCAAAGAGTTTTTGGGCTAAAAGATTTATCTTTATCTGTTTTAAAGTGTTGGAAAATTCAAAGAAAAGAGAGTCTTTTGGGAATTAGTTTTTATCTTGATTTCAATATCTATTTGGAGATTTTCTCAAGTATTTTTCTTTATTCCAAACACTTTGTTTTCTCACACTTGATCTATCATATCTATCTTATCTATAGGATCTTGTTTTTGGTGAGGAAATTGGTTTGTGGTCTATTGAGATCACCAAGGTTATTTGTGGCCTTTGAGATCACCAAGATTGTAACTTTCTCTTTTCTTTGGCTTTGTGCCTATCTCTCTAAGTGTAAAGGTGATTGTGTTTTTAGTTGTTTGTATCCCTCTAAGTGTAGAGGTGATTGTGGCTGTATTTGACTTTGTGCCTATCCCTCTAGTGCGAGGTGATTGTGATTGTTTGGCTTAGTGCCTTATCCCTCTTGTGTGAGGTGATAGTTGTTGTGCATTACCTCTTGTCTAGAGGTTGTGTTATTGGAGAGAGGAGTTGTGTACTCTTAATTTATATTTGCCAAATTCTCAATGGAGGATCCCTGTGTGGGAAGTCCTGTGTGGACGTATAGTGAAAATCCTTCTCTGTGAAGGCGAGGACGTAGAGCAGTGGCTCGAACCTCGAAACATATCTCGATGTTTGCGATTGATCCACTATATATAAACTCTCTCTCTTTTATACCTTGCATTATTTCATATTGTTCATATCATATATATATGCTTGGTATTGTTTGTGTGTTCCCATACTTGTGTTGAACCAAGAGAGGTTCAAATAGCACCTCAACTCTTATTTAGAGGAATCAAGAGGAGTTAGTCCAGAGCCCTTCACCGAAAATTCGGCTACACTTTTTGGTTACACATAGTGTGCTGCATTTAGTTTTTAATTTCGCATCATTTGTCATTAGATTAGCCATACACCTATTCACCCTCCTCTAGGTATATTTTCAATTGGTATCAGAGCCTACGCTCCTGATATTTGGTTTAACCACCTAGGAGTGAGATCTTGGCAAGATAATCTAAATTTGTATTTGCACACATATAGTTTATACTCTCATGGATTCATTGACCCCTCCCATGTTTGATGTTTCTAACATCGATATATGAAAGCTTAAGATGAGTATGTACCTTAAGACCCTAGGAATGCATGTTTTCCTTGCCACTACCAAGAAATCTTATCTTGATAAGGACAAACATATAAAGGCCAATGCACAAGCCCTAGAGGCACGTAGATGCACTCTTAGCAAAGATTATCTATCTATGATTTCTCATTGTTATTCCGATTTTGCAGTGTGGAATATATTAACTTCTCCAAAGCTACAAACAACAAATTACGTGGAGAAGGAATCTAGTGAGGATGTATCCGAACAAGCTTGCTACATACTCCAAGGGAATGACTCCCTTGAGGTACATTGAAAACTCAACTAGATGATTGTGCTATTTCTTCAGGAGATGACATCATGGATGCCGATACTGTGAATGAAGAATTATTTATTGTTTGTGAACCTTGCTAGCAAAGTATAAAGTTTTGAAAAATAAAAGCTTTGGATTAAAAGAAGAAAATAAAAATTTAATTTCAAAACTTGATTTAGTTTTTCAAGAGAGGGATGAGATTTCAAGTGAAAGTGACTCCTTGAAATCCCACCTCAACCTTACCCTTAATGAAAACAAAATTTTGAAAAATAAAAATGATTGTAATGATGTTTTTAAGAAAAATGAGATTTTGTTTTCAAAACTTGATAATGTTTTAAAAGAGAACAATTCTTTAAAAAATAAAATTGCTTTGATTTTAAAAGAATTGAAAGTTGTCTCAAATGAAAATAAGTCTTTGAAAAAATGATTTAGATTCACATGTTTGCCATGCTACTATACCTTCACCATCTAGTATATCTATTGCATGCTCCACTTCTTCTTGCAATGTTGAAGATGATATAAATATGTTAAAGAAGAGTATTGATTGTTTGGGCTCTACTTTGAGCAAATGTGCCATGAACCACACACAGTAGGAATCCATGTTTCGCAAGAAACATGCTCCTCATATGCATGCTGATTGGAGTTCATTTATGCATCATTTTCTACCACCATGCTATGCTTTATCTGAATAAATATTGGATTTTTATTGCTTTTTTCTCTCTTTTTTCAGGTCCAATGTTTAATGGAGAAGAAGGCCCAACAATTATGATTTTTGAGGAATTAAAGAGTAATTTAGAAGCCCACAAGAAGAAAGCCTAGGTCTGAACAGATCCAAAGCGTATTCTCACTTTCTAGAAGATCCAGCTGGGGATACAAGATGCAATAGAAAGGCACAAAAATTCGCTAGCATAGCGGCCATGACACGGCCGCGGAAACGCAGCACTTGCCGCGGAACCGCGGTAATCCTCTGGCCGTTACTTAAGCGTTTGATCTGGAGGCTGAGGTGGGATGGCCTGTTCTCATGAATACTATAAATAGACCCCTAAGGCGTCTGTAATCAAAGAGGAGAAAAAAGCATTGTTTATAGGGAAATTATTAGGGTTTCTCTAGGTTTTCTTTTAATTTCTTATGTAATTTTCTTTTTCTCCTTCTAGAATCCAGAAAAGAGAGAGTGAGAGTGAGCAATCATTGTAATTGGAGAAGGTGACAATGCAATGCAAGGATTAAGCTTTCAATCTTCCAATCTTTTCTTGTTCTAGTGCATTATTTTCTTTAAGCTTTTACTTTCTTTTATTTAATTTCTACAATGAACTGTTGCTTGTTCTTTATTCCCCTGTCAAGCTAATTCATTAACACGACTAACTAACTTTTAATTTTACTAACTACAAACTCTTGGGTGATGATTGGTAGTGAAAGTTCATTTTTATCATTACATTTACCATCACATTTTCATATTTATTCATATAATCATGCACAATTAACTAATATTTTATTATTTATTGTGTGCAGGCATTGAGAAATAAAAATAAAGGAATAAAGCCCCAAAAGAAGCCCAAAAGAAGCCCAAAAGCCCATGTCCAAGCCCAAGTGAAAAGTTGCAAATTATCAAGTATAAAAGTTGCAATTACTAAAAGAAGAGGGAAGAGATAGACTTCTATTCAACCCTAAATGCTTGCAGGATGAGGATAAAGATAAAAGGAGAAGAGTGCAAAGATAAAAATTCAAAAAATTCAGATTCAGACTGTACACATTTTAGTATTTAGATCATAACTTTTTCTACCGATATGCAAATTCAATGATTCAAGATGATCCAGAAAGGCGATTTAAAGTCCTACAACTCTTATGTTGATGAAACTTTCTAATTCAGTCAGCAGATAAGACATATTCGGTGATTAACATGATAACAAGTTGCAGGACAGATTTGAACTTCTATGGATAAGTCAAAACAAGTTTGGAGATAAAAGAAGAATTCAAATTCAGAGATATTTTGCTCCTCTTATCTTCATACGCTTCTTATCCTCTGGTTTTCTCCTATAAATACCCCTGCAAAGCAACAGAGGAAGGGCAGATCTCAAAAGTACAGAAACTACAGAGCAAATTCTAGGGTTTCTTAGGCTAATTTGTAGTAGGCTAATTTGTAGTTTAGGTTAGGTTTTTCTTTTTGTAATTTTTGTAACTGAGAGTGGAGGAAGCTTTCATGGAGGAAGGAGTCCATGCTTGTACTGAGGTGACAGCGGTGTAAGCCTACTTTTCTTCCATTGTTAATGAAATCCACTCAAAGGTTTGTCTTTGTTATGTCTATTTTTTTATTTGTGTTTTATTCTTGTTTTATTTTTCTATACTTATGTTATTCTCTCT
This sequence comes from Agave tequilana, assembly GCA_038442645.1. NCBI lineage: Eukaryota > Viridiplantae > Streptophyta > Magnoliopsida > Asparagales > Asparagaceae > Agave > Agave tequilana. The sequence goes on along the minus strand of JAVJIF010030842.1, from coordinate 226,591 downwards.
GATGTCTTGCAAACCGTGAGAACTGGTCGCTTCGAGACTGCTTAGCCAAAGAAGAGCCCTTGATGGCCTATGGAGATGAACAAGCCGTCACTTGCCAGTCTTTTCTTTTCGTAGTGTAGATCGCGAAGGTGGACGATCCTATACGCCATTCTTGTACGCCTTCGAAGACAAAGTAAGTCGTAACAAAAGGATCAAAGGTAAGCAGGACTGAAGAGGTAGTGTATGTATTTTTCTAGTTTATAATCTTCTTCCTTTCTTCTATTTCTTTAGATTAGATGACAAACTCCACTTCTTTCCAATTTATTTCTCCCACTTCATTGTAAATACCATTGTAAATAATAAAAATAAATAAAAAAGAGATAACTTGCTTCACAAGCTTCTATCGCTAGTCCCTCCCTGAGGATCACGACCCGCATAGCCACTGCTACGGTGGATTAGAATTGAGCACCTTGCATATCTTGTTCTAAATCTAATATTCCATATTTTGTGTGCAAGAAAATCTCAATCAAAATTTTGGCGCCGTTGCCGGTGAGGGACGGTAAGTTTATCTCTAAAAAAAAGTTTAATTAATTCTTTTATTCTTTCTGTTTGCAGGTTTGGAGAACAGGAAACAGCAGAAGTGGACATATAGCAACTCTGTGCCTCTGCCCTCGCAGGCAGAGTATCAGAGCCTACTACAGTGTCACGGATCCGCGGCAATAACCGCGTTTCCGCGGCCTTAGTAGTTCATTACTGACAGATCTTTCTGCAGGTTGTTACAAATTGCAAGATTTGTTTTCTGCTCTGTTAAAATATGTTCTGTGATAAACCTGTATACTGCTAATTAATCAACAGTAAAATATATATTGAAAAAGATAAAAAAATTGATTAGACGTTTGCATTTTAGGCACGTGTCTTCTCAATTCCTTTATTTTTACTGTTGAAGAGTGCTGGAGCAAGGTACGTTCGCATTGCATGTAGAATAGGACTCATCTCTGGGTTGATTTTCATTACTTTGAGTGAATCTTATTTACATATCTTGTACACTTGCACAAAATCATCTTAAGGGCACTAACCCATAACAAGATAAGGTAGGGATTTAATCGCCCTTCCTTGGCCCAAAAATCATATTCCAAGCACCCACTAACCCAAGCCTAACTAAAAATGAGTAGACGTTGGCCCTAGGGACATCTCGGACTCAATTAGGGGATTATCCTAAGGGGGAACGGTGTTGGAATTTGACTCCTGCCAAATCAGTGTCTAGGAAGGGGATTGAGGGCCGAAAGCTCGAAGATTGGTGGTTATTTAATTAAGGAACGTCTTTGACGGAAAACCTCCCACCACTCTTGCCCTGACCAGGCTGATTAACTTGTGGTCAAAGTCTGCACCCTACCTCCTGTGGACAGTCTAACCAGTTAGGAGTCGTCTAGGTCATAGGTCTACCCTAACTTAGGTTAGAATTTTTTTCTTTTTTGTTTGTTTGTTTTTTTATTTTTTTGTGTTGGTGTGATATGGCATATAATAATAATTTTTCAAACTTTAATCCATATTACACACCTAACTCTTTTTCGGATATTACCAACCCGGCATATCATGACTTTGACCAATCAAGTGTGCCGGAATGGTCTTATCCGAATGATTATAACCCATACCCCCCATCTTATGACCATAATTTTCATACCACTTTCAACTCTTCACAGAGTTCATGAGGTTTCGCTTCCCCCGAGTCCAATTTTCAACCAACTTATCCTCCATCTCCACCTTGTCCACAATATTCCCAGGAGTCATACTCAGATCCACCCATTCAGAATAGAAAACCATCTATCTTAGAAATGATGAGTATGCATGAGTCCAAGTAACAATTACCATCAATCTTTGACATGATGATGCGTGAGTCCAAGCAACAATCACAAATTCTGACCGACTCACAACTTCATCACGATTACACTTCCTCTTTTCAAGTCCAATCACAAAATGATGCACCAATCGACTATGAAAAGATACTTGAAGTCATGACTGAGGCTAGATTAGCTCGTGATCATGAAATAGATTTGATAGTTCAATCTTTACGTTCTCACCGTTCGGCCATTTCTGATATGGTTAACCATTCTGTTAGAGCCGACGAGCCACGTTGCTTTGGACAACAAGATTCTAATTCAGTACCATCATTTGAACTTGCCGAAACTCCAATTTTTGATAGTTTGGCAAGTTTTCCATTCCTGAAATAGAACTTGAGCATGAATATGATCATGATCTTCCACCCGGTGATTCAATGTTATTTACTGACTCAATAATGACTCCGGTGTCTCCACCTGATTTTACTTTTCCTGAGTCAACATTGGATCTTATGCCAATTCATCATGAATTTGAATCACCCATTTTTGATGATCATATTGAACTTGACCAATTGTGCAATTTTGAAAGTCCCATGGATAAATTGGCAAGTTCTCATTTTTATGATATTGAGCTGAATGAGATATGTGACCTAAATTCTCAAATCTGTGATCAAGTTCAAATTCCCGAATCATTGTTGACTCCTGTTTTGTTACCCGACTTAGGTAATATTTTAGAGTCAGTTTTGATTCCCACACCTATCATTCCTGAACTTGAATCACCAATATTGAGTCACATTCCATTATGGGAATAATATTGTGGACTTGAGCTTCAACTTATTGATCTGGACCCACTTCCTGAAGCTAGCCCGACTCCTGAACCATTACTTGATTTAAGTTTCTTTCCTGAGTCGGTATTCGTTCCCGTACTTCCCACGTCCAAGTCAATAATTCCATCTTTTCATACTCCATTTTGGGACAAGGAGGTTGACACAATTGACTCTGAAATTTATTATGAAATTTGGAAATTTGATGGGGAGGAAATTTTAAAAAATAATTATACATACATTTTAGTGGGTTATATAAGAAAAATTTCTGGTGGGTTTCACCAAATATTATGTTACCTTGATTGGGTAGCAACGCTTGGCCCAATTAGACCACCACCGGAACCACCACCTTAAGGTAACTTCTGCCTTCCCTTGTTCTTTTTCATGCATATATGCATTCATTCATACATTGAGGACAATGCATGAGATAAGTGTGGGGGAGGCTTTACTAACATACAAACATAGGTAGAAAACTAACAAAAAAATTGCTAATAAAAAAAAATTTGCTAAAAAAAAATTTAAAAAAAAGGACAATATTTTGACTTATCTTTTGAAAGAAATCTAAGTTAATCTTAAGAATTAGGAAAATCATGATTAGGATTTCTAAAAACTTGGTCAAAATAAATAAATTGTTTAATTTTTAAGTATAAGAGGAGAAATTGAATAAGTAATTAGTCTTGATTTTTCCCTTAATGAAATGTGCATACCTAATGCATATCTAGGATTCTAAGACAAAGACCCTTGTGCCTCATATAAAAAAAATTTAAATAATAAAAAAAATAAATCAATAATTAAGCTGGATACATGTGCCTCAAGAAGCATAAGTATTCACGCCTAAAGGTGATTTTATAAAATAAAGTCCTTAGTTTTGTGGCCTAGTTCACTCGAATTTGAGTCTGTGGGGTGTTTTCTCACCCGGTGCCCTAAAACCAATCAGTTTGGGAGTCACCGACTTTAAGTTTGCTACATGGGTGGATTAGAAAGCCTAAGAAAACTAAGAAATATAATATATGTATTAACACATCTAATAGTCAATTAGTTAGGTATGAGGGCCTCAAGAAGCCTTGATACTTACACAAAAGAAAATTAGGTGAGTTATACATTTTAAAAAAAGAAAAAAGAAAAAAATATTATATTAACACATCTAATAGTCAATTAGTCAGGTATGAGGGCCTCAAGAAGCCTTGATACTTACACGAAAGAAAATTAGATGAGTTATAAAAAATAATAATAATAATAAAGAGGCATGAGAGTTCAAGTTAAGGAATTCCTAGTAAAAATTCATAAAGATGCATATGATTTTGGTAACGAAAAAGACTATACAAAAATTCAATTTTGATCGTTACTTAAAATAAAACAATTTACTTTATAAAGATTAAGTTTAAGAATAAATAAAAATGAGGATCCTAAAAACTTATAGATTACTTAGTCTTTTCAAAAGTATTTCAAATATTTTCCTTTTTAAGGATTTTGTGGGTGTAATCCGCTGAAAACCCTCACGAGACAACACTCGTCCTCTAGGGTAACCTAGGGGTTTAATGGCTTGGTGCACGTGCTAAGTGCAACCGTGATTCCTACGAAAGTGAGTTAGCTAGTTTAGTTTTTCTTTTTCTTTTTGATTTTTACTCGAGGACGAGCAAAAAGATAAGTGTGGGGGTGTGATTGGTAGTGAAAAGTGCATTTTTATCATTACATTTACCATCACATTTTCATATTTATTCATATAATCATGCACAATTAACTAATATTTTATTATTTATTGTGTGCAGGCCTTGAGAAATAAAAATAAAGGAATAAAGCCCCAAAAGAAGCCCAAAAGCCCATGTCCAAGCCCAAGTGAAAAGTTGCAAATTACCAAGTGTAAAAGTTGCAATTACTAAAAGAAGAGGGAAGGAATAGACTTCTATTCAACCCTAAATGCTTGCAGGATGAGGATAAAGATAAAAGGAGAAGAGTGCAAAGATAAAAATTCAAAAAATTCGGATTCAGACTGTACACGTTTTAGTATTCAGATTATGTTACAGATATGCAAATCCAATGATTCAAGATGCTCCAGAAAGACGATTTGAAGGCCTATAACTCTTATGTTGATCAAACTTTCCAATTCAGTCAGCAGATAAGACATATTCGGTGATCAATATGATAACAAGTTGCAGGACAGATTTGAACTTTTATGGATAAGTCAAAACAAGTTTGGAGATAAAAGAAGAATTCAAATTCAGAGATATTTTGCTCCTCTTATCTTCATACGCTTCTTATCCTTTGTTTTTCTCCTATAAATACCCCTGCATAGCAACAGAGGAAGGGCAGATCTCAAAAGTTCAGAAACTATAGAGCAAATTCTAGGGTTTCTTAGGCTAATTTGTAGTTTAGGTTAGGTTTTTCTTTTTGTAATTTTTGTAACTGAGAGTGGAGGAAGCTTTCATGGAGGAAGGAGTCCATGCTTGTACTGAGGTGACAGCGGTGTAAGCCTACTTTTCTTCCATTGTTAATGAAATCCACTCAAAGGTTTGTCTTTGTTATGTCTATTTTTTGTATTTGTGTTTTATTCTTGTTTTATTTTTCTATACTTGTGTTATTCTCTCTGATGTCTTGCAAACCGTGAGAACTGATTGCTTCGAGACTGCTTAGCCAAAGAAGAGCCCTTGATGGCCTATGGAGATGAACAAGCCGTCGCTTGCCAGTCTTTTCTTTTCGTAGTGTAGATCGCGAAGGTGGACGATCCTATACGCCATTCTTGTACGCCTTCGAAGACAAAGTAAGTCGTAGCAAAAGGATCAATTGTAAGCAGGACTAAAGAGGTAAGTATGTATTTTTCTAGTTTATAATCTTCTTCCTTTCTTCTATTCTTTAGATTAGATGACAAACTCCACTTCTTTCCAATTATTTCTCCCACTTCATTGTAAATACCATTGTAAATAATAAAAATAAATAAAAAAGAGATAACTTGCTTCACAAGCTTCTATCACTAGTCCCTCCCTGAGGATCACGACCTGCATAGCCACTGCTTCCGCGGATTAGAATTGAGCACCTTGCATAGCTTGTTCTAAATCTAATATTCCATATTTTGTGTGCAAGAAAGTCTCAATCAGGTGATTGCTAACTTATATGAATCATTGGATACTTTATTCTTTTCATTCTTGTAAATTACAAGTCTATCTTACCCCAATGAAGATGAGTTACTTTTAATTCTTTTGCAAATGCTTTGTTCCCCTCCATATGATTCATGTGAGCATCACTGTGAGCCTTGTCTTTAGAACAAGTGCCTTGATAGAACATGAAGATGGAACACTTCACTATGCTAATGACTATATTACAAGATTCTTATTTCATGCTAGCTTGGTTATAGCTTTGATGGACTAATGAATCTTGCATGTTTTCTTAGCATCCTTAAGAGTGACTATCCTTATTCCATTGTTGTAAATCTATTTAGGGAGCCAATGATTCAAGGAGGCAACTAGCTTAGCCTAGATGAGAAACATCCTCGACATGGGACAGTACAAGGACATGGCAAAGTAAGACATACCATTGCCGATGAATCAATATGAGGCATGCATCATCCAATGAGAGTAGTAAGTTAGTAAATTAGAATGTTAGTTAGTTATGGCTTTTCTTTCTATCATACTTAAAAAATCCCTCTTCTGAAAACTTTCTCTTTTCACATATCTCCGTTTTTCTTCCATTTTTATTTTCATTTCTTCCTTTCGTCTACAAAGCCCACAAAGATTTTCCACTCACTTTTTTCATCGTTTTGTTTTTCATTTCTTAAACAAAGAAGAACCTTCATTTTTCTTCACGAAAATTTTCATATAAAAACCTTGAATGCTTCTATTGCTAACCCTCCCTGCGGATACAACCCGTCCTAGCTTATCTTACGAATGGTGATTCGGAAGGAGTAAAGTAAACCTACATATACATTCGGAGTTTTTGATCATCGGTACACAGACATCAACGATTTACTCTAAATCCTTTCTCAATACAATTAATCCTTCCGAACAAATTTTTGGCGCGGTTGCCGGGGTGGGTAACAGTTTTTATTGAATTTTTGGAACTAAAACGAATTTTTTCTTCTCTGTTGCAGGTTACAGGTCAGAGAAAACTGAAAAAAGATTGCAGTAATATATAAGTGGTCTTGGGCCTCTGTTCTAGAAAGCAGAGACCAAGTACCCTCTGGATTGCCGCGTTTCCTCGGCTCTGGTCGCGGATCCGTGGCAAAAAGAAGTTCAGTACTGACTGGTTTTGTACAGGGCTGCTTGCTTTGCAAAATTATAGTTTTCTGCAAATTTTATTTCTTGTATACCATCTCCAGGAGCTTGCTAATAAACAAAAAGTAAAGCATTTGTTGAAAAAGTTCAAAAATTGATTAGACGTTTGCATTTTAGGCATGTGTCTTTTCAATTCATTTACTTTACTGTTGAAGAGTGCTGGAGCAAGGTATGTTTGCATTGCATTTAGAATAGGACTCATCTCTTTGTTGATTTACATGGCTTTGAGTGAATCTTCTTTGCATATCTTGTACACTTGCACAAATTGATCTTAAGGGCACTACCCAATAATAAGATAAGGTGGGGATTTAGGCACCCTTCCTTGGCCCAAAAAAAAGATTCCAAGCACTCACAATCCCAAGCTTTTTAATAAAAATTGATAGACGTTGGCCCCTAGGGACATCCGGACTCTTTAAGAGATTAGCCGAGGTTGGAAATTATTTTTGATTCATACTCTAGTCAAATCAGTGTCTAAGGTTAGAGATTGAGGGGCAAAACCTCGAAGGCTGGTGGTTTGGCTTAATTAGGCCCGTCGCTTCTTCGCGGATACCTCCCACCAATCTTACCTCCACCTGGCTGATTAGCTGTGGTCTGACTCAAGCAAAAACCTTCTTTGGTTCGTCGAACAGTTAGGAGTCGTCTAGGTCCGGATATCCTAGATGCTTGTGATTGTTTTTCCTTTTTCTTGTTTGTTATTTCCTTTTTCGCTTGATTGCTTGGTGAACGTTGTTTGTGATTGTGCATGCAATAGTGGTATCGGGACCCAAATTTAGCAAGACTTGTTAGGACTTCTACACTTGCACAAACACCACTTCCTGATACAAGTCCAATCATGGCTAACAATATTTCTCTCCAAGACAAGTTCTGCCCCATTCGCACTTCACTTCCTTCATGCATTCTTTTACCCGAAGCAAATGGAAACAATTTGAGCTTAAACCACAATTCATAAATACACTCCCTAGATTTCATGGCCTAGAATCCGAGGACGCATATTTCTTCATTCATGAGTTTGAAGAAGTGTGCTTGATGATGAGAATTCCCCAACTTGGGGAAGACGCTGTTAGATTAAGGTTTATTCCCTTTGCGCTTAAGGATATAGCCAAGAAGTGGCTATACAATCTGCCTCCTAGTTCTATATCGACATGGGATGAAATTATCAAAGTCTTTCTTAAGAAATTCTATCCCATTCATAAAACGGTCCTCATCAGAAAAAACATAATGCAGTTTAAGCAGGAATCAAGTGAACCATTTGGAAGTATTTTGAACGGTTTAAAGATTTATTAGCCAAATGTCCTCATCACGGCATAGAGAAGTGGCGACAGTGCCAAATTCTCTATGACGGATGATTAAGTAAAACCTGTACACAAAATATGGAATTATAGAACTTAAGAAAGGATATGTGCAAGTGCTCAATTCTTCCGCTATAGCAAGTGGCTATGCGGGTCGTGATCCACAAGGAGGGTTTGCGATGGAAGCGTTACAGTTCTTTATTGAAATCGTTTAAGAAAATAAAACGAAGGTTCTTCTCTGTTTTTAAGTATGAAAATGAAAAAAGAAAGTTAAATTAAAGTTAGAAGAAAAGGAAGATGAAGAAGGTGGAAAATCAGAAAACAATTAAAGCGACTATGTAAAATGAAGTGGAGAAGAAAGAGTTGGAGGAGATGGTTGGTGATCTATACTAAAGATGTAAAAGAAAAGAAAGAAAGAAAAGTGTAGAAATACTTACCTAGGTTGAGTGATGACTTACCTGGAAACCGTTGCATGTTCTACCTTTGCTTCGGAGGCGTTCAACGCATAGATCATAAGCTCGAGCTCAGTCCCCGTGCACATTATATAATCAAGCCTAGCAAGAACGAAGTGATGCGGCTCTTGGAAGAGGAGAACGTCTTCATGAACTATCGCTGGCTCTCACGTAGCTTAGTTATACTTGCTTTGGAATTCACTTGTACACTCAACAACAACAACCAAGGTAAAGTAGAAGAGGAAGACGAAATAAAAGAAAATACAAACATAAAAGAACTTTTACCTTTATTAATTGCAGAGACAATGGAAGAAAGGAGGAGGGTACATCGTCGGTGTCACTCTCAACTTCAGCCTCTCTCTCTTACTTACATGAATCTTCTTCTACCCTAAGTTACATACAAATTACATAACAAGAAAAGAAAAACCTAAACTACAAAGAATTAAAACTAGGCTAAATCCTAATCTACATTGGCCTCCTTTTTCAGCGCAAGTACAGGCCTTTTATAGGCAAAACCCTAACCACCATGATCCGGGGAGGTCGGGGGAGCAAACGCTCCCCTAACTCCCCAACAAAGCGCGGAAACGCGGCCCAAGCCGCGTTTCCGTGGCCAGGGTGTGGCCACCTGGCCACACCCTGTTGGTGGGTCTCCCCGGTTTCTCCCTCTGACTTTATCTGGAGTTGGTTTTGCAGTTTGGCTTCGAGATTTTAAAGAAATGGCCTTGCATTCTTGGCTTTAACCGATCGATCCTGAGAGGATTCTTCTCAATCGGTTTCAACCTCTTGATTTTGCCCTGATTTTGTGTGTGCGAATTAATTCTGATTTAATTCAGAATTCTGGTGGGCTTTTGGGCTCATTTCTCTTCATCTCCTTAAGGATTGGGCCAGCAAATAAATTAAACAAATAATTAGGACAATGCAGGCTTTTATTCTAAAATAAGTATGGAAATGTGACATTAAATATGCAACATTAGCAACCAATCACACCCCCATACCTATCTTTTGCTCGTCCTCGAGCAAAACAACTAAACTATACTAGAGATTATTAGACCACTTTCGCAGGTCGCGCGATTGCACTGAGCATGTGCAACAAGCCGTTAAACCTCTAGGTTCCCCTAGAGGACGAGTTTTGTCTCATGAGGGTTTTCAGCGGATTGCACCACAAAATCCATAAAGAAAGAGAAATAAAGAGTTAATATTTTCGAAAAGCATTTGAAAGAGAAAAATATTTGAAATATGATTGTAAGATCTAAGCAATCTATAAGTTATAGGAAAACTGAATTTTTCATTCCTAAACTTAGTCTCTATTCAAAAATTTGTTATCAATCAAAGTAAGGAGTCAAATTGTACTTTTCATCTAGTCTATTACTTTACCCTAAGTCATATGCACTTGTGACTGTGAAAATTTTGACTAAGGGTTCATTAACTCTAACTCTTATGCCTTATTTATTTTTATATATATACTTTTTTTTGTGGTATTATTCCTTAGTTTTATTAGGCTTTCTAATCTGCCCACGTAATGAGCCTTTAATCGATGACTCCCAAACCAGACGATCTTAGGGCACCAGGTGAGAAGACACCCCTAGAACTTAAGGACTCGAGCAAACAAGGCCACAAAACTAAGGATTTTATTTATGAACCTCTTTTAGGCGTGAATACTTATGCTTTATTAGGCATAAATACCCAGCTTAATCAGGATTTTTCTTTTCAAACTTATCTAATCATCTTTCGCATAAATACCAAGGCTTGCTTAGGCCAAAGCACCTAGCTAGTCAATAATTAGACTTTTTTTTTTCAAACTCATCTAATTATCTTTTGCATAAATACTAAGGCTTTCTTAGGCCAAAGCACCTAGCTAATCAATAATTAGATTTGTTTATATATATATATTTTTTTATAAGGCATAAGAATCTTTGTTTTTGAACCCTAAGTGTGTAAGTGTATGAAGTGTGCATATTTCATCAAGGTAAAGATCAAGACTAAATTACTTTGACAAATTATCTTCCTAACTCTATAAATCAAACAAATAATCTTATTTTGACCAAGTATAAGAAATCCTAATTTGGATTTTCCTATTCCTTAAGATTAACTTAATTTCTTACAAAAATAAGTCAAAATATTGTTTCTATTCTTCAAAAAGTTTTTTTTAAAAGTAAAGAAAAATGTTAATTTTTTTTATTTTAAAGAAAAAGAGAAGTTATGTTAGACCCTCCCCCACACTATCTCATGCATTGTCCTCAATGTATGAATTAATGCATAGATGCATGAAAAAGACGAAAGGGAAGGAAAAGGTTACCTTAAGGTGGTGGTTCCGGTGGTGGTCTGATTGGTCCACGAAACGCGGCCCAATCAACTTTTCTTGGGTCTCGGAGGAACCCACCAGAAATTACTTTAATATATAACCCACTAAAAAGATGTATCCATAAAGGATCTTTATTAAATATTTAACCCCATCTAATTTTCATATTCCATAATTGATTTCGGAGTCAAATTTGTCAACCACCTCGTCCAAGAATGGAGTATGAAATAATATAAACAGTTGACTTGGACTCAGGAAGGACAGGAACTAATACCGACTCAGGAAGGTGACTTAAGTCAAGTAAAGGTTCAGGAGTCGAAATAGGTTCAGAAATTGGGTCCAAGTCAAGAAGTTGAAACTCCAGTCCACATGTATTGTCCAACAATGGAATGTGACCTAATATGGGTGATTCTAGTTCAGGAATGATAGGTGGAGGAATCAAAACTGACTCTAAAATATTACTCAAGTTTGGTAACAAAACGGGAGTCAAGATTGATTCAAAAAGTTGAACTGGATCACAGATTTGAGAATCTAGGTCACATATCTCATTGAGTTCAATATCAAAAAATGGAGAACTTGCCAATTTGTCAATAGGATCTTCAAAAGTGTATAATTGGTTAAGTTTAATATGATCCTCAAAGATGGGTGATTCAATTTCATTATGAATTGGGACAGGATCCAATGTCAGCTCCGGGAAAAGATTGAAGTCAGGTAAAGATACCGGAGTCATTATTGAATCAGGAAGAAGAATTGAATCACTAAGTTGGGGTTTAGGATCATAATCATTTTCAAGTTCTATTTGAGGAAAAGGAAAACTAGCCAAACTATCAATATCTTTTTCAAAATTTGGAGTTTGGGCAAGTTCAAATGGTTGTTCTGAAATAGAATTTTGATTTCCAAAAGAACATGACTCTTCGGCTCTAACAGAATGGTAAGTGACATCAGGACGGTGGGAACGTAGAGATTCGACCATCATATCTATGTCACGATTTCTAGCATTTTGAGCATGAGTCATGACTTCTAGCATCTTTTCATAGTTGATGGGTTCATTGTCTTGTTGAAAAGATGAAGAGTTGTTTTGGAAGTGGTATTGAAATTGTGAGTCCATCAGATTTTGTGATTGTTGTTTAGACTCACGCATACTCCGTTCCAAAATTGATGGTTTTCTATTTGGACTGGTGGAACTGAGTATGACTCTTGAAAATAGTGTGGACTAGGTGGAGAAGGAGGACACTGTGGTTGAAAATTGGACTCGGGGTAGGTGAATCCCCACTGACTCTGTGAAGAGTTGAAATCGTTATGGAAATTATAGTCATACGATGGGGGACATGGGTTATATGAATTCAGAAAAGACCAATCCGGCACACTAGGTTGGTTAAAGTCATGATATGCCGGGTTGGTAATATCCGAAAAAGAGTTTGATGTATAATATGGATTATTATTATAGTTGGAAAAATTATTATTATAAGCCATATCACACAATGGAATACAAACAAAAAGAAAGAAAAACACACAAATAAACAAACAAGAAAGAAAAAATTCTAACCTAAGTTAGGGTAGACCTAGACCTAGACGACTCCTAACTGGTTAGACTGTCCACAGGAGGTTTAATGTAGACTTTGACCACAAGCTAATCAGCCAGGTCAGGGCAAGGTTGGTGGGAGGTTTTCCATCAAAAGACGTTCCTTAATTAAATAACCACCAACCTTCGGGCTTTCGGCCCTTAATCCCTTTCCTAGACACTGATTTGGCAAGAGTCAAGTTCCAACACCTTTCCCCTTAGGATAATCTCCTAATTGAGTCCGAGATGTCCCTAGGGCCAACGTCTACTCATTTTAAGTTAGGCTTGGGTTAGTGAGTGCTTGGATTCTGATTTTTGGGCTAAGTAAGGGTGATTAAATCCCCACCTTATCTTATTATTGGGTGGTGCCCTTAAGATCAGTTTTTGTGCAAGTGTACAAGATATGTAAGATTCACCCAAAGCGATATAAATCAACCAAGAAGTGAGTCCTATGCTAAATGCAATGCATACGTACCTTGCTCCAGCACTCTTCAACAGTAAAAAAATAAAGGAATTAAAAAGACACGTGCCTAAAATGCAAAGGTCTAATCAATTTTTATCTTTTCAACAAATATTTTACTGTTGATTATTAGCAGGCTTATGTTATGGCATATAAGAAAAATTAAAGTTGCAGCAAACTAGAATTTGTAAACTAAGCAGCCTTGCAAAAAGCTGTTAGTAGTCAACTCGTCCTTGCCGCGAATCCGCGGCTTTTGCCGTGAAAACGCGGCAATTCAGAGGGCCCTTGGTCTCTGCTTTTTGGAACAGAGGCCCAAGGCCACTTGTATGTCACTGCAATAATAATTTTCTGCTTTGCTTGCCCTGTAACCTGCAACAGAGAAGAAAATTCGTTTAGTTCTAAAAAGTTTGCAATAAAAATTCAGATTTCAATAAAAACCGTTTTACCCTCTTTGGCAACGGCGCCAAAATTTGATTGAGGCTAAACCTGCACACAAAATATGGAATTATATAACTTAAGAAAGGATATGTGCAAGTGCTCAATTCTTCCGCTATAGCAAGTGGCTATGCGGGTCGTGATCCACAAGGAGGGTTTGCGATGGAAGCGTTACAGTTCTTTATTGAAATCGTTTAAGAAAATAAAACGAAGGTTCTTCTCTGTTTTTAAGTATGAAAATGAAAAAAGAAAGTGATATTAAAGTTAGAAGAAAATGGAAGATGAAGAAGGTGGAAAATCAGAAAACAATAAAAGCGACTATGTACAATGAAGTGGAGAAGAAAGAGTTGGAGGAGATGGTTGGTGATCTATACTAAAGAAGTAAAAGAAAAGAAAGAAAGAAAAGTGTAGAAATACTTACCTAGGTTGAGTGATGACTTACCTGGAAACCGTTGCATGTTCTACCTTTGCTTCGGAGGCGTTCAACGCATAGATCATAAGCTCGAGCTCAGTCCCCGTGCACATTATATCGTCAAGCCTAGCAAGAACGAAGTGATGCGGCTCTTGGAAGAGGAGAACGTCTTCATGAACTATCGCTGGCTCTCACGTAGCTTAGTTATACTTGCTTTGGAATTCACTTGTACACTCAACAACAACAACCAAGGTAAAGTAGAAGAGGAAGACGAAACAAAAGAAAATACAAACATAAAAAGAACTTTTACCTTTATTAATTGCAGAGACAATGGAAGAAAGGAGGAGGGTACATCGTCGGTGTCACTCTCAACTTCAGCCTCTCTCTTACTTACATGAATCTTCTTCTACCCTAAGTTACATACAAATTACATAACAAGAAAAGAAAAACCTAAACTACAAAGAATTAAAACTAGGCTAAATCCTAATCTGCATTGGCCTCCTTTTTCAGCGCAAGTACAGGCCTTTTATAGGCAAAACCCTAACCACCATGATCCCAGGGAGGTCGGGGGAGCAAACGCTCCCCCAACTCCCCAACAAAGCCGCGAAAACGCGGCCCAAGCCGCGTTTCCGCGGCCAGGGTGTGGCCAGGTGGCCACACCCTGTTGGTGGGTCTCCCCGGTTTCTCCTCTGACTTTATCTGGAGTTGGTTTTGCAGTTTGGCTTCGAGATTTTGAAGAAATGGCCTTGGATTCTTGGCTTTAACCGATCGATCCTGAGAGGATTCTTCTCAACCGGTTTCAACCTCTTGATTTTACCCTGATTTTGTGTGTGCGAATTAATTCTGATTTAATTCAGAATTCTGGTGGGCTTTTGGGCTCATTTCTCTTCATCTCCTTAAGGATTGGGCCTGTAAATAAATTAAACAAATAATTAGGACAATGCAGGCTTTTATTCTAAAATAAGAATGGAAATGTGACATTAAATATGCAACATTAGCAACCAATCAACGGACTAGATTACCAAACTAAGACACTCCTCGAGACTATGTGTCAAGGGGAATTTTTAAAGAAAGATGAGAACCAAGGTTGAGATCTCTTTGAAGCTTTAGCAGAAAAAACCATTCAGTGGGATTCTTGCCCTGAGAAAACCAATCCCACCACTTTCAGAGCTGGTATGCATTCATTGAATCCTTTATAGTTGCCGAGGCAAAGATAACTCAATTGATGAAAAAGCAAGAACTGCTCGAGGTTAGGGAACCAAATTCTGTTAATCAGGTCAACCCACCACCTGTGATCAACCCGGGTTGTACCTACTGCCATGCTCTTAACCACCTATTTGAAGAGTGTCCTGTCTACCAAGCTCAAATGTACCCTGAGAATATGAATGCAGTATACACCAAACCTAACAACAATCCATACTCCAAAACATACAACCCGGGATGGAGGAACCATCCAAATCTCTCTTGGAGTCAGTCTGGTCATGAGCAACCAAGACCATCATTTTCACACCAATATCCTGCTCAGTCTCATCAACCCAGTTTCCACCAGAGTCCACCAAATTCCCAAACAAGCTTCCAACATAACTTCCAGCCTACATATCAGCAACAACAATCACAAAATCATCCTGATAAAAAAATTGTCAGATTTGGAAAGAATGATTGAAACCTTATCTAAAACTCAGGCCTCAATAATGAACACCCACAATCAGGCTATCAATAGGTTAAAGGTTCTGATAGGTCAACTGGCTAGCTCATTAAATGAAAGATAAAAGGGAACATTTCCAAGCCAGCCAGTGCCCAATCCTAAGAACCCCTTCCCTATTCATGAAGCTGAAGACATAGGTCCAAGTCAGTGTAATATTGTTCATATTTTGAGATCTGAAAAGCAGATTGACAATCAGGTTTCTAGTCTTCCTGTTACGAATAAATCAATGTCAATATCTCCTATTCCAGTACCACCAACTAAAAATGATCCATCTTCAAGTTCACAACCTTCAGCCTCCAAATCAAATAATAAAGACAAAGCAGATGAGCACCCATACAAGCCTATTGTACCATTCCCTAATAGGCTAGCAAGCCAAAAGACTAATGCTCAAATGGAAAAAATTAGAGAAATATTTAATCAGGTTCAGATCGATGTACCCCTTCTTGATGCCATACAACAAGTCCCCTCATATACCAAGTTCTTAAAAGATATGTGCACTAAGAAAAGGAAAACAAATGTCCCAAAGAAGGTCTTCCTTGCTTCTAATATAAGTAAGTTGCTAACTGGGCCAATTCCTGTGAAATATAAAGACCCAGGGAGTCCAACTATTTCTTGTATTATAGGACAGACCACGATAAACAGGGCGTTACTTGATCTAGGAGCCAGCAACAATCTTCTTCCTTTCTCTGTGTATCAGCAACTCGGGTTAGGCGACCTCCGTCCAACCAGAGTTACTATACAACTGGCTGTGGGGAGATTATAGATGTTCTCATTCGGGTCGGGAATTCATTTACCCCGTGGATTTCATTATTCTAGAGATGCAACCCGTACATAATCCCAAAGCTCAGATACCTGCCATTCTAGGACGACCCTTCCTAGCCACTGCAAACGCAATCATCAACTGTAGGAATGGATCAATGCGTCTAACTTTTAGAGATATGACAAAAGAGGTAAATATTTTCCACCTGGGAAAACAATCTCGAGATTTGGATAATAAGTCATTTGAAGTGAACTTGATCGAGGGATTAGCAAGTGAACATGAAATGGAGATTGAATATGAGTCTGATAGAGAATTTGAATTAGAGTCTAATGACTTTAACCTCAATCAAATAATTGAATCCACAGTAGAGTGGGCAACAGACGCCCCTATCCTTCCCTTACACAAGGAACAATCATTGATAGATCAAGTGCCCTCTTCTGAGCTTAAGGTTCTTCCTAGTCATCTCAAGTATCAGTACTTGAGTGAAAAGGAAGCATTTCCCGTGATAATTGCGTCCCATCTTACGGAACAACAGGAAGAGGATCTTCTTGTAGTATTAAGGGAAAATCGAGAAGCCATTGGTTGGACCATGACTGATATAAAGGGAATCAGTCCATCCATTGTGCAACACCGGATTCATTTAACGGAAGATGCAAAACCTAAATGTGACCCACAACGTAGACTAAACCCGATCATTCAAGAGGCTGTTAGAGCTAAAATTTTGAAGCTATTAGACAATGGGATCATCTATCCCATATCTGATAGCCAGTGGGTTAGTCCAGTCCACGCTGTGCCAAAGAAAGCTGGGTTTACGTGGTAGAAAACGATAAGAAAGAATTAGTACAAACTCGTCTTCCAACGAAGATTCGAGTCTGCATTGATTACCGAAAATTAAACGCTGCCACGTGTAAATACCACTTTCCCCTTTCGTTCATAGATCAAATGCTCGAGAGACTAGCTGGACATGAGTATTACTGTTTTCTGGATGGATATTCAGGATACAATCAAATCCCTATCGCTCCGAGGATCAAGACAAGACTACCTTCACCTGTCCCTTTGGAACATTTGCAAACCAAAGAATGCCCTTCGGCCTATGCAACGCTCCTGCAACGTTTCAACGTTGCATGCTTAGTCTTTTTTCCGACTTGGTGGAAAATTTTTTGGGGATTTTCATGGATGATTTTTATATTTATGGTGATTCCTTTGAACAATGCTTGCACCATCTTAAGTTAGTTTTACAACGATGCATGGGGAAAAACTTGACACTTAATTGGGAGAAGTGTCACTTTATGGTCAAGCAAGGAATTATCCTAGGGCATGAAGTTTCAAACAAAGGAATTGAGATTGATAGATCGAAAGTGGACGTTATAACAAGGCTCCCTGAGCCAAAATGCTTAAAAGACATTAGATCATTTTTAGGGCACGCTGGCTTCTATAGAAGATTTATTCAGGGGCTTAGCAAAATTGCTAGACCTTTAACAAATCTCTTAGGAAAAGTTGTGCCCTTCAATTTTGATAAAGAATGTCTACAAGCTTGGGAGGAGCTTAAACACAGACTTGTTTTGACGCCAATATCTCAGCGCCTGATTGGACTAGGCCTTTTGAAATCATGTGTGATGCCTCCGATTATACCATAGGCGCTGTTCTCGGACATCGTACTGATAACAGGCAACACGTGATTTACTATGCTAGTAGGATGCTTAACGAGGCCCACTAAATTACACGACAACTGAAAAGGAATTTTTAGCAGTTGTGTTTGTGTTGGAAAAATTTCTCCAATACCTACTAGGATCTAAGACAACGATTTTCACTGATCACTCCACCCATAGATACTTAATGCAAAAGAAGGATGCAAAGGCTAGACTGATTCGATGGATACTTCTTTTGCTAGAGTTTGATTTGAAAATTAAAGACAAAATGGCATTGAAAATATGGTGGCAGATCACCTTTTGAGAATTCCTAATGCACCAATTGAGACTATACCTATCAATGAAAACTTTCCTGACGAACATATCTTTACGATGTGTAAAGAGCCCTGGTATGTTGATATAGCAAACTACCTTGCAACTGAGCAAACACCTTCAAATTGGTCAGGTCAAGACAAGCATCACTTTATGAAACAAGTATGGCTTTCTTTTGAGATGAACCGTATTTATTTAAATATTGCCCTGACCAGATAATTAGAAGGTGTTTTTCTGAGGATAAACATCATAGCGTATTGACATTTTGTCACGAGCTAGCTTGTGGTGGACACTTTGGTCCACGAAAGACTGCTAAGAAAGTCTTTCAGAGTGGGTTCTATTGGCCCACTCTCTTTAAGGACGCTTATACTTTCTGCAAGCTTTGTGCCAGATGTCAAATGACGGTCGAATCACACATAGAGACATGATTCCCCTTACACTGATCCTTGAGGCAGAAATTTTTGATTTGTGGGGCATTGATTTCATGGGACCCTTCCCTCTGTCTTATGGCAACCAATACATTTTGGTGGCATATATACGTTTCTAACATTACTACGTTTCTAAATGGGCTGAAGCTATTCCGACTAGGACAAATGATAACCAAGTTGTCATCAAGTTTTTACGTGAAAACATCATTTCTCGCTTCGGAGCCCCCCATGCGATAATTAGTGACAACGGGAGTCATTTCTGCAACCGGGCTTTTGAAGCCCTAATGCGGAAGTACTTTATCTCTCATAAATTATCCACAGCCTATCATCCTCAAATGAACGGGTAAGTGGAGGTCACCAACAGACAAATAAACTAATATTGGAGAAAACTGTCGGACAAAATCGTAAGGATTGGTCCATCAAACTCATTGATGCCCTATGGGCATATCGGACCGCCTACAAGACTATCCTCGGTATGTCTCCATATCGAGTTGTATTTGAAAAACCCTACCATTTGCCTGTGGAGTTAGAGCACCGTGCTCTATAGGCACTAAAACAACTGAATTTGGACTTAGACAAAGCTGGTGATTTGAGAAAGCTACAGATATCCGAGTTAGAAGAACTACGAAATGATGCATACGATAACGCTTGAATATCTAAATATAGAGCTAGGCTTTTCCATGATAAATCAATTTATAAGAAAAATTTTGTCTCAGGACAAAAAGTTCTGTTGTACAACACTAGACTCCACCTTTTTCCTGGTAAACTAAAAACCAGGTGGTCAGGCCCATACGTCGTCCAGAACGTCTCTCCTCATGGTGCCATTGAAAGTTTAGATCCAAAGATGGCAACACTTTCAAAGTCAATGGTCAACGCCTAAAGCCATTTTTCACCACGGAGTCTGAGTCACACAATGTTATTGAACTGGGTCTTTGTGACCCAGTCTATATGTGACCACGTAATTTTACACTTTTCCGGTGTCTCCTATACATCATGTTGGGACCTCCTTTGTAAATAAAAAAAGGGGGGGACTTAGGTGCTAAATAGCACCTAGGTTTTTTCTCTCTTCATACACTCCCTTTCCTTTTAAAATAATCTAAGGTTGTAAATTCCTAGTTTCCACTTGGGCAATTTGGGGATTCCGTCCTTCTCAGCTCCTTATAAATATCCCCCTTCCCGTGTTCTCTTCATTACCCTAGTTTCAATCTCTGATCTGAAAGACATTCAGCCAGCTCCGCCTCCCAAATTTTTCTGAACCCCTCTCTCCTCTATATTGCCGCGTTTTCACAGCAACTGCCGCGCCTCAACGGCCATCTAGAAGAACCTGGGCCGCCGCCAAATTTCTCTGCAGACGCGACCGTCTGAAGCCCCCCGATCTACCATCTACACATCCGCTCCCATCACTGATTGCTCTCTGCAATCTTGTTTAAGTTTTTCCCTCAACTATTTCGGGGGAGGTTTGTGTATCCCTTCCCGTTGCTTCATATTATTCATCATGGCACCGTCTATTTCGCTGAAAAAGATTTTACTAGAAATTCTTAGCGATGTTAACTGTTATGGTCATATATTTTTAGATCGTATTCGTGCATGGGATTGGTATAGATTAGTTTATGATAACTCAGATCACGAGTCTTACTATTATCCTGAGCTCGTCAAACTTTTCTATAATTCTATAGATCCCGCATCTATCAATTTTAACACATACCAGATCTGGATGCACATGCCCACTGGATATTATTATCACGCTTCCTCTGCTAGAGGAACTCACACATGTCCCTTACAACCTACATCATAGCGACCCCTACATTTAATCGATTACACGACTGTCATGGGGGCTCGCTGTACGGAATAAGATAGGGGGCTCAAAACCAGTACTACATTTAGAAACGTACATTGCATTGGTCACTGGATTCAACACAACATTTTAGGGCTTGACCACATGACCTCCTTTAACAGGCCAGTGCTGCAGATTATACACGACCTGATGACTTGGTAGCACACTATCTGTATTAACAAGATCATCTTTCATAGTATCATCACCAACTCCTCCCGCACACGCGGTGCAAAGTACTCGCACCCAGTTTTGATCACTCGTCTGTGTAGGACTTTCTTACTAGATGCAATTTTTGACTCAATGATAAGTGTTCATTGCACAAGAGAGGGCGACTAGAGCTTATAATAGTTATCTTCATGCGGTCTGGACTCCTAATGTCCAGTCCGAAGATGTCTCTGTGGAGTCCTCTTCGGAGGAACTTTTAGAGGAGGAGGATGAGCCGGCCTTTTGGCAACAGGACCCCCCAGCTGATTCACGCGCCTTCATGTCTACTATTTAGCGAGGCATGAAGAAGATATTTTGGGGCAAATTAGACTACGCAAACAGGTTGAGGAGCAGACATCTCGCCTAGACCGCATTGAGGAGGGTCTGCGGCGATCACAGTCGGCCGGACCTAGCACCACCGCTGGTCCAAGCCGAAGGCGGGGGTGACACCTTTTCTTTACCTATTTCATGCATATATTTTCTTGCATACATTGAGGACAATGCATGGGATAGGTATGGTGGGGTAGATCCTAACATAGGATTTTTTTTAGACTTTTTCTTTTAGATTTCTAGGTTTCTCTTTTCTTATATATATTAAAAAAAGAAAAAAGATAAAAAAATTTTGATCTTTCTTTTAGATTTCTTAGGTTTCTCTTTTCTTACTAACATAGGATTTTTCTAGACCTTTTCTTTTAGATTTCTAGGTTTCTCTTTTCTTATATATATATAAAAAAAAGAAAAAAATTTTGATCCATTTTTTGAAAAGAATTAACTTGATCTTAGGTATTAAGGAAATTCTAAGCTAAGATTTCTTAATATAAGTCGAAATAAGAAGTTTGTTGGATCTTTAGGTTAAGAAAGAAAAGAATAGGAAAGATAGCCAGATTTTGAATTTTTTTCTAAGCACTATATACATTTGCATTTGAGGGATTAATCAGGGATTTAGGGACTTTGTTTAAATAAATATATAAATTAAAAAATTCATAAATAAACTTGATCACTGATTAAGCTGGTTGGTTGTACCTTAAGAAGCATGACCAGTGACGCCTAAAAGTGGTTGAGCCCTTAGCATTCGTGGCCTAGTTTACTCGAGACCTGGAACCTTAGGGATGTATCTTCATCTGGTGCCCTAAGACCATCTGGTCTGGGAGTCATCGGTAAAAGGCTCGTTACATGGGTAAATTAGAAAGCCTAATGAAGCTAAGAGAATGTAAATATATAATATAAAAAAAGAAAATATATAAAAATAATATAATATATATATATATTTATTATATATATGTGTGAACAAATGAACTAAAAAGTCTAAGAAAAATTCCTCATACATATGTATGTATGTTAGTCCTGATCAAAATCTAGTTTTCTCTCTATTTTTGAAAATTAACCTAAGTTGAAAACAAGATTTCAAATGGAAACTTATAAAAAGAAGAAAAAGTTTAGAATAACTCGAAACTGATAGACCACCGAAATTCTTGAAGAAAATGGATCATAATAAAATGTTTCTCTTTTCTTTTTCACTAACGTTTTCTTTTTCTTTGGGATTTTGTGGGTGCAATCCACTGAAAACCCTCAGGAGACAACACTTCTCCGCTAAGGTAACCTAGAGGTTTAAAGGCTTGTTATATGAGCTCAGTGCAATCGTGTCACCTACGAAAGTGGTGTAATAATTTAGTTAAGATTTTTCTCTTTGCTTATTTTTCTTAGGGATGAGCAAAAGCTAGGTATGGGGTGTGATTGGAGTTCATTTATGCATCATTTTCTACCACCATGCTATGCTTTATGTGAATAAATATTGGATTTTTATTGCTTTTTTCTCTCTTTTTTTAGGTCCAATGTTTAATGGAGAAGAAGGCCCAACAATCATGATTTTTGAGGAATTAAAGAGTAATTTAGAAGCCCACAAGAAGATAGCCCAGGTCTGAACATATCCAAAGCGTATTCTCACTTTCTAGAAGATCCAGCTGGTGATACAAGATACAACAGAAAGGCACAAAAATCCGCTAGCGCACGGCCAAAATACGGTCGCAGAAACGCGGCACTTGCCGTGGAACGGCAATCCTCTGGCTGTTACTTCAGCGTTTGATCCGAAGGCTGAGGTGGGATGGCCTGTTCTCATAAAGACTATAAATAGACCCTAGGGCCTCTGTAATTAGAGAGGAAAAAAGAGCATTATTTATAGGGAAATTGTTAGGGTTTCTCTAGGTTTTCTTTTAGTCTCTTATGTAATTTCTTTTTCTCCTTCTAGAATCCAGAAAAGAGAGAGTGAGAGTGAGCAATCTTTGTAATTGGAGGAGGTGACAACGCAATATAAGGATCAAGCTTTCAATCTTCCAATCTTTTCTTGTTCTAGTGCATTATTTTCTTTAAGCTTTTACTTTCTTCTATTTAATTTCTACAATGAACTGTTGCTTGTTCTTTATTCCCATGTCTAGCTAATTCTTTAACGTGACTAACTAACTTTTAATTTACTAACTACTAACTCTTGGGTGATTGCTAACTTATATGAATTATTGGATACTTTATTCTTTTATGTCTTGCAAATTACAAGTCTATCTTACCCCCAATGAAGATGAGTTACTTTTAATTCTTTTGCAAATGCTATATTCCCCCTCCATATGATTCATGTGAGCCTCACTTAGAGCCTTGCTTTTAGAACAAGTGCCTTGATGGAACATGAAGATGGAGCACTTCACTATACTAATGACTATATTACAAGATTCTTATTTCATGCTAGCTTGATTATAGCTTTGATGGACTAATGAATCTTGCATGTTTCTTAGCATCCTTAAGAGTGACTATCCTTGTTCCATTGTTGTAAATCTATTTAGGGAGCCAATGTTTCAAGGAGGCAACTAGCCTAGCCTAGATGAGAAACATCCTCGACATGGGACGGTAAAAGGACTTGACAAAGCAAGAAATACCATTGCCGATGAATCAATATGAGGCATGCATCACCAAATGAGAGTAGTAAGTTAGTAAATTAGAATGTTAGTTAGTCATGGCTTTTCTTTCTATCATACTTAAAAAAAACCCTCTTCTAAAAACTTTCTCTTTTCAAATATCTCCGTTTTTCTTCCATTTTTATTTTCGTTTCTTCCGTTCCTCTACAAAACAAACAAAGGTTTTTCACTCACTTTCTGTATCGTTTTGTTTTTCATTTCTTAAATAAAGAAGAACCTTCATTTTTCTTTACGAAAATTTCAATATAAAAACCTTGAATGCTTCTATTGCTAACCCTCCCTGCGGATACGACCCGTCCTAGCTTATGCTACGAACGGTGATTCGGAAGGAGTAAAGTAAACCTACAAATACACTTGAGTTTTTGATCATCGGTACACAGACATCAACGGTTTACTTTAAACCCTTTCTCAATACAATTAATCCTTCCGAACACATGCACACAAATCAAGGCATATACATGCTTCTCATGATCATACACTTGACACTATGTATGCTCATATGTACACTTGTACATACTGTGGATGTAAGGGCCACCTTGCAAAATTTTATTATGCTAGATTAAATACTTCAAATTTTGCAAAATTTTTTTTTTGGGTTAGGAAAGTTGCTAACCCCCATGGACCCAATAAGGTATGGGTACTAAAATTCACTCCTATTATATTTGATGTAGGTGTAGGCTCTCGCTCAATGTGAGGGTATTGTTGCCTTGATGGTGATGCGTTCCGAGCTAAATGGTGACAAGTTTGGATGCATCACTTTCAAGGAAAGTTTGGTAGGTGGACCACCATGTTTTGGAGACCTAGAGACTAGTCTTTTTTTGTTTTGGTAACTATCTCTAACTCTCATTTAGTTTACATGCTTTTATTGATTGATTTTTAGCATGTTTTGGTTTTTCATGATTATTATGTTAAAAAGCCATGTTAACTAGACATATGATATACATGAATAGTCTTTTGAGATACACCCATGTTCATATGGATTTACATCTTTTGTGTTCTCACTATAGTTTAGCCAGTGTGTATATCCTAATCTAAAACATGTGATTTAATATAATGACCATATTGGATTATGTGTTCTTTTATGCTACATATTTTGATTACTTGTTTAGATGTAGTTTTCATTAAAACTTGTGTTAATACTCGTACAACTAGTGAACCACATTTGATTATTATATGTTTATACCAAATTGCTCATTTGTACCCATTAGATGCACTTGTTTAGCCTAGTTTTGATGATTCTCACATTTTAACTTATATTCCCAATTTACGTATATGTTTTTATAATAATGTATTTAGCTTCATGTATATGTCAATTTTGCTAAAACTATTAGATATGCATGTCTATCCTAGAGTCACTTGCCTTTCGTATAAAATTTTTATGGACTCATTTGTGTTGGTGATATGTATGTATACTTCTACTTTAGACAAAATATACATATGCCTTGAAGTTGGTATTGTTTTGATAAAAAAATTAAACTTTTATATTCTCATATTTATAAAGAAATTCATATAAGCTTAACTGCCCTATATTCATAATTTCTTTGATTACATGATTCTTACACTCACATTATTCTTGTTTACTTATGATTTTTTTTTCATAAGCTTTATATGTGCTTTATAGACTTTGAGTGTCAATCATCGTGTGACTTACATATTTTCATGGATATATTCATGTTTTATTCCTTACTTGAGGATTTCGTATTAGTTTTCAAAATTATCCTTAAACTAGTCTTTATTCTTCAATTGGTAGTAATTTTTAAATATGTTAAACTATTTTTGAAAACCCCTATCTTCAAAGGGCGGTTGGATGGGCGACCATGCCTTGTATGCTCAAAATTAAAAATCTATTTAAACATGTGCATGAAAGGGAGGTAGCTATGAGATATACATGATTTTAATAAATATTCTATCTTTATATACTTACATGTGCTTTCTATATATGTATACTTCAAACTTCAATTAATATCAATTTCAATTGGCATTTTTATTTTCATACATATATATATGATTTGATTATGCTTTACAATATCTTTACATTGTTAAAGCACAAATTGTGTTTATGCTAAGCCTGACTAACTTTTAATGTTCATTGGTATCTTTATGAGCTTATGCATTATTTTCAATTGATATTTTAATTGCTAATCATTTCAATTGGTATTTCAACTAGTATCAAAATATACTTCATATTTTACCTTTCAATTGGTATCCAAAATTTACAAGATATTTCATTGGTATCAAAAACTTAAAATGTTTTATTTTTAATGGGTATCAACATTTACTATTGGGATCTATATTTTCAATTGGTATCTATTTTTTTAATTGGTATCTAAATTTTTTTTCAATTGGTATAATCTATTGGTTCTTTAATTTTTTTTTTTTTAAGTGGTAGTACCAACCTTTGTTTTATCAACTACAATTTGATTTTATTGGTATCAAAATTTGTTTTGTTGACTTAAGTAATTTCAAAATCTTCGTTTTGAGAAATTTCAAAATTTTTGGTTTAAGTCTTATCAAAATTTGTTGATATATTGCTTACATGTAAGGGGAGCTTAACATATTCTCTATATATAAGATTCATGTTGAGTGTATCTCATATTTAGGAGCTTGACATCTCTTCTTTATCTGATACACATTTATAAGGGGAGCCTCACATCTCCACTTATACATTGTATATTATGTTTTATGTGGTTAGGGTCTAGTCATCTCTTTTCATATAAATGCATGTATGCAAGGGGAGTTAACTTTACGTCTCTCCTCTTCATGAATGTTATATCGCATATATAACCTTATTGTTTGATTTGTTTTCGCCCCTTTGTTGATGAATTGACACAAAGGGGAGAAGTATTCAAAAAGTTTACATATGCATATTTATGTTTATTGTTTATGCATATATGTTTTGTTTAATTATGCAATTTATTGAGTATGTTTATGTTTATTGCTATGCATAAGTTAAGGGGGAGCTTTTATGAAGCATAACTTTAATCCATGCATATATAACTCCATGAGTTTTGTCATCATTAAAAAGGTGGAGATTGTTGGCCCAAAGGCCCATCGCTCTAGTTTTGATGATCATTAACTCATATAGTTATAGTACTAATGATCGTGTATTTAATTACTCTCAGATATTTGATCAAGATCTTAGTAGGTGATTAGCTTCAACAAAGTAGTTTTGGAGCTAACACATGTGGATTCAAGAGCTCGCGCGTCAAGATCGCATCTAGTACTCGGTTAGAGTCAAGCTTATTAGATCGTGTTTGGATCGAGTCGGCTTGAAGACAAGAAGACTTTGGTTTATTTAGTTTATGTTTAGATCTTGTGTAAAAATAGATAGTGTTGCTATGCTCAAGTTCACACACACACACACAAAAGTTTCAATTTGTTTGGTTTTCGGTTTAACCAGTTTTGATTTTCATATATATGGTTTTCATGGATAGATAGAATCAAAACGAGTTTATATGGTTTAATGTATATTAGATTTGATCTATATACATCTATGCTTCATCTATTTTAGAAAAACTTATTTTGATGATCTATTTCATGAGTTTGGAGTTTTGTATTTAAACAAAACTTACTTTTGGATTTCATGTCAAAAACATAGATATGCATCTTATATGTAAATTGGATTCTATCCATATACAATATGCTTCAAATTTGTTTCAATATCATGTTTTTATATTTAGACAAGTTTTGAAAAAAAATCGGATTTTCATTTCAAAGTTTGGTTTTTGGAAAATACCGATTTTGTGTTCAAGCCTAATTTCTATATTACAAAAATAATTGAAATAGTTTGTAATATATGTTGATTTCTAATCACACATGTTTGTATTCAAAGATCTTACAAGAACTTATTCTTGTGGAACTAATGTGATTTTAAGGGATTTAATTGGCATTAAATTAACTAAGTTTTCAGTCCCTAATTAACCACCCAGACCAACTGGCGGTCGACCGGACCAGTGGTCAGTCCACCTGACCAGTCGACCGATGTGCACGAGAACGTACACATGGCTAACTTACTCGGTGGGTCGACCGTGCGGTCGACCGACTGAAAGCACCTCACTCTCGGGTGCTGGCCGGTCGACCGATGGCTTGGCCCGGTCGACCGGGTGGTCGATCGAAGGCTCAACGGTCAGAAAAATGACCGTTGGTCGGTCGACTGGGCGGTCAACTGGAGGGGCAATCTGGGCATTCCCAGACTACAATGGCTATATTCTTGAGAGGGTTATAAGTACCCATCTCTTGGGCTTTTTTCTTCATGATTTTTGGGAGCAAAATTTTCTATCTTTCATAGTGTTTTACACCAAGATTTCAAAGAGTTTTGGGCTAAAAGATTTATCTTTTATTTTTTAAAAGTGTTGGAAAATTCAAAGAAAAAAGAGTCTTTTGGGAATTGGTTTTTATCTTGATTTTAATATCTATTTGGAGATTTTCCTAAGTGTTTTTCTTTCTTCCAAACACTTTGTTTTCTCACACTTGAGCTATCATATCGATCCTATCTATGTGATCTTATTTTTTTTTAGAAAATTGGTTTGTGGTCCATTGAGATCACCAAGGTTGTTTGTGGTCTTTAAGATCTCCAAGATTATAACTTTCTCTTTGCTTTGGCTTTGTGCCTATCCCTCTAAGTATAGAGATGATTGTGTTTTGAGTTGTTGGTATCCCTATAAGTGTAGAGGTAATTGTGGTGGTGTTTGGTTTTGTGCCTATTTCTCTACTGTGAGGTGATTGTAGTTGTTTGGCTTAGTGCCTTATCCTTCTTGTGTGAGGTGATAGTTGTTGTGCCCTACCTCTTGTATAGAGGTTGTGTTGGAGAGAGAAGTTATGTACTCCTAGTTTGTATTTGCTAAATCCTCAGTGGAGGTTCCCTTTGTGAAAAGTCTTGTGTGGACGTATAGTGAAAATCTTTCTGTGTAAAGGTGGGAACATAGAGCAGTGGCTCGAACCTTGAAACATATCTCGGTGTTTGCGATTGATCCACTATCTCTAAACTCTATCTCTTTTATACCTTGCAGTATTTCATATTTTTCATATCATACATATATGCTTGGTATTGTTTGTGTGTGCCCATACTTGTGTTGAACCAAG
The DNA here is from genome assembly GCA_038442645.1 of Agave tequilana. Taxonomy (NCBI): domain Eukaryota; kingdom Viridiplantae; phylum Streptophyta; class Magnoliopsida; order Asparagales; family Asparagaceae; genus Agave; species Agave tequilana. Next base: position 197,846 of record JAVJIF010030842.1, on the reverse strand, counting down.
AGAGCTTCAAATTGCACCTCAACTATTATTTAGAGGAATCAAGAGGAGTTAGTCCAGAGCCCTTCACCGAGAATTCGGCTACACTCTTTAGTTACACATAGTTTGTTGCATTTTATTTTTAATTCTGCATCATTTGTCATTAGATTAGCCATACACCTATTCACCCCCCCCCCCCGCAAGGTGTATTTTCACTAATGATCTTATGTTTATTTAGTTTCAGATATTTAATCAAGATTTTAGTCAGTGTTTAACTTCAATAAAAGATTCGAAGTCAAGTTTTGAAGCTATCATGTGTTGATTCAAGAGCTCGCACATTAAGATCGCATCAAGTACTCAAGAGGAGTCTAGCTCATTGGATCAACGTTTGGACCAAGTCAAGAAGGAGAAGAAGATTTCCAAGAGAAGATTTTCGTAAAGACTTGTGTCATGTTTGTAAGTGTCAAGATCTGTTTTTAGATAAAATGTAAAGGATAGATTAGTTGTGGATTGCTCAAGCTCATACACACACAAGATTTATATGTATTTTTATAAAATAATTTTGATTTTAAAAAATACTGTTTTAGTTTTTGAGCTTCAAAGTATACATCCTTATGTTTCATGATTAGATTTCATCAAAACAAGTTTATATGATCTATATATGTTTTGGATTTCATCCATGCACATTGTTGGTTCAAATGTTTAAAATAACTTATTTGGTGATTCTATATCATATGTTTAAGTTTTGTATTTATCAAAACTTATTTTAGAACTTATTATCAAAAACATAGATATTTCATCTCATATATGTATTGGATCATATCCATACACACTAAGCTTCCAAAGTGTTTAAAATATCTTATTTTTATATTTGAAGAAGTTTTGAAAAAATTATTTTTTAAATTGAAGATTGATTTTGAAAAATACAGATTTTTGTTTGAGACAAAATTTCTATATTACAAAAATGGTTCCAAAAGTCTGTAATATGTGTTGATTTTTGATCACACATATTTGCACTTCAAAGTATTTAATGAACTTATTTTTTTAGATTTTATGGGATTTTATAAAAGTTTAAAAGACCATGTTTTAATCCCCAAAATTTTAGAACTGGCCTTCTGGTGGTCGACCGATCGGTCGACCGACCTAGAAGTCGATCGATCGGGCCGTCGACCGATGTGCATAGAATGTGCACAGCCCTTTGGTTTGAGGGTCGGTCAACCGGACGGTCGACTGATCCAGAGAGTTCACTCTTTGGATCTGGCCCATATAGACCGAGCGGTCGACTGGCAGGTCATGTCCAGGGCACAGTCTATCGGGCAATCCACCGGCAGGCCCCAATGGTCAAAAATATGACCATTGGCAGGTCGACCGATAGGTCATTCTGACCTGCAGTTTGACCCAACGGCTATTTTTTAAGTCTATATAAGGGATTGTTTTGGGCTGTTTTGTACATGATTTGAAGAGGGTTTTAGAGCCAGTTTTCCTACCTCTCTTAGAGTTTTTCTTCACTTATTTTAGGGCTAAAACTTTCATATCAAAAGGAGAGTTTTCAAGAATGTTTTTCAAAAGAGATTTCTTTAGTTTTCCACCATAACTCTTGAAATCACCTAGAGGGGGGTGAAAGGTGATAAAGCTAATCAATGCACTAATTTAAAAATGAGATGATGCAACGACCACTCAAAGCAAAATTAGAAACCGAATACCCCGTGAAGGGCTCTGAACTCCTTCCTCGTGATTCCTCTAAATAAGAGTTTGAGGTACGCAATGCAATCTTATTGTGAGAGTATAGATCAACAATATAGGAATGAATGAAAAAAAGTAAACAATACAAGTAAACCAATCGCAAACACAGAGATTTATTTCGAGGTTCGAGCACCTAGCTCTATGTCCCCGCCTTCACCCAGAAGGATTTCTGATCCACTAGAATTTTCACAAAGGATTACAACCACTAGGGAGTACCTAACTCCTCAATCACACTCTTTTAGTCCAGAAGTAGTGGAGCAACAATTACAATAAGCACTAGATGATCAAAAGACCACAAACTCTTTCTTGAAAAACTTTCTTTACAAAATCCCTAGAGTATAATATATAAGATTGAAGCTCAAGATTTTGTAAGTGATATAAAAATAGAAGAGAGATTTTAAGAACCAAAAACTTTTAGAAAACATTTGAAAATAATAGCCCAAAACTTAAACAAAAGCTCTTTCTCAAGAAAACTCAAAACTTTTGATCTTTGAATTTGTTGTTATGAAAACCTCTACCCTAATGACCCTTTTATATAGGATTTAGAAAGAGTAAACACAGAAAACTTTTACCTGAATAAAAAATGAAGAAATTGACCCTCTAATACAGCTAACCACATTTTTTTAAACTTAAACCCGTTTTAAAAAACATGTTAAAAATCAGCCTCAAGAAAGTTAGCCATTACCAATCTGGCAGATTGGTCAACTTTGAGCACATTTCTCAGGCTGAAAACGTCTGAATTCAGAATTAGGTATATAGAAATAATTTATAAATCTTTAAGGTTTATTTTTAATGTAACTGAAATCAACTCAATATCATTTTTTATTAGAAATTTATCAATAAAACACTGATAAGTGTCAAATCAGAAACTATAAGCTGTTTTCAAAACAAGAACAGATTTCAACCAAATATTTGACATCTTTAAAATTTGAATTTGAAAATGGTTATTGAATAATAAATTTAAATCTGAAAGTTATCTTTAAAATACAAGTTAAATCATATTATTTGAATATAAGAACAAAAAGTTATGATAACAAATATAAAAGGGTGTTAAGCAGATCAACAGAACTAAAACTGGTTCAAAGCTAAAACCCGATATATGTACTTGAAATCCAAACCGGTTAAATAAAAAACCAAACGTATTGAATTTGTGTGTGTATGTATATGAGCTTCAAATGTATATACTATTCCTTAACAAAACAAACTATATGAGTCTACAAGCAGGAGTCTTTGATAGTTGATATTGAGCAACGTTTGAGTTAGACCCTAATATCCCATTCTTGAGTACTCTGGAGCCATCAATACCTGTATCAACCTGAAATTCATTCTTTAACTTCTACTAGTACCAATAGCTTTTATATGGTTTGTTATCATCAAAACACATAATTCGGGGATTGTAACCTTTGGGCTAATAATCTCCCCCTTTTTGATGATGACAAAACATATAAGCTGTAAAACAAAATATAGGAGGTGGTAAAAGCTCCCCCTCAAATAATGCTCTATTTTATCAAGTATAAAACATGAAAACATATACATATATGAACACGTACAAAACATAAAACCTACATATATGAGATAAACATGTACAAAACATGAAACCAAAATATGAAACCACCAATACTTCTCCCCATTTTTGTCATACATCAAAAAAGGTTAGGAAACAACCAATAAACAATATATGCATAAACAAGATATAAACATGCATATATGCATACATAAACTCAAATATCTCTTCCCCTTTTTGTCAATTCATCAACAAAAGGGCTAAGGAAAAAATAATTAATTGTCAAATCATCAAATCTTAAAGATCAAAACTTATTATTTTTTTTACCAATTAAAATTTTTGATAAACATATTGATACAAATTGAATAATATTGATACCAATTAAAGGTAAAAACTAAATTTTTAGATAAACACTAAAATCATTTTGCAATAAGGATACCAAATAAAGAATAATACCAATTTAAGATCATTGATACTGATATTGAAAATGTTAGCATATATCAAACCAAAATATTATAAATGGTGGGAGTAAGATACCAATTTATTGATACAAATTGAAAATACAACCAATACCAATTTTACATAAAACCAATTTAAAAACAGGAATTTTCTCCCCCTTTATGAATACTAAAAGAAACAATGCATAAGTTTGTAATAGATACTAATTAAAAATAATTGACATGATGAACTAAATCAAGCTTAGCAAATATAATTTGTGCTTTTTCAAAAAAATTGTAAAGACATGTGAAACAAACACAATCAAATCATATATATGTATGGATATACCAATTGAAATATGAGGCATATATAGAAAATACATATGAGTATACAGATATATGAAATATCAATTTTGATACCAATAGAAATATAATGAGGATCAAGTGTATAACTCAAACCTACCACCCTTATCATGCACAAGTTTAAAAGATATTCAAGAAGGGTATACAAGGCATGGTCGTCCATCCAACCGCCCTTAAAAGGTAGAGGTTTTCAAAAATTATGATTTGAAAGTAAATAGGCATAGTTTGAAATCTCTACCATTTGAAGAATAGAAACTAGTTTTAATGATATTTTTAAAAACTAGTAAGAAATCCTTCAAAATATGAAACCAAATCATATATACCAAGAAGACATGAAAATCACATAATAATTGACACTCAAAGTCTATAAAGCACATATATGCTCAAAAAATAAAAATCATGAGTAAACAAGAATAATGTTAGTGTAAGAATTATGTAATCACAAAATCTTGGGAATAGGCATCAAAGCTCAATATGAAATTCCTTTATAAACATGAAAAGCATGAATCTTTAACTTTTACTAAAATAATTCTAGCTTCAAGGCATATGTATGTTTTGCCTAAATCTAAAGGTATACATACACATCCCTAAACACAAATGAGTCCATAATAAAGATTTGCATGAAAAGCAAATGAATCAAGGGTATACATGTATATCTAAAGTTTTAATCAAAATTAACATTTACATGAAAAACATGTAGAAAATTGGGAATACAAGTTGAAATGCACTAATCATCAAAACTAGGCTATACTAGTACATCTAATGGGTACAAATGAGCATTTAAGCACAAACATATAAGAATTAATTGTGGCTCATTAGTTGTACAAGTATATACACAAGTTTTAATGAAGGTTACATTTAAACATTTAATCAAAACATGAATCATAAAACAAAATATAAATCAACATGATCATTAGACTAAATGTACAAGTCTTAGAGCAAGGATGTACACAATAGTTAAAATAAAGTGAGAACATTAAATATGGATCCGTATGAACATGGGTGTATCTCAATTACTATACGTGTATGTCACAAGTCTAATTAACATGCATTTAACATAATAATTATTAAAACAAGACATGCTAAAAATTATTAATATGAAAGCATGTACACTAAATGAGGAGTTAGAGATCGTTACCAAAACCAAGAGGGCACTTCTCTCAAACCATGGTGGTCCTCCCACCAAACTCCCTTTGAAAGTGATGCATCCAAAAGTGTCACCGTTTAGCTTGGAACGCATTCACCTCAAGGCACCAACACTTCTCACGTCATGTGAGAGCCCACACCTACATCAAATAGACTAGGAATGGATTTTGGTACCCTCATTTTCTTGGGTCCTAATACGTTAGTGTTTTAAACCCAAACATGATTATTCATACTATTTATATGATCATAAAAAAATTTGGCTAAATGACCATTCCGGCCATAATAAGTACATTTATAAATTTTTCCATATTTAAAAGCATAATGAGCATATGGTTTATAAACATGTGATTTGTGAGCATGGGATGTTTTTGCATGATTGACATGTGATGTGTTGACATGATGAACATGTGGAGTTTTAGCATGAGATGTTTTATCTATTTAGCATGTGGAGTATGCATGTGCTTTTTTAAAAATATTTCTTCTAATTTAGTATTGTTAAAAGCACATTCTTTTAAAATATTTCCCAAATCATTTATTCTAGTTTTTAACATAGAAAACTCTTTTTCTTCAATTTTAGGATATTTAGCTTTGCAAGCAACTCTATAGGCATCAAAATCTCTTTATGTTGAAATAAGAGTAGAAGATAATTCATCCTTTTCTTTTGAAGAAATAACAATTTGATTTTTAAGCATTTCATTTTTCTTTTTCAATTTTAAACAATCTTCCTTTTTAGCATCAAAACTTTCTGAAAGTTCAATGAAAGCTTGTAATAACAATTCTTTACTTATTTCACTATCATCATCATGTGGCTCGGTAGTTACCTTAGGTGTGTTTGTCATGAAACACACATTGGCCGTGTCAACTTCATCATTGGATTCACTTTCCGAATCCCAAGTGGCTTTGAACACCTTCTTTACAACGGTTTCTTTTACTTCAAGGAGGAAGATATCTTTTTCTTGAAATCTGGACAATCGGCTATGATGTGTCCGAGTTTCGACAGTTGTAACATGTGATCTTCTTCTCCTCCTTCCCTTCCGATCGCCTTCTATGGTTGAGCTTATTCTTGTGGTACATTCTTTTTACATTTCTCACAAGAAGAGATAGCTCTTCATCATCTTCTTATCTTCTTAATCATTGTAGATAGTGGAGGTGGACTTGAAAGCTATAGACTTTTTCTTTTGAGGCGCCACTTCTTCTTTACCTTTTTCTTCATCTCATGAGTCTTAAGATTTTCAATAAGACTTATGAGCTCTATCTCGTCTTTGTCATTCAATTCCTTCAAGGTGGTAGCTTTGATTTCCCATGATGGAGGGAGAGCACGATCACTTTACGCACCTTTTGGTCATTGTTAATTTCATCACCTAGAGAAGCAAGAGTATTTGTGATTTTAGTAAACTTAGTAATCATGTCATCAATAGATTCATTTTCTTGCATTTTAAAGCATTCATATTGGGAACGGAAGAGATCAATTTTAGCTCTCTTGACTTATGATGTTCCCTCATGAGTGACCAATAAGTGTTGCCAAATCTCATAGGCGAACTTGCAATGGATAACCCGTGTTAAGTCATCCTCATTCAATGCTAAAAGTAAGGCATTTTGAGCTTTCAAATTAGCATCAAATTCCTTGGAGGTAAGATCGGACCAAGTATTCTCCTCACCTACGGGTGCACTATAGGATTTGGTCAAGGACTTAGCAACTTGACTACCTAGAGATTGCAAAAAAATATTCATCCTAACTTTCCATATGGGAAAGTTGAGTCCATCAAATTTGGGAGGGGTCTTAATGTTATTGGCCATCTTTACTAGTGTATGAATGAAGATATGAAAATAGTGATTAGCAATTTATAGGATCTCTCTAAGGATGTGAAGCCAAAAACTAGAGTCCTAGCTCTGAAACCAATTGAAATCACCTAGAGGGAGGGTGAATAGGCAATAAAGCTAATCAATGAACTAATTTAAAAATGAGATGATGCAACGATCACTCAAAGCAAGATTAGAAGCCGAATACCCCGTGAAGGGTTATGAACTTCTTCCTCATGATTCCTCTAAATAAGAGTTTCAGGTGCAGCAATGCAATCTTGTTGTGAGAGTATAGATCGACAATATAGGAATGAGTGAAAAGAAAGTAAACAACACAAGTAAACCAATCGTAAACACAGAGATTTGTTTCGAGGTTCGAGCACCCAGCTCAACATCCCCGCCTCCACCAAGAAGGATTTCCAATTCACTAGAATTTTCACAAAGGATTACAACCACTAGGGAGTACCAACTCCTCAATCACACTCCTCTATAGTCCAGAGGTAGTGGAGCAACAATTACAATAAGCACTGGATGATCAAAAGAACACAAACTCTCTCTTAAAAAACTTTCTTTATAAAAACTCTAGAGAATAATACATAAGATTGAAGCTTAAGGTTTTGTAAGTGATATAAAAATAGAAGAGAGATTTTAAGAACCAAAAACTTTTAGAAAACTTTTGAAAATAATAGCCCAAAACTTAAACAAAAGCTCTTTCTCAAGAAAACTCAAACCTTTGATGTTTGAATTTGTTGTTATAAAAACCTTTACCCTAATGACCCCTTTATATAGGATTTAGAAAGAGTAAACATAGAAAACTTTTACCTGAATAAAAGAGGAAGAAATTGACCCTCTAATACAGCTAACCACATTTTTTTAAACTTAAACACGTTTTAAAAATATGTTAAAAATCAGCCTCCAGAAAGTTAGCCATTACTGCCAATCTGGCAGATTGGTCAATTTTGAGCACATTTTTCAGCCTAAAAACGTCTGAATTCAGAATTAGGTATATAGGAATAATTTATAAATCTTTAAGTCTTATTTTTTAATGCAACTGAAATCAACTCAATATCATTTTTTATTAGAAAGTTATTAATAAAACACTAACAAGTGTCAAATCAGAAACTGTAAGCTGTTTTCAGAACAAGAACAGAGTTTAACCAAATATTTGACATCTTTAAAATTTGAATCTAAAAATGATTATTGAATAAGAAATTTAGATCTGAAAGTTACATTGAAATACAAGTTAAATCATGTTATTTGAATATAAGAATAAAAAGTTACGATAACTAATATAAAAGGGTGTTAAACAGATCAGCAGAACTAAAACTGGTTCAAAGCTAAAACCCGATATATGTACTTAAAATTCAAAATCGGTTAAATCAAAAACCAAATGTATTGAATTTGTGTGTGTGTGTATATGAGCTTCAAACATATATACTATTTCTTAACAAAACAAATTATATGAGTCTACAAGCAGGAGTCTCTAATAGTTGATGTTGAGAAACGTTTGAGTTAGACTCTAATATCCCATGCTTGAGAACTCTTGAGCCATCAATACCTGTATTAACCTGAAATTCATTCTTTAACTTTTATTAGTACCAAATAGCTTTTATGTGGTTTGTTATCATCAAAACACATAACCTGGGGATTGTAACCTTTGGGCCAACAACTCTATCTTCTTTTTCTCACACAAACTTAAGTTTTTCATTGGTATATCAATCCTCTAGGGATATTTGTTGTGACTGTTTATGGTGATCAAAGTGTAAAGATCACCAATTGTTCATCTTGTATTTGAGGAGGCGAACTTGCGGGTTCGTGTTGTGACGAGTTCTTGTGGGAGCTCGGTGTAGATGTGCGGCCTGACAAGCAAATGTGCTCGCGTGTTTTGTTCTTGTGGGAACAAGAGAGGGACTTGCGGGTCCAAGAGTTCTAGTGTGAACTCGTTGTAGATGTTGCAGCACTGAGTGATCTTGAGGGATCGATTCTAGTGTAAATCCTTCATAGTGTTAAAGGCGGGGACGTAGAGCAAGAGTGCTCGAACCTCGAAACAATTCTCCCGTGTTTGTGATTGCTCATCTCTCTTTCTCTCTCACTTGTGTTTATATATCTTGCATACTTATATTGTTTATCTCTTTATATGCTTGATATATCTTGTGCTTAATTGATATATGCTTGGGATTGTTTGCTCACACTTGTATTCAACCAAGAAAGCTATAGTGTCACCTCAACTCTTAATCTAGAGGAGATTAGTCCAAAGCCCTTGACCGAAAATTCGGCTACACTCTTGTGTTATATTTTGTGTGTTAGCTTAAAAGCTTTAGTTTACATAAATTATTTTTAATTCTGCATCATTTGTATTAGATTAGCTTGTACACCTATTCACCCCCCTCTTGGTGAATTTTCAATAAGGATCTGATTGTACCCCAAGTAATCATCCAGAAAATAGTAATACTCGTGGCCAGCTAATCGTTCGAGCATTGATCGACGAAGGGAAGTGAAAAGTGATCTTTACGAGTAGCAGCATTTAGTTTTCGATAATCAATACAAACACGAATCTTGGTGGGGTACCTCTTTATTCTCATTTTTCACTACTGTAAAGCAAGCTTTCTTAGGGATAGCGTGGACAGGACTAACCCATTGACTATCAGAAATGGGATATATGGTCCCAATGTCCAATAGTTTTAGAATTCATGTTCGTACAACATCTTGCATGAACGGATTTATCCTATGCTATGGGTCTCTATTTTGAGTAGCATCATCATTCAAAAGAATCTTGTGTTGCACTATCGCTGGTCTAATTCCCTTAATGTCATTCATTGTCCTCTAATTACATCTTTATGTTTTCTCAGAACAGACATCAAGCTTTTCTCTTGTTCTCCAGTTAGATGGGATGCTTGATGATTGGTAGGGTTTCTTTTCCACCTAAGTAGGCATACTAAAAGTGTTTCGCAAAGCTTTCAATTCTAAGTAACGAGCAGATTCATTGGAAGGAAGAATTTAAAGTTTGAATTTGGGAATTGGCACATTTGGGCTTGATGACCAATTCACAGCTGAATCAATTATTTGGTCTAAATTGAAATCCTCAAATTCTAAAATTTCAAATCAAACTCGCTCTCAGTGTCTAGCTCTATGTTCTCTTCATGCTTACTTGCCAATTTTTAAATGGAGTTGACCTCAAATGTCTGATCATCTATATCTCTGGGTTATTTTTCTAGGTTGAAAATATTGACCCCTTAGTCATGTCTCCGAAGGTCAATCTCATGGACCAGTTCTTACAGTTGATTATAGCATTGGCAGTGGCTAGGAATGTATGCCCTAAAATGATAGGAGTTTGAGACCTTGGGTTTGACACAGATTGGGTCTCAAGCACGATGAAGTCAACAAGGTAGATGAAATTCCCAACCCGAATAAGGACATCTGTGATTTTTCCTTTGGGGACTTTCATAAATCAATCAGCTAACTTAATGGTTACTTGAGTTGAACGCAGCTCGCCCAACCCAACTTAATGGTATACTGAGAGAGGTAGCAAGTTGATACTTACTCCCATGTCAAGAAGTGCTCTACTAATTTCTTTTTATCCTATGGTGCAAGAAATTGTGGGACATCTGGGATCTTTATATTTGACCAGAATAGGACCAGATCGAAGTTTGCTAATGTTGGTTGTTAAGAAAATTTTCTTTGGCACATTCATCTTTCTCTTCTTAGTACACATATCCTTAAGGAACTTAGCATATGCTGGAACTTGTTGGATTGCGTCAAGAAGAGGCACATTCAATTTGACCTAGTTGAACGCCTCAAATATTTTTTCCGTGTGAACACTCTTATTGTTGTTCCTAAGCCTATATGGAAATGGTGCTACAGGCTTATGAACTTGATCAGTTGTTGTGTCTTTGTCAGATGTTTGTGGAGTGGACTGAGATGAGCTAGCAGATGTGGAGGCAGGAGTTGGATCAATTTGGACTGGACTTGTTGGTGAAAGACTTGATTATCCACCTTCTTTCCTGACCTAAGTGTATGAACAATATTACACTGGTTGATCTGAGAATCTTGGACTTCATAAGCTTGATTAGAATTCTTAAGGTTTGCTAGCGATTGACTAGATAAATTACCCTTGGGTCTTTCACTTAGAGAACTTGCTAACTGACTTATCTGGACTTCTAATCTAGATATAACCTGTGTATGATTGTTCAACAGCTATCCTGTGTTTTGCGTGAAGGCGGCTTGGGACTTTAGAAATGTCTCCATATTTTTTTCCCATTCACTGAGTTTTTTTCTCGGTTGGTGGGTTTTGGAAAGAAGAATGTGATGCTTGATTGGGAAAATTTGTTTGATGATTTGAGTGGTGAACATTATTAGGAAGATTGGGCCTAGGAGAGTTATTCTAGTTCCAAAAGAAATTGGGTGATTTCTCTAACCGGGATTGTATATTTGCGAGTAGGGATTATTTTGCGACCTTGAGTAGGCCACGTATGTGTTCTGGAATACCTAATGAGTTTGAAAAATTGGACACTCTTTGAAAACATGATTTTGTGCCTTATAATATGAACAACTTAGATTGTGGATTTGAGGTGGGATGATTTGGTTAAGTTTGGCTGGCTCTTTTGTCTCAAGATCTATTCTTCTCATCAGCGTGGCAATCTTAGCTTTAGTAGCTATGAATGTTTCTATGGATCGGAGCTTGCCTTTAGAAACTATAGATTGTGAATTCCTAGGCTTCTCAGAGGCTAGCTCCTATTGGAGGCTTTTCTCAGCTAAATCATCAAATAGGTCCGATCCCTAGTTCTCATCCTTCTGCAAGAATTCCTCTGACACATGGTTTTTAACAAAGTTTTAGCTTGATAGTCAAAACCATCATAGAGAATCTGGCACTGATGCCACTTTTATACACTGTGATGATGGCATTAGGCTAGGAGATCTTTGAATCTCTCAAAGCATCTCCAGAATGATTCGTTATGTTCTTGCTTAAATTGTATGATCTTTTTTGAGGAGGGCTATCTTATGGATTGGGTAAAATTGTTTTCAAGAAAATCTTGACGAAATCCTCCCACGTGGTGACAGAGTCTACAGCTAAGCTGTACAATCAGTTTTTAGCTAGGTCCTTTAGGGAAAAAGGAATGAAACGCAACCTTATGGTGTCATCTCCTAGATGGGAAATTCACATCATGAGTCATACTTCTTCAAATTTCCTAACGAAAAAGTAGGCATCCTCTGATTTCATACCATAAAATTTTAGGAGAGTATTAATGAACTGTAGTTTCAACTTAAGGTTATTGCCGTTTGCTTCGGGAAGTTTTATACAAGATGGGAGTGAAGTCCTAATAGAGTAAAATCTCTCATGTAGTAAGGTCATTACTGGCTCTTGATGTAGTGGAAGAGAAGTGTTTTGAGTTAATCTGAACGTGACTGAATCTCTCAACCATGTAGAACACAACAAACAATGTGTAATCAACAAAACAATTGAAAAGAATAAAAAACAAATGAAAGAAGGAAAACCAATCACCAAGCCTAGTCTAAGGTTCCTGGACCTAGACAACTTCTAACTGGTTGACTACCCGGGGAGTTTGTTGTAGGAATCAGACTACTAGCTAATCGGCCAAATAGAGGCAAAACTCGGTAAGAGGTATTTGGGAGTTAGCCTCGGGCCTTAATTATGCCAAACCCCAGAGTTTTAGAGGCTTAACCTCTTAATCCTCTTTCTTTAGACACTAATTTTGCAGGAGCATGATTTTTATAATTTTCACCTTCGGTTAATCTCTTAGTGAGTCCAAGATGTCCCTAGGGGTCAATGTCTATCAAATTTTAGTTAGGCTTGGGATTGAGATTGAACTGGAAGATAATGTTTGAGCTAAAAAAGGGTAATGACTTCCCCACCTTATCTTTTTTATTAGGATTTGCCCTTAAAGTCAATTTTTGTGCAAATGTTCAAGTAGCAAGATAGCACTCAAAGCGATAAATCACTCAAAGATGTTAGTTGTATTCTAAATGAGATACACACGTACCTTTCTCCATCACTCTTCAACAGAAATCAAAATGAATTGAAATAGACAATCCTTTAAATGCAAAAGTCTACTCTGGTTTTCAATTTTACAATAAATAAGTTTCTATTGAGTTATTAATAGTGCATGGGTGAGGCATTGTTTAGGAAAAGGATAATGTGGTAGATTGGACAAATATTCAATAAAAGACAGAAGGTTTAGAGTCAACCTTAGGTGCTTGATCACTCCACAATGTATTTAAAATGATTGATGTATCCTTTCCAAATCACCGTAGTAGCACAAGCTATAAGGGTCGAATCTACAAGGAGAGCTCACGATGGAAGCTTTACGGTTTAATGTGAAGATAGAAAACGAAAGTTCTTCTTTGTTTTAAAAGAATGAAAAGACATGAAAAAAGAAATGAAAGAATTGGTGGTTGGTTTGTACATGAAATGAAAACTATGGAAATAAAATGAAAAGAATCGAAGACAAGATTTGCTTTGGAATTAATACTAAAAGAATGAAAACTTGTAGAAGACTTTTTAGATGAGAAAAGCCATGACTAGCTAACATTACTAACTTGCTAACTTACTAATCTCCGTTAGGGTGATGCTTGCCTCATGTTGATTCATCGGCATATGTTTGTCTTGCGTGTTGGTCTAGTTACTTTCCCACTTGATTGACGGGTGATCTTCTTGGACTTGTCTTGTAGCCTCATTGATGTCATAGGCCTTCAAAATAGACTTTCAATGGTGGAATCAAAAGAGTTGCCACTCAAGGGATGCTAAGGAAGAAGATACAACATTCATTAATTGAAGTAAAGAAGTTGTACAACAAATAGCATATGGTTGGTGATCCATCTCCATGTTCCATCAAGGCACTTGTTCTAAAGACAAGGCTCTAAATGAGGCACACATGAATCATATGGAGAATTACAACAAGATATTGCCAAGTATGAAAGTAACCCATCGGGGATGAAAAAGACTCAACAATTGCAAGATGAAGAATTTGCATTCACCCAAGAGTTAGAAGTTAAGTAAGATTAGTTGTTAGCTAGTCATGTTAGAAGAAGTTAGCTACTAGCCATTACAAGAAAAGAAAAGCAATTCATGAATAAAAGTGTAATGAAAGTAAAGCTTGAATGAAATAAAGCAAGTAAGTACTAGAAAATGCAATAAAAGAGAAAGGAGATTGGATTAATCCTTACTTCACAAGTTGTCACCCCTTGGTTTACACAAGCTTTCTCTCTCTCACAATCTCTCTCTTGCAGAATTTCTAGGAGGAAGAAGAAGACCTAGAGCACTAAAAATTCTAGAGAAAAACCTACAAAATACAAGCTCTATCCTCTAATCTCTCCTCTCTCCTCCTCCTCTTGCGCTGGCCCTGATGGTGTATTTATAGCCTCAGAGAGAAGTCTCTAGAACCCAAGTTGTTGGAGAGAATCTCGGGCTCAACGGCCTTGTAACTGCCGCAGAATCGCGGCAGTTGCCGTGGATATGCGGCAGAATCTTGGCCGTTGAGGCTGAGATTTCTGGTGCGAGTTTGTTACAGGTTGTTAGCCACGTGGACCTTCTGGAAGTCTGACTTGGCGCGTGGATTTCTCCAGATCCTGGGCTCAACTTTTGGGCTCTCTTTTGGGCTTTGATTTATTCTCCTTTAATTCTTGATAATTAAAGGGATTTTGGGCCTTTTCTCTATTAGAATATGGACCTGCAAAAATAGAGAGAAAAAGATTAAAAAATCACTTTTTTATTTACAATATGCATGGTATGGATGTGGTAAAATATGCAAAAATGAATAACAATCACACCCCCATACCTAGCTTTTGCTCGTCCTCGAGCAAAAAAGAAAGAAAAAGAAAATCCTAACTAGTTTATTACACCACTTTCGTAGGTGACACGATTGCACTGAGCACGTGCAACAAGCCGTTAAACCTCTAGGTTACCCTAGAGGAGGAGTGTTGTCTCCTGAGGGTTTTCAGCGGATTGCACCCACAAAATTCATAAAGAAAAAGAAAAGTGTTAGTGAAATTTTTGATCCATGTTTTAAAGATTCTCACTTAAGTTAAAGGTTTCAGGCTACCCTAAACTTGTCATTCCTCTTATAAGCGTCTATTTGGAGTTTTGTTTTCATCTTAGGTTAAGTTTTTAGGGAAAAGATCAAAAACCGGATTTTGCATCAATCCTAGGATATATACATCTATAAATATGAAGGATTTTTCTTAGACTAAGTTCATTTATTTACTAATATATATAACATTTTTTTATATATATACAATATTTTTTTATTTACATTTCCTTAGCATCCTTAGGCTTTCTAGTTTACCCTTGTAACGAGTCTCTTACCGATGACTCCCAAACCAGACGGTCTTAGGGCACCAGATGAGAAAACATCCCTAGGGTTCGATGACTCGAGTAAACTAGGCCACGAAGGAATTTAAGGACTTAACCACTTTAAGCGTGATTGGCAATGCTTCTTGAGGCACGACTAACCAGCTTAATTAGTGACTAAGTATTTATTATTTATTTATATACATATTTTTTTATATATTTTTTTATTATATATATATGTAAATAAAGTCACAAAGTCTATGATTAATCCTTCAATATGTTTAATGTATATATCCTAAAGAAAGAATTAAAATCTAGTAATCTTTCTTATCCTTTATTACTTAACCTAAAAATCTGACAAAACTCCTCTTTTCGACTTATAATTAGAAATCTTAGTTAAGAGCTTCCTTAATCCCTAAATTCAAGGTTGATTCTTTAAACATGGATCAAGAATTTCCTTATTTTTTTTTATTTTTTTCTCTTTTTTTTATTTTTCTAAAAGAAAAAGTAAAATCTAAAAGAAAATAGAAAATCTACTAAGAAAGATAAAATCTAAAAAGAAAATAAAAACCTAAAAAGAAAATGAAAATCCTAAAAATAAAAAGCCTAAAAAGAAAATGAAAAATCCTAGGTTAGAATCTATCCCCCATACCTATCTCATGCATTGTCCCCAATGTATGCAAGATAAAAATGATGCATGAAATAGGTAAAGGTATGTTTTTTATTATTTTTTTATTTACAAAAAAGTGCAAAAAATTATTTACAAGGAATATATACAAGTGTGACCATTACCTAGGCTTTTCTTTGGTCGTTTTCCTCTGGCCCGTTTCCCATCGTTCCAGTGTGTTTGTTTGCGCGGGCTCAGTTGGGAAACGTATTGAATTATTTTCTTAGCTCTAGGCATCTCCAGCTTCAATTTCTCACTGTTATTCATCCGCATTTCACCACAATGTTCCCTAAAGAATTCCTTATCACCACTTTCACTCTTAATCTCATTACTTCCAATGTTAAGGAATTTCAGCTCCTCTCCATACAATTCTTCAAAACTCAGGTCAACAGTTTCCTTAGGAAGTGTACAATCAGTTAACCTACCCCGAGTTGGCTCATCCAGACACATGAGCTCATCAGCGAAAAGGTCTTCAAAGGATATGTCAATTGGAGGTTCTTGAACTATATCCTCTTGGGATACAGTCACAGTTGGCTCAGTGAAAGTGAAAATATCCAAATCAACTTTCCCCTTTTGAAAGGGTACTCGGACAGTAGGATTTTTCATTTTAAGAGAATCACAAAATTGTGACTCATCTTGTGAATCTTCACTTACTTCCTCACAATTGTCTTTAACAAAGCTGACCTCGAATATTTGATCTTTTGTCTTACGAGGCTGTGTGTGGAAGACATTTAGTTCATGAGTCATGTTACCAAAGGTTAACCTCATTGATCCATTCCGGCAATTGATTATGGCATTTGCTGTAGCCAGGAACGGTCGTCCCAAAATGACAGGAGTTTGAGCCCTTTGATTGGAATTAGACACAGGTTGTGTCTCAAGGACTACAAAATCAACAGGGTATATGAACTCCCCAACTCTGACAAGGACATCGTGAATTTCCCCCTTGGGTCTCTTGACAGAACGATCAGCCAATTATATGGTCATTTGGGTCGGGAGAAGATCGCCTAACCCTAATTGTTGGTACACAGACAAAGGTAGGAGATTGATGCTGGCCCCTAAATCAAGTAGTGCCCTATTGATGGTAGTCTGTCCTATGATGCATGAAATGGTGGGGCTCCCTGGGTCTTTGTATTTTACAGGAGTTGGACCAGTGAGCAACTCGCTGATGGTTGATGCTAGGAAGACTTTCTTAGGGACTTGTGTTTTCCTCTTCTTAGTACACATTTCCTTCAAGAATTTGGCATATGATGGTACTTGTTGTATGGCATCAAGAAGAGGGACATTGATTTGGACCTTGTTGAACATTTCTTTTATCTTCTCCATGTGAGCATTTGACTTGTGATTTGTAAGCCTATTTGGAAATGGTACACTAGGCTTATAAGGTTGCTCATCTACCTTTTTTTTACCCTTGGCTTTTGAAGTGGATGGCTCTGTACTAGAAGATGGTTTGTCAGAAGCTGGTTGCATTAGGACAGGAGATGTTTGCTTTGGTACTGGATGAGATGATTGACTAGAAACCTTATTGTCTATCTGTTTTTCAGATCTCAGGGTATGAATAGCATGACAATGACTTGGGCCCGTGTCTTCATGTTTGGGATTTGGCAATGGCTAGCTTGGTAACAGTCCTTTTTGTCTCTCATTTACTGAATTAGCCAATTGCCCAATTTGGACCTGAACTTTATTCATATCCTGATGATAGTTCTTTGTAAAGGTTTCTAACATTTTCCTTAACTCTGATATTTCTGAATCATTCTGCAGTGGATGTTGATGATATGGAGACTGGAATTGTGATTGGTAGTGTGGTGGACTTTGATAAGGTTGTGACTGTGGTGGACTTTGAGATGGATGAAAATTCGGTGCATTACGATTGAAACTGGATGGGTGAGACTGAGCATTATATGGATGTGGAATTGGTGGCCTATGATGCTCAGGACCAGACTGACTCCACAAAAAATTTGGATGGTTTCGCCATCCCGGATTATATGTACTGGAGTATGGATTGTGAGGGGGTCTGGTAAAAACTGCATTCGTGTTCTCCTGATATGATTGAGGCTGATACAAAGGACACTCCTCAAAAACATGGTTGAGATCATGACAGTAGGTGCAACCTGGTTTGATCAGAGGTGATTGGTTGACCTGATTGACCACAGAATTTTCCCTTGACTCAAGCAGTTCTATCCTCTTCATCAATTGTGTGATCTTGGCTTCCGCAGCTATAGAAGATTCTATGGAGTGCATACCAGTTCTGAAAGTGGTGGAAGTGGGTTTATCAGGGCATGACTCCCACTGAATCGTTTTCTCAGCTAAGCCTTCAAAGAGATCCCACCCCTTATTCTCATCTTTCTTCAAAAATTTCCCTTGGCACATGGATTCAAGGAGTGTTTTTGTTTGATAGTCAAGTCCGTCATAGATAATTTGGCACTGACGCCATTTCTCTATGCCGTGATGAGGACATAAGGCTAGAAGATCTTTGAAACGCTCAAAATACTTCCAGAACGGTTCGTGTGATTCCTGCTTGAATTGCATGATATTCTTTCGCATGAGGGTTGTTTTGTGGGTGGGATAGAATTTCTTAAGAAAGACTTTTACAAAATCATCCCATGAAGATATTGAACTGACGGGAAGATTGTAAAGCCATTTCTTAGCAATGTCCTTAAGTGCAAACGGTATGAACCTTAACCTAACAGCATCCTCGGTCAGTTGGGAAATTCTCATCATTAAACATACTTCTTCAAACTCTCGAATGAAGAAATACGCGTCCTCAGACTCTAGATCATGAAATCGGGGAAGTGTATTAATGAATTGTGATTTCAGCTCGAAGTGATTTCTATTGGGTTCAGGGAGAAGAATGCATGATGGCAGGGAGGTGCGAATCGGATAGAATCGATCTTGAAGTGAAACGTTGTTTTCCATTGTGTCAAGTGGTTGTGTAAGTGCAAGTGTAGAAAGTCTAACAAGTCTCGCAGAATTTGGATCACGGAACCACTCTTGCATATATAGTCACAAACAACGTGCACCGATCACACCAATGAAAAACAAAAAATGAAAATAACAAACAATAAAAGAAAAATCAATCCAAGCTATCTAGGATTCCTGGACCTAGACGACTCCTAACTGATTAGATCGTCCACAGGAGGTTTAGTGTAGACTTTGACCACAAGCTAATCAGCCAGGTCAGGGCAAGGTTGTTGGGAGGTTTTCCGTCAAAGACGTTCCTTAATTAAGTAACCACCAACCTTCAGGCTTTCGGCCCTCAATCCCTTTCCTAGACACTGATTTTGTAAAAGTCAATTACTAACACTTTTTCCCCTTAGGATAATCTCCTAAGTGAGTCCGGATGTCCCTAGGGCCAACGTCTATCAAATTTTATTACAAGCTTGGGATTGTGAGTGCTTGGAAAATGATTTTTGGGCCAAGGAAAGGGTGATGAAATCCCCCACCTTATCTTATTTATGGGTGGTGCCCTTAAAATCAGTTTGGTGCAAGTGTACGATATAAACAAACAAGGTCCACTCAAAAGCTATAAAAATCAAATAAGGAGTGAGTCCTAATCAATATGCAATGCGCACGTACCTTGCTCCAGCACTCTTCCACAGTAAAAGTAAATGAATTGAAAAGACACGTGCCTAGAAATGCAAATGTCTAATCAATTTTTAACTTTGCAACCAATTTTTTACTATTGATTATTATTAACAGGAGTATGGTGAAGCATACAAGAATTTAAGTATTGCAGCAGATGTATTTTACAGAGCAAGCAACCCTGCAGAAATTTGGTCAGAAGTCCACTCTTCCTTGCCGCAGATCCGCAGCTTTGGCCGTGGAATCGCAGCAATTCAGAGAGCTACTGGTCACTGCTTTCAAGAGCAGAGGCCCAGAGCCACTTATATGACACTGCAATGCAAATTTTCCTGTTTCTTCACCTGTAACCTGCAACAGAGAAGAAAGTTCGTTTAGTTCTTCACTTTAAATAAAAAATCGTTGCTCTCCCCGGCAACGGCGCCAAAAATTTGACTGGGAAAAGGATAGTGTGGTAGATTGCACAAATATTCAATAAAAGACAGAAGGTTTAGAGTCAACCTTAGGTGCTTGATCACTCCACAATGTATTTAAAATGATTGATGTATCCTTTCCAAATCACCGTAGTAGCACAAGCTATACGGGTCGAATCCACAAGGAGAGCTCACGATGGAAGCTTTACGGTTTAATGTGAAGATAGAAAACGAAAGTTCTTCTTTGTTTTAAAAGAATGCAAAAGACATGGAAAAAGAAATGAAAGAATTGGTGGTTGGTTTGTACATGAAATGAAAACTATGGAAATAAAATGAAAAGAATCGAAGACAAGATTTGCTTTGGAATTAATACTAAAAGAATGAAAACTTGTAGAAGACTTTTTAGATGAGAAAAGTCATGACTAGCTAACATTACTAACTTGCTAACTTACTAATCTCCGTTAGGGTGATGCTTGCCTCATGTTGATTCATCGGCATATGTTTGTCTTGCGTGTTGGTCTAGTTACTTTCCCACTTGATTGACGGGTGATCTTCTTGGACTTGTCTTGTAGCCTCATTGATGTCATAGGCCTTCAAAATAGACTTTCAATGGTGGAATCAAAAGAGTTGCAACTCAAGGGATGCTAAGGAAGAAGATACAACATTCATTAATTGAAGTAAAGAAGTTGTACAACAAATAGCATATGGTTGGTGATCCATCTCCATGTTCCATCAAGGCACTTGTTCTAAAGACAAGGCTCTAAATGAGGCACACATGAATCATATGGAGAATTACAACAAGATATTGCCAAGTATGAAAGTAACCCATCGGGGATGAAAAAGACTCAACAATTGCAAGATGAAGAATTTGCATTCACCCAAGAGTTAGAAGTTAAGCAAGATTAGTTGTTAGCTAGTCATGTTAGAAGAAGTTAGCTACTAGCCATTACAAGAAAAGAAAAGCAATTCATGAATAAAAGTGCAATGAAAGTAAAGCTTGAATGAAATAAAGCAAGTAAGTACTAGAAAATGCAATAGAAGAGAAAGGAGATTGGATTAATCCTTGCTTCACAAGTTGTCACCCTTGGTTTACACAAGCTTTCTCTCTCTCACAATCTCTCTCTTGCAGAATTTCTAGGAGGAAGAAGAAGACCTAGAGCACTAAAAATCCTAGAGAAAAACCTACAAAATACAAGCTCTATCCTCTAATCTCTCCTCTCTCCTCCTCCTCTTACGCTGGCCCTGATGGTGTATGTAGGATCTATAATCAAAGCAACACAAACACTAGAGGGGGGGTGAATAGTGTTTATAAAAATTTAAACAAACTACTTGCAGGAATTAAAATAATCACAAGATAAACACAGAAAATACAAACGCAAACACACGAGAATTATCCTGGTTCGGTCCTTGTGACCTACATCCAGTCCCTAAGCAAAATGCTTGAGATTTTCCTTTCTTGACTTGTGTACACCCACAACCAATGCCTTGTACACCACTTGACAAACGCCCTTTGCCAAATGTGCACAACTCCTCTTTACACCAAAGAGAACACACGACTTGTACAACTTTCTTCTACTCCCAAGAAGACGCCTTGTACAAAATCTTCTTTGAATGAATACAATGATTTTCCTATAGCCTTGATACTGAATGTGTAGTGGACAAGGTACAGTATAGGAAAGATGAACTTCAGAGAACTTCACTAATGCAATGTCTTTTGGTGAAGAACAGAAGTTGGAAATCAGTTTTTCAGGTTTTCTGGAATTTTTCTTTGGAAAACTGATGGAAAGACTTGGTAATTGACCTTTGGAATAACTTCCCTATTTATAGCTGAAGACTAGGGTTAGTTAGGGTAGTTATAGGACCAATTCAGATAATTTAAACGTTGGAAAACGTTGCCAAAAGGATCAGATAAGAGAAACTGTCCAACAGTCAGAAACTGCCTATAGTCGACTAGGATTCTGAGTTAGTCGACTAGACTAGGCAAAAATTCAACTATTAGTCGACTAGGTTTAGCAATTAATCGACTAGGTATATGTATGTTGGCAGAACAAGTTTCTGGATAACTGAATTAGTCGACTAAAAAAGACTGTTGGTCGACTATAAAATGTGTTAGTTGACTTGGGAAATAGGGGTAGTCGACTAAGTTTCATTTCAGACAGAAACAGAGAGTTGGGAAAATTTTGTATATGATATTAGTCGACTTGGGGAATTGGGTAGTCGACTAGGGTATCTGTTAGTCGACTAGGTATGAAAGTCAAGTCGACTAATAGTCATACCAGGGTCCAAACAGAGAGTTAGGAAATTTGGTTTGGAATGGTCTAGTCGACTAGGGATTTTTGGCAAGTCGACTAAGTATGGGTAATCGACTATATCAAAGGGTCAAGTCGACTTGGGAAGAGTTTTTGTATAAGTGATCAAGGCTTTTCACATTTATTCTAAAGTTACACAAAACTTCCAAAAGCACCCATAATCTTCAATTGGCTTCAACTGAGGTAGGGCAATCATCATGAGGTAGAAATGTTTGTCCATCATCAAAATCTTGCAACTTGATAGGCTTCAACTTGGTAGGCTTCAACATTCTCCCCCTTTTTGATGATGACAACTTATGTTTATGAAAGCTCCCCCTGCAACAAAACTCCCCTGCAGTAACTAGGTTAAAACAAATATATTTGCCCCTGCAGAAAGTGTTAAGTTGCACCTGCATGGTCATATGTCAACATCCATAACATATATGTCAATGTTCTTTGACTATGTCACAAAGTTGCAATACATGCAGAATTTTCAGAATATGTATGTAACAGGCAGGAACACACAGATACACATAGCATATGAAACAGATATAACACAAAAGTGATTTTCATAATATGTATGTAACAGGCAGGAACACACAGATACACATAGTATATGAAACAGATATAACACAAAAGTGATTATCATTTTCATAACAGAACACAGAGTTTTAACATAACATAAAGTTACATAACACAAAGTTCTCCCCCTTTGTCATTAACAAAAAGCAGAAACATACATTGTTTCAAATAAAAACGGACATAGTTTTTTGTTTTTTTTTAAAAAAACAGAAAATACATAATAGTTGCAAAAGCAAAAAACATAAAGAAACGCCAACGCCATAGTCTTCAAGGCTCGGATCCAGGAGGAGGAGGTGGCGGGAAATGTATCTTGAGAAGACTCAGAATCGCTGATTGAGTAGATGCAAAGGAAT
Organism: Agave tequilana; assembly: GCA_038442645.1. Taxonomy (NCBI): domain Eukaryota; kingdom Viridiplantae; phylum Streptophyta; class Magnoliopsida; order Asparagales; family Asparagaceae; genus Agave; species Agave tequilana. The sequence goes on along the minus strand of JAVJIF010030842.1, from coordinate 174,693 downwards.
CCATCTGAATTTGCATGTGCTCAAACCGATTCATCAACAAAGATTGATTTGCAAGGACTTGAGACTGAGAGTCGTGCAGAACTTGTTGTTGGGTTTGAATAGATGCAATCTCAGCAGACAAGGAATTGTAGAATGCATAGCATATGGAGGTGGTTGAGTTGGAGGTGGTTCATTGAAAGGAGGTTGTGAAGAGGAAGATGGACCTTGAGGGGGACTAGGTGGAGGTGAAGAGGAGTGGTGTGGTTCAGGAGGAGGAATATCAGTTAACTTCATTCGATGTATGGCGGCACTATCAAACAATTCAAAGATCTTAATGACACTAGTTTCGGAGGCAAGATCAACATGATATTTCCGAAAAATAGGTGTCAAAAAGGCTCCAAAAGGAAGGAAGGATGAATGATACTTAACCATAGCATCAAAGATAATCTTGGCCCAATTAACCTCGAGTCCAGCCATAATAGCATAGACACAAGCTGATAATTCTCTGGAATAGTATTTGTAACTACCAGTTTTGGGACAGATATTGTAAGATAGGATTCGACCTATGAGACGTGGAATAGGTTTCAGTTTGGTGTTGGTCATAGGTAACCTTTGGCCCGATAGAAAGATATTGCTTAATACTTCCTCATCATCCATAATGATGTCATCAAGTAAGAGGCCGTGAAATGGAATTGACAGGATACGGCCAATTGATTTAGGGGAAAGCTTAAGATTTATACCTTTAACCAAGGAATAAATATGGACATCGTCCTTATTATCTTCAAAGGTTAAGTTGGTATAAAACAGATAAATTAGGAATGGATAATATGCTTGCTTAAAGTCAGTAGAAAACATATTAAACAGTCCACAATTTCTCAAATAGGAGACTATATCATAGTGGAAAAAAATCTTCATACTTGACAAATCTTCCTGGAATGATGTCTAAAGAGGACAATCTAATGTAATCTTCCTCTAGGGCTGGATTTTTAAGAAATTTCTTAAAATCAACTTGGGAAGTTGATGATGAGGGAGTAAACTTAGTTTTCTTGGACTTAGACATGTTGAGAATGGAAATTGATGGAATAGAAGACAAGAACTGAAAGGAAATGTAAGGGATTTGAAGGATTTTACCAAGAAATTGGAAGAGGAAGAGATGGAGATCACTGCTGCAGTCTGCGGTTGCTGGTGCTTCAAATTCGCTTGAAGTCGACTAGAGGCATCGGCTGGGAGAAAAGAATTGGGGAAAATTCTAGGGTTTTGTTGAGGGATAGGTTAGAGTTAAGGGTTGGGATCAAACCTAGAATGATATCAAGGGTGAGGATTAAAAGAGAGAGATAATGGATCCACAATTAAAGAAAAACGGGTCGGGTTCAAAACTTAAATCCGAAAATCAGAAAACAAATTTCACAGTTTTAGTCGACTTACAGGGTAATATTAGTCGACTAATAAATGGACTAGTCGACTAGATATTTACTATAATCGACTAATTTTTGAAAAATTAGAAAGTGAAGTCTCTGTTGGTTACAGGAGTCGACTGGGTGGAAATGCAGGTCGACTAAGTCTTCTATAAGTCGACTAATAAAAAATAGTAAGTCGACTAAATTATGTAAAAATTGCCTTTTGAAAAAAATCTTAAAAAATGTTTAAAAATCGGAAAAATTGCAAATACCCAAATCTCTTCTAAATTTTATAAAAGTATCTTCTTTCAGAGGTTTTGTGAATATATCAGCAATTTGATAATTAGTTGATATAAAAGATAAAGAAATGTCACCTTTTAAAGCATGATCACGTAGAAAATGATGTCTAATATCAATATGTTTGGTACGTGAATGATGAACAGGATTTTTAGATAAATTAATAGCACTGGTATTATCACACATAATAGGTGAGTTTGTGATAGTCATGCCATAATCAAGTAGGGTTTGTTTCATCCATATAATTTGTGCACATGCAACACTAGCAGCAATATATTCTGCCTCGGTTGTTGATAATGATACAGAATTTTGCTTTTTACTGAACCATGATACTAGTGATGTCCCAAAAAGTGACAAGTACCACTAGTACTCTTCCGATCAGATTTACATCCAGCAAAATCAGCATCACTATACGATAGTAAATCAAATGTGCATGATTTTCGATAAAATAAACCATAATTGATTGTGTTATTTAAATATCTAAAAATCCTTTTCACTACTTTAAGATGTGATTCCTTAGGATTTGACTGATATCTAGCACATAAGTATACACTGAACATTATATCAGGTCTACTTGAAATAATGTATAGTAAAGAACCAATCATACCTCTATAGAGTTTCTGATCAATATTCTTACCATTTTCATCTTTGTCTAAAAATGTCGTCGTACTCATGGGAGTATTCTTATGACCAGAATTTTCCATGTCAAATCTTTTTAGAAGTTCCTTTGCATACTTGCACTGGGAAATGAAGATTCCATCCTTCATTTGCTTTATTTGCAGACCGAGAAAGTAAGTAAGTTCACCCATGTGGCTCATCTCAAATTCACTCTGCATGGTCTTAGAAAATTCTTGATAAAGATTATCGTTAGTAGATCCAAATAAAATGTCATCAACATAAATCTGAATGATTAAGATATCTTTATCAACATGTTTAATAAAGAGAGTTGTATCTGCTCTTCCCATCTTAAAATCAGAATTTAAAAGAAAACTTTTTAATCTATCATACCAAGCACGGGGTGCTTGTTTTAAACCATATAAAGCTTTCTTAAGTTTAAAAACATGGTTTGGAAATTTTTCATGTTCAAAACCTGGAGGTTGTTCAACATAAACAGTTTCTTTAATAAATCCGTTTAAAAAGGCACTTTTAACATCCATTTGATATAATTTGAAATTCATAAAACAAGAAAAAGCAAGTAAAATACGAATAGATTCAAGCCTAGCTACTGGTGCATAAGTTTCTTCAAAATCAATACCTTCTTCTTGATTGTATCCTTGTGCTACTAACCTTGCTTTGTTCTTAATGACTTCACCTGATTCATCGAGTTTGTTCTTAAAGACCCATCTGGTACCGATGACTGGATGATCAGTAGGACGTTGTACAAGATCCCAAACATCATTTCTGACAAATTGGTTCAACTCTTCTTGCATGGCAATGGTCCAAAAATCATCCGCACATGCTTCTTTGATATTCTTTGGTTCAATGAGTGATATGAAGGCAATTTGTGTCATGTAGTTCAACTTGGATCTCGTCTAAACGCCTTGATTTATATCTCCAATAACCAAATCACGTGGATGATTTCTTACTTCAACATATGCTTTCGATAACTCGGTAGAAGTCTCATCATCCTTAGAAATGTTAATATCAACAGAAGATATAACAATATTATCAATAGGAGTATCTATAATATGATCATCATCATGTGGAGAAGTATTAGAAACAGGTTTAGTCAAGGATTCATCAAATTTAACATGTAATGATTCTTCAATAGTAAATGTTTTCTTATTAAATATTCTATATTCTTTGCTTTGAGTAGAGTATCCAACAAAAATACCTTCATTGGATCTAGCATCAAATTTATCTAAAGCATCTTTTGTATTTAAGATAAAGCATTTACATCCAAAAATCTTAAAGTAAGAAACTTTTGGAATCCTGTTATAAAACAATTCATAAGATGTTTTGTTTAAAAAAGGTCGAATAAGCACACGATTTAAAACATAACATGCAGTAGCAATAGCCTAAGCCCAAAAATATTTTGGTAAATTACTGTCCATAAGTATAGTTCTAACACATTCTTGCAAAGTCCTATTCTTTCTCTTTACAACACCATTTTGAGGAGATGCTCTAGGAAATGCAAATTTATGTGTAATACCATACTTATCACAGAAATTTGAAAAAGATTCATTCTCAAATTCTCCTCCATAATCACTTCGAATAGTGACTATGTTTAGAGACTTTTGATTTTGAATTCTTTTACAAAAACTTGCAAATTCATCAAAAGTATCATTTTTATTTTTTAGAAAAATGACCCATGAAAAACGTGAATAATCATCAACAATAACAAAAACATATCTACTCTTGTTTAATGAAGAAACACGAGTAGGACCAAATAAATCCAAATGCAACAATTCCAAAGGTCTATTAGTAGAAACTAAATCTTTAGATTTAAAAGATGATTTGACTTGTTTTCCTAATTGACAAGAATCACAAAAATAATCCTTTTTAAAAGCAATTTTTGGAAGACCTTTAACTAAATCAAATTTAGAAATCTTAGAAATAGTTTTCATATTCAAATGACCAAATCTTTTATGCCATAAAAAATAATCATTATTAGAAGCAAGTAAACATAAGTCATCATTAGATAATATGCAAGATATAGATAATTCATAAATGTTATTGTTACGAAAACCTTTGAATAAAATATCTTTCATGTTAGTATCATAAATAAGACATGCATCTTTTTCAAAAACAATTTTATAACCCTTATCACATAATTGACTAATACTTAATAGATTGTGTTTTAAACCACTTACCAAAAGAACATTTTCAATAAGGGGTTTTGAAATATTACCAACTATGCCGGTACCAATAACCTTTCCTTTGTTATTGTCTCCAAATATCACTGTACCTCCCTTTTTGATTTGAACGGAAGACAGTAGTTGAATGTGTCCGGTCATGTGTTTGGAACACCCACTATCAAGTATCCACTTTTCTTTATAAGGTACCTATAAGATAAACAAATTTGTATGGTACCCATCATGATAGGGTCCGAAAAAGATTAGCCTTTAGGAACCCAAATCCAATTGGAATTTTGTTTCCACTTGTTAGTATAAACATAATTCTTAGAATTACACACATCATGTATATAAGATGCAATATAAACATTTTTATCAACATTATTAAGATTCTTAGGAACCCATATATATTTGCATCTAATTCTTTTTGAAATAATATTTCTTTTCACAAAAGAATTATTATTATGAAGATGTGTAGATTTTTCAAAATTAGTTTTTGAAAATCCAATACCAACATGAGTAGGTTTATAAATCTTATCTTTTGAAAAACCAAGACCATAATGATTGTTAGACATCTTTTGAGAAGATAATAAAACATTTAAATTCTCTTTTCCTTTATTAAACTTAGTAACATTTTTCAAAAGATCTTCATACTTAATTTTGAAAACAATCATGTCTTTATCTAAAATAGAAATTCTAGAATTTAAAGAAATAGTTTCCTTTTTAAGTAAAGAATTTTCTTTTAAGAAAATTTCATTATCCTTTTTTAAAGATGCAATAACTTTTTCAAAATCTTCATTTTGAGAACTTAGAGAAGATGTTTGAGAAACAAAACATGCATTTTCATGAATGAGTCTTTCATTTTCCTTTATTAAGACTTTATTTTTAATCTTTTCATTTTTGAAATTATTAAACAATTCATTAAAAGCTTCTAATAACTCATCATAATCTTGTACCTCGTCTTCTTGGGCCATGAAGCAGATATTGGCGGTTTTCATTGCTTCTTCTTCGTTAGAGGAAGATGAGTCGCTATCATCCCATGTTGCTTGGAAGGCTTTCTTCTTCTTGTTGAACTTATTGAAGTTCTTGAAGTGTCCTTTTGATTTCATCAATGCGCAATCCTTCTTTATGTGGCCTGGTTTGTTACACTTAAAACAAGTAGGAGTATCATTAGTATCTTTATTCTTTTTAAATTTACCTTATTTTAAGAACCTTTTGAACTTTCTGGATAGCATCGCAATTTCTTCTTCATCTTCATCCGAATTGTCCGTGTCGGAGGATGCATGGAAGGCAAGTACTTTCTTCTTGGATGGAAGTTGTTGTTCGTCCTTCTTCCTTTCTTCTAACTGCACTTCATATGCCATTAGATTACCGATTAGGTTTTCTAATGTCATAGTTGAGAGATCATTCGCCTCTTCAATGGCGGTTGTCTTCTTCTCCCATTCTGGTGTGAGTGCACGAAGGATCTTACGAACTCTTTCAACTTGAGTGTAGTCCTTTCCAAGGGATGCTAATGAATTGGTGATGTCGGTGAATCTTGTAACCATCTCGGATATGGTTTCATTCTCCTTCATTTTGAATAACTCAAATCTGTAGACAAGAATAGATATTTTAGATTCCTTAACTTTATTTGTGCCTTCGTGAGTTACCTGAAGAGTATGCCATATTTGATGTGCAGAAGTGGATGTAGACACACGGTTGAACTCTTCTTTGGTTAAAGCACAAAATAGAGCGTTCATCGCCTTTGCATCAAGATTTGCATTCTTCTTTTGATCTTCACTCCAAGCGTTGTAGTTGGTTGTTGGCTTGGTGTATGATGCTTTTACAATGTTCCAAAGATCGTAATTGAGCGATTGCAAGTAAATCTTCATTCTACACTTCCAATAGTTGTAGTTGGTTCCGTCAAATAGCGGTGGACGTTGTGTAGAATGCCCTTCTTTGAATTGAGATGATGGGAACTCCGTTTCCATCTTTGTATGGTTGTTGCCTTGAACCCGCTCTGATACCAAATGTAGGATCTATAATCAAAGCAACACAAACACTAGAGGGGGGGTGAATAGTGTTTATAAAAATTTAAACAAACTACTTGCAGGAATTAAAATAATCACAAGATAAACACAGAAAATACAAACGCAAACACACGAGAATTATCCTGGTTCGGTCCTTGTGACCTACATCCAGTCCCCAAGCAAAATGCTTGAGATTTTCCTTTCTTGACTTGTGTACACCCACAACCAATGCCTTGTACACCACTTGACAAACGCCCTTTGCCAAATGTGCACAACTCCTCTTTACACCAAAGAGAACACACGACTTGTACAACTTTCTTCTACTCCCAAGAAGACGCCTTGTACAAAATCTTCTTTGAATGAATACAATGATTTTCCTATAGCCTTGATACTGAATGTGTAGTGGACAAGGTACAGTATAGGAAAGATGAACTTCAGAGAACTTCACTAATGCAATGTCTTTTGGTGAAGAACAGAAGTTGGAAATCAGTTTTTCAGGTTTTCTGGAATTTTTCTTTGGAAAACTGATGGAAAGACTTGGTAATTGACCTTTGGAATAACTTCCCTATTTATAGCTGAAGACTAGGGTTAGTTAGGGTAGTTATAGGACCAATTCAGATAATTTAAACATTGGAAAACGTTGCCAAAAGGATCAGATAAGAGAAACTGTCCAACAGTCAGAAACTGCCTATAGTCGACTAGGATTCTGAGTTAGTCGACTAGACTAGGCAAAAATTCAACTATTAGTCGACTAGGTTTAGCAATTAGTCGACTAGGTATATGTCTGTTGGCAGAACAAGTTTCTGGATAACTGAATTAGTCGACTAAAAAAGACTGTTGGTCGACTATAAAATGTGTTAGTCGACTTGGGAAATAGGGGTAGTCGACTAAGTTTCATTTCAGACAGAAACAGAGAGTTGGGAAAATTTTGTATATGATATTAGTCGACTTGGGGAATTGGGTAGTCGACTAGGGTATCTGTTAGTCGACTAGGTATGAAAGTTAAGTCGACTAATAGTCATGTCAGGGTCCAAACAGAGAGTTAGGAAATTTGGTTTGGAATGGTCTAGTCGACTAGGGGTTTTTGGCAAGTCGACTAAGTATGGGTAGTCGACTATATCAAAGGGTCAAGTCGACTTGGGAAGAGTTTTTGTATAAGTGATCAAGGCTTTTCACATTTATTCTAAAGTTACACAAAACTTCCAAAAGCAACCATAATCTTCAATTGGCTTCAACTAAGGTAGAGCAATCATCATGAGGTAGAAATGTTTGTCCATCATCAAAATCTTGCAACTTGATAGGCTTCAACTTGGTAGGCCTCAACAGTGTATTTATAGCCTCAGAGAGAAGTCTCTAGAACCCAAGTTGTTGGAGAGAATCTCGGGCTCAACGGCCTTGTAACTGCCGCAGAATCGCGGCAGTTGCCGTGGATATGCGGCAGAATCTTGGCCGTTGAGGCTGAGATTTCTGGTGCGAGCTTGTTACAGGTTGTTAGCCACGTGGACCTTCTGGAAGTCTGACTTGGCGCGTGGATTTCTCCAGATCCTGGGCTCAACCTTTGGGCTCTCTTTTGGGCTTTGATTTATTCTCCTTTAATTCTTGATAATTAAAGGATTTTGGGCCTTTTCTCTATTAGAATATGGACATGCAAAAATAGAGAGAAAAAGATTAAAAAATCACATTTTTATTTACAATATGCACGGTATGATGTGGTAAAATATGCAAAAATGAATAACAATCAGGCATACAAGAGAACTAATAATTGCATAAAGCAAATTAAACAATTTCAGCAACCCTATAGAAAATCTTTGTGAGTACTTCAATAAGAAAGCTGCGTTTGCGTGGCTTTTCTGAGGGCAAATAGGTTCTAGGTTCACTGATGTGCTAATTTAAGAAATTAGGTCCTTGATTCCTCTTCTTGCACAAAGAAACAAAGAAAATTTCTTAGTACGTACAAGAAATTATCCCTCCTTGGCAACGATGCCAAAATTTGATCATCGGAAAGTATTGCACAAAAACAGGTAAAAAGTGACTGATCGGTGTTGTAGCTTCCTTGATTCTACTGTAATAACACAGCAGCTAAACGGGTCATGTCCATAAGGAGGGAAAAGCGATAGAAGCGTTATGTGCAATTTTTTTGTTCATTTTAAAATTTCTTCTTGTTCAAGAATGAATAAAAAGAAAGAAGAAAGATTGTAATAATGATTTGAAATATTTTGATGTTGAAAAAGTGTTTTGTATTTTAGAGATGAAAAAAATACAAGGCTAACTTTCTACTAAGTATTCCCACTAACCTCTAACTTCTTGATAATATAGCCTCACGATGGATCATAGGCAATCACAACACTTGTGTGTAAGAACTTTTCACGTGGTAGATTGAATGAAAGTTCTCCCCATCACCTTGCTTCAAATGGCCAGATGTTAACATTCCCCTATCAAGATCCATTTAAAGGCGAGAATGAAGGAAAAAGCAAGTGCACTAATGGTATCGGTAAGGATGTATGGGGATTTCTCTAACTTCTTGATAATATAGCCTCACGATGGATCATAGGCAATCACAACACTTGTGTGTAAGAACTTTTCACGTGGTAGATTGAATGAAAGTTCTCCCCATCACCTTGCTTCAAATGGCAAGATGTGAACATTCCCCTATCAAGATCCATTTAAAGGCGAGAATGAAGGAAAAAGCAAGTGCACTAATGGTATCGGTAAGGATGTATGGGGATTTCTCTAACTTATAAGAAACAAGAAAAGTTAACACATTCTATAAATCATCAAAACTTGTTAGTTAAGTATGAAGTATGAAAGCGAATATACCTGTTAGTAAGCTATAGTTAGAACCCTCATCTTAAAATATCAAGGCTCTTGTTTGCACAAGGCTTATGTGACACTTGTTGATTCATTCGGTTGTCAATCAAGTTGCTAGAGATTAGTGGGTAAATAGTTAGTTAACCATGCTATAAGGAAGTTAGCTAGACATGGTAATGAAAATAAAAGGGAAGATACAAGGAGAGTAAACATACTACACTAGTTGCAAGTAAAAGCAAGTAAAGCACACAAGGAAAAATGTGAAAAAGGAGAAACTATACTTGTATTTGATTGCCACCTTCAAGATACAAGTTTCACTCTCTCCCCTCCCCCCACACTCTAACTTTTGGTCTAATACAAGGAACAAAAAAGAGAAGACAAGAAAACTAAAGAAAATCTTAGAACAAACTAGCATCAACTCCCCAGCTCTGGATATCCCTGTCTCTGGAAACCATGAGGGGTATTTATAGGCACAGGGGACACGGAACAAGTGGGAGAAAGAAGTGATAGGAAAACTTGGCACTGCCACGCCCGTGCTGCCGCTTTTTCACGGCCCAGGCCGCAGAAACACGGCTGTGCCAGGGCCAATTGGTGCAGGTTGTTCCCATACTTGTCTAGTTGTAGGTGCTACAGGATTTGATTTTTTACTCTTCTAGCAACAGCAGATCAGGCTTCAAAGTGTTGGGCTCTTTCTTGGCTTTAAACTCCTCTAATACATAGGAGTTTTAGGCTTTTTCTTCACCAAGCCATGCACCTAAAAACAAAGAGAAGAATAATTAGACAACAAAATTTTATTCAAATAAATGTAAAAAATGTGATGTAAAACATACAAATATAAATACTAATCAGTGACTCTCAAACCGGATAGTCTTAGGGCACCAAGTGAGAAAACACCCCAAGGATTTAAGGGCTTGAGCAAATAAGGCCACAAAACTAAGAGTTTTTATTTCTAGTATGGACCACATTTAGGTGTAAATACTTATGCTTTATGAGGCATAAAACACCCAGCTTAATCAGAGAATTTTTAATATATATATATATATATATAAGTCATAAGACTCTTTGCTTTTAAACCCTAAGTGTGTGAGTGTATAAAGTATATATATATGATCAAGGTAAAAATCAAGACTAAATTACTTTTTAAATTTTTCTTACTAGCCCTAGAAATCAAACAAATAATCTTATTTTGATCAAGTATAAGAAATCCTAATTATGATTATCCTATTCCTTAAGATTAACTTAATTTCTTACAAAAGATAAGTCAAAATATTGCTTCTTTTTTCAAAATGTTTTTTTTACATAAAAAGATTTTTTTATATTAAAAGAAAATCTATGTTACGTTAGAACTCTCCCCCACACCTATTTCATGCATTGTCCTCAATGTATGAACGAATATGCATATATGTATGAAAATGGAAAAATAAGAAAAATATTACCTTAAAGTGGTGGTTCTGGTGGTGGTCAGATTGGGCCATGCGTTGCTGCCCAATCTAGATAATGTGGTGGTTCACAGAACCCACTTTTTTGACCTTTGTTCTTCTTACATATTTACAATCTCCAACATGAATGGATCATGTAGGATCCGAACGTTAAAATCATTCCGATTATATAACCAATATCATCACAGAGTTGGTCTACACCTAGGTCCAATAAAGGAATGTGATTTTGTGCAATGGATGATTTAGGCTTTGAAATGAAAGGACTGGGAACCAACACTGACTCGGGTATATGACTTAAATCAAGTTAAGATTCAAGAATCGATTTTGGTTCAAGAGTTGAGTCCTAATCAAAAAATTAAGATTCATATTCTTTTCCCAATAATGAAATGTGACTATCTAAAATAAGTGGTTCATGCTCTAAATTTAAAGGTAAAGGAATCAGTGTCGGCTCAAGAATTTGGTCCAAATCGGGTAAGAATACCGAAGTCAACATTGATTCGAAATTTGAAATTGAAACACAAAACTGAAGATCGAGTTTACATTCATGTTCAATTTCAATTTCATTAAAATGAAAATTTGCCAATTTGTCAATGGTTTGGTATTGGTCAAGTTCAAGATGGTGTGATGAAAATGAATCTTGGTTGAAGTTTTCAAGACACCATGATTCTTGGTTTCTATCAGTATGGCTAGGGAAATCTGTTATAGTCAAAGATTAGGTTGGGAGAGTTTTCTCATTCCCATGTATGTATTTCAATTGACTAATTTTTCTTCTAGCCTATCGATGGACTAGATAAAAAATATTTTGGTATTGAATCATGTATTCCGTACTAATTTTCAAAGTCACAAGGTTCTCCTTATTGTGATGGGACTTGAAAAATGGAGCAAGGATCTTAGATTTGGGAATTTTGTCGGATACATGAGTCTGTTGAGTTTTGAAAATGCAAGTACTGAAGTATGGCTTTCTCACTTCTTTTAATGTCAAATTCTTCTTCTATAAGTTGATTAGAAAAAAAAAGAATATGAAGATGATTATTGAAAAGGTGGTTGATAATATGACTCGGGGGTGTTGTATCCCCACTAATTCAATGAAAAGTGGTAATGATCATTTCAATTTTGTTCATAATAATAGGGTTGGGACATATACTGATTCGAATAAAACAAATCCGGTATACTTGGTTGGTTAAAATTATGAAATGTTGGGTTAGTGTTATTCATAAAAGAGGTCGGGGTGTAATATGGATTACTATTAGAATTGAAAAAATTATTGTTAAATCCATTTTAAAGTAACTAACAAAAACAAATAAATAAAAACAAATAAATAAACAAATAAAAAAAAGAAAAGTCTAGCCTATCTTAGGGTAGACTTTAGACCTAGACGACTCCTAACTGGTTAGACTGCCCACGGGAGGTATATTGCAGTAACCTGACCACAAGTTAATCGGCCAGGTAGGGGCAAGACCAGTGGAAGGTATTCGTGCCTGAGCAACAGGCCTAATTATGCCAACCTACTATTCTTCGATATTTCTCAGTCCCCAACTTTAACACCGATTTGACTTGAGTCAAACTCTAACAACTTTCCCCTTAGGTCAATCTCCTATTGGAGTCTGAGATGTCCCTAGGGCCAATATCTACTATTATTTAGGTTGGGTTAGTGAGTGAGGAGATAGTTTGTGCTAAGGAAGGGTAATGACTTTTCCACCTTATCTTGTTTAAGAATATGCCCTTAATTGTTTTCGTGTGAGTGTACAAGTATATAGCTGAAACAATACTTAAATAACATATATATCACCCAATTGTGTTTTCGAAGCTACATGCAATGCACACATACCTTAGCTCCAGCACTCTTCAATGGTAAAAAGAATGTAACGAAATAAACAAGTGCCTAAAATGCAGTGTCTAACCTTTTTTTAGTATTTCCAAACACGAGTTATTGTTGCTTTAAAAAAAATATGCGGAATATAATAAAAATAAAAACTAATAGCTACAGAATATAAATATCATAGTGTGAAGCACTGCAAAAAATACAGTTAGTAGCTCTACTGAACTGTCACACATGATTTGGCCACGTTTCTACGGCAGAACAGTACCCCCTGTTCTATGCTTTCTTGAATAGTGGAACATGGCAGTGTGCATCCACTGCAGCTTTCTGATTCCTGAGTTAAGCTATACACAAAAATAGAAAAGAAAAAAATAACTGTTAGTATACTTTAAAAAGAAACTTATCGTCCCTCCCCGGCAACGGTGCCAAAATTTGATTGAGTCAAAACCTGCTAGGTTACTTAATACTATTGCTATAGGAAGTGGTTATGCGGTTCATGATCCACAATGAGGAACTGCAACGAAAGCGTTTAGTAAGTCTTACTTTCTAAGTTATTATTAACCGGTTAAAAAAATTCTTCTTTGTTTATTGACAAGAAAAGAGAAAGTTAGTAATAGAAGAAGAGGAAGAAGAAGGTGATGTTATTTACTTTGATTTGACGGCGATCAAAGCATAGCATATAGGATCTTCTCCGTTTCCAATCTAAACTATCAAATAGAAGTACAAGCAGAAAATAATATATAAATGATTATCCATCACTATAAACCATTAATGGCACCTACAAGAGCAAGGCATAGTCGAGGCTATAAGATTCACTTGGATTTACAATCAAGCAAGAAAGGTAAGTAAAGTAAAAAATAAGACAAAAATGAAAAAATAAGCTTTTGATTAAATAGAAAACAATGAAAGAAAAGAAGAAGTTTATATTGTTGCCACTCTTAATACAAATTTTCCTCTCCTTCTCTCATGAATCTTTGTCTAACCTAAGCTATAGAGAAAACAAAAAATTACATAAAAAATAAAAATCTATGTTAAAAATAAAGAAAAGCCTAATTCTAAACTCTCTGCTGGAGTTGTTCCCATTTTCCTTCGGATTTGTAGGTATTTATAGAAGAAATGAAGAGGGGAGAAGCGTATGAAGATAGAGAGAGCAAACATTCCCCCAACGGCCTCAATAAAGCCACATAAACACTACTTTTATCACGTTTGCGTGGCCTTGATCTGGCCGTAGAGCCAGATCAATGGGGTGGTCATCGGTTGATTCTTGATCTTTCCTTTTATCTGGTTGGTTTTACAGTTTTAGTTCTGGATCTTGCGCTATCTCGTTGATCTTTGAGCTAACCAAATGAATGTTCAAAAATCTGATTTTAATTAGTCTATAACTGATAATATCTTATCTGATATACTTGATTTTCAGATAGAATGGCTTCTAAAGCCTCTGAATTTGAATTCCCTATTGATTTGCCTGATCTTTGAATTTCTGTATTTAATTGGATAAACCGGTCTACTTTTCTCTTATCTTCATTAATTATCCTGCATATCATTAGACAGAAAATGAATCAAATAACAGAGTTTTATTACAAAAATAAATGAAGAAATGTGATACATGTGACACTAAATATTCAATGCACGTGTACAATCAAATTCATTCGAAAGTCCCCAGTAACAGCTGCTGGGATCTCCGACTGCAATCACACCACCTCTCCTCTTCTTTTTTTCTTTTTATTCTTTCTTTTTTTCATCCATTATTTTCTTTTGTTTTTTTACATGAAAACCCAAATCGGGAAATACTACACCGAGGAGAAGAAGAAAAATTCACTATCAGTCGCCAGCTTACAAAAATTATAGATATGTATTGGTATATCTTTGAGTTAGGATCAGATGAAATGCTCCAAAAGTCCTTCAAAAGTCCCCTTCTCATTGGAGAAGAATGTCTATTTGTACTGAACTCTCCTCCTCAGGTGGATGGGGCGCTAGAGAGATACATGTAACTGCTTGATCTTCATGCGGATTTGTTATAATGGCCATGATTGCTAGCGTGATGATTGTGATTGCATGCATGGAATTTTGTTATTATCCATTATTGTCTGCCTTGTAGGCGGAGATCTCCGCGGCTGTTACAGGGGACTTTCCGGTGATGTCGAGGATGTTGAATTGTATGTGATTTCAGGGAGTGTTGCCTCAGGGATGGGGGTTTTGCTCCGAGATGGCTCAAGGTGGTGAAGCTTCGGAGGTTGACTTAGATTCAGCCTGAAGTGATTCTAGGAACTGTGGATGTTCTCGAGGGGTCCGATGTAATGGATGTAGTTGATTGTTGAGAAACTTTCAAAGAGAAACTTGGTTTCTTGAACACGTGTCGGTATCTTACTGAGGGTCAATTATTTACCACTATAAGTATCTATCATTAGCTTCTTTTTGTCAAATATCAATTTTCAATTTAACTTGTTTCAGTAATAATCATGCCGCAAAAACCCCACTTAAGAATTTCAGGTGCTAACAGAATTATCAAATTTTTCTAGCTCCAATTCATTACACCCAAGTCATCAAACTAACTTAGTTCATCAATTCATTAACTTAAGAATTTATCCTTGCAAATAAATTTAGAAACTTGAAGTTAGAGAGAGATCCCCACTCAACCATGGCTCCTCTTCCTCACTGGGCTGTCACTGGGCACATCACTACCAGTGCGATGTCATTGTGCCACTATGCGCTGCTGGCACCATCTAGCCCCTACTCTTGCTGCTAGCATCACACATCTAGTGAGAGATAGAAGGGAGGAAGAGAAAGGGAAGGAGAGATTAATAGAGAGTAGGAGATAGAGAGACATAATTGTTGGCCCGAAGGCCCATAACTCTAGTTTTGATGATGATTAACTCATATAGTTATAGTACTAATGATCTTATGTTTTAATTAGTCTCAGATATTTGATCAAGATCTTAGTTGGTGTTTAGCTTCAACAAAAGATTTAAAGTCAAAGTTTTGAAGCCAACACGTGTTGATTCAAGAGCTCGCACATCAAGATTACATCAAGTACTCAAGAGGAGTCTAGCTCATTGGATCAAGGTCTGAACCAAGTCAAGAAGGCGAAGAAGACCTTCAAGAGAATATTTTCAAAAAGACTTGTGTCATGTTTGTAAGTGTCAAGATTTTGTTTTTAGATAAAATGTAAAGGATAGATTAGTTGGTGGATTGCTCAAGTTCATATACACTCACACACAAGATTTAGATGTGTTTTCATAAAAGAGTTTTTGTTTTAGAAAATATCGGTTTGGTTTTTAAGTTTAAAAACCTACATGTGTTTTATCAAAACATATTTTATAACTTAATGTCAAAAACATAAATATTTCATCATATATGTGCAGCGGATCATATCCATACACACTAAGCTTCAAAAGTGTTTAAAATATCTTATTTTTGTATTTGGAAAAGTTTTGGAAAAATCATTTTTGAAAAATATAGTTTTTTGTTTAAGGCAAAACTTCTATATTACAAAAATAGTTCAAAATGTTTGTAATATGTTTTGATTTTTAATCAAACATGTTTGTATATCTAAGTATATCAATAAACTTATTTTTGTAGAATTTATGAGAATTTATGGGATTTTATTGAAGGAAAAAGACCAAGTTTTGAATCCCTAAAACCTGTGTTCTGACCTTCTGCCGGTTGACCGCATGGTCAACCGAGCCAGAGGTCAGTCGACCGGGCGGTCGACCGACGTGCACAAATGTGCATGACCTTGTTTGGCTGGAGGGCCAGTCGACCGACCCGGTCGACCGCCAGAGAGTGCTGCTCTCTCGATCTGGCCCCGGTCGACCGGGCGGTCGACCGGCAGAGAGCTTCTGCTCTCTATATCCAGGCCTCGATCGACCGGCCGATCGACCGATGGCATAATGATCAGAAATTTGATAGTTGACCGGTCGAGCGGGTGGTCGACCGACAGCAGGATTTCCTGCTGAGTTGGCCTCCAACGGCCATATTTTGGGAGCCTATAAATTAGGCTTCCCTTGGACTGTTTTCGATAAGATTTCAAGTGGGTTTTCAAGAAAGTTTTCTCTACACTTCTAAGTGTTTATCTCCACTTATTTTAGAGCCAAATACTTTCATATCAAAAGGAGAGTTTTTCAAGAGTGTTTTGAAAAAGAGATTTCTTGAGTTTTTTACCGCATATTCTATCCAAGTTTTTCTCACACATACTTGAGCTATCCATTGCTACATCAATCCTATAGGAAACTTTGTTGTGAGAGAGCTTTAGGTGATCAAAGTGTTAAGATCACCAAAGTGTTTCATCTTGTATTTGAGGAGGTGAACTTGCTGGTTCGTGTTATTTCGAGTTCTAGTGGGAGCTCGGTGTAGAGGTGCGGCCTCGGCAAGCTACTGTGCTTGCGTGTGTTTGTTCTTGCAGGAAAAAGTGAGGGAACTAGTGAGTCCAAGAGTTCTAGTGTGAACTCCTTGTAGGTGTTGTGGCATCGAGTGATCCGGTGAAATCGTTTATAGTGAAAATCCTTCATAGTGTTGAAGGCAGGGACGTAGAGTGTTTGGACACATATATTGTATAAATATTATAACATTCCTACATATATTCTATAATAAATATTGCAAATTACTTGTCTTAATCTCTTAATTCATGCAGGGTATGATAGGGAGAAAATAATCATAAAATTTATCCAATTAAATTCAAAAGTTCAAAAGAAAATGGATCGATTCGAATGCAAATCCTATAGAAGCTATCTTATCTGAAAACTGAATATATCAGATAAGATAATATCATCTAAATTCAAACAAAAATAGATTATTTGAAGACCCTATCAGTTTCGCTAAAGATAAATGAATATCTTATCAATTCTAGAAGACAAATTGAAAATTCAAGAGGATAAATGGATTGAGAGAAAGTCAACAGATGAGGTGAAGCAATTTAGATTCGGATTTAGGCTGGATATAGTTTAGTATTTTAATCATAACGTTTGCTACTAAAACTCAAATCTGATAATTTAAGATGCTACAGAAAGAAGACTTAAAGGGCTACAATTCTTCTGTTGTTTATGATTTCTAATTATATAAGTGGGTAAGTGATATTCAGCACTCAACACGCCAACAAGTTGCAGATCAGAATTGAATTTTGGATAAATCAAATTAAGTTTGGAGATAAGGGAAGAATTCAAATTTAGAAATATTTAGCTCCTCCAATCTTCATATATTTTTTATTTCTCTAATTTTCTCCTATAAATACCCTCATATCTCGAAGGCAGAGAGCACACCATCTCACACAGAGAGAGAGCTTTAGTTTAGGTTTTTCTTTTCTTCTTCAATGTAAATTTTAATTTTTCTTTTATTTTTCTTTTTTAATTTTCTTTTAGGTTAGAGAGAGTTACATGAGAAAAGAGAGAAGAATTATTGTAGAGTGACACTATTGCAATTCTTTTTCAAGAGACTTATATTGAAGGTGACATCAATGGAGTTTTCTCACTTTCCTTCATCGTACTCAATCTGACCTAGCACCATGTTCAAGTTACTCTTTCTATTTGCATTTATTTACTTCATACTAAGGCAAATCTTTCTTATGATTCAACGGTAGAGGTAAATAATCTTTTTATTTTTTTTCAGTTCATTAGTTTAGAGTTATAATTATTTTTTTAGTCTTTTCTTTTCTTTTATAAATAAAACAACAACACCACAATCTCTTCTTCTACCATCTCCTTTTTAACTTAACATAATAATTTTATTTTCTTTTATAAAATTGAGAAGAGAAATATTAACTAGTTTTGATAAATTAAAAGAGAGAAACTTACATAACGCTTTCATCGCTGTCACTCCCTGTGGATCACGACCCGTTAGCCCTAGGCTACACGGTAGAATTAAGGACCTAGATTGTTCTAAATTTCTGTATTTTTTTGTGTATGTTTGGCTCGATCAAAATTTTGTGCCGTTGCCGGGGAGGGACGGTAAGTTTTCTTTCCTTTAATTTACTTTAATGAATTAATCCCTTTTTCTTTTTTATTCAGATGTACAGGGGCTAATTACTGAAAACTAAGAGCTGTAGTGGATATATTGCTACTCTGTGCCTCTGTCCAAGAAGGCAGTGCATCAGAGCCCACAACTGTGGTGAACTTCTAACTGTGGTCTCTTACAGGTTGCTTTTCAGAGATTAGCTCTCTGCAATTATTAGTTTATCTGTTTAACTCACTCTGTACATATTTCTAATCAACAGTAATTTGTTGTTTTGTAAATACTAAAAAACATTTAGACTCCAGCATCTTAGGGCATTTGTCTATTTCGTTTCTTTACATTATTGTTGAAGAGTGCTAGAGCAAAGGTTTGTGTGCATTGTATATAGTTAAGGAAACATATTTTGAGCGATTCATATTGCTTGAATGTTACCTTTTGTTTTATACTTGTACACTACACTAAAAAGACTAAGGGCATATCCTTAAACAAGATAAGGTGGGTAAGTTATTACCCATCCTTAGCCCAAAAACCATCTCCTTACTCACTAACCCAGCCTAACATAAAATTGAGTAGACGTTGGCCCTAGGGACATCTCGCACTCAAATAGGGATTGACCTAAGGGAAAAGTTGTTTGAAGTTGACTCATGTTAAATCTGTGTCTAAGGTTGGGGATTGAAGGGCAAAACCCCGAAGGTTGGTGCTTTGGCATAATTAGGCTTGTTGCTTAGGCACGGATACCTCCCACCAATTTTGCCCCTAGCTGACCGATTAACTTGTGGTCAGGTTCTACAATATGCCTCCTGTGAATAATCAACAGTTAGGAGTCGTCTTAGTCTAAGCTCTACCCTAACATAGGCTAGATTTTTTTTATTTGTTTATTTGTTTGTTCTTATTTTTTCTTGTGAAAATAGATTATAATTACAATTATTCTGATTATTAACTCAAATCCATATTTCACCCCAACCTCTTTCAATTAGGATATTACCAACCCGGTATTACATAACTCTAACCAACCAAGTATGCCAGATTGGTCTTATCCGAATCAATATATGCCCCAATCTCAGTATTATGAACAAGAATGGGACAATCATCACCACTCTTCACCGAGTCAGTGGGGATACAACTCCTCCGAGTCTTACCATCAACAACTTCACCAACAAACAGTTTAATATAATCCATACCAAGACAGACCTATAGAAGAGAAATCTTCTTTAGAAATGACTTTTGGAGCCTTCCTTGAGTCCACACGACAAGTACAAATCATAGCCGACTCAATTCTCTCAAACAATTTCCAAATCCAAGATCCTTACTCTAATTTTCAAGTCCAACCACAACAAAAAGAACCGGTTGATTTAGAAAAGATTATGGAATTCATAATTTAGTCCCAAAATGATTGTATTCAAACTCAAACGAATTGTCTCAAATCACTTAATAGGCTAGAAGCAAAAGTGAGTAATTTGGTCAGCACAATTAATGATAGGAATGAGGAAACTCTACCTAACACATTTTCGACCATTCCTGATTCTCCTAGCCATATTGATGAATTATCATGGTATCTTAGAGATTTTAACCAAGATTCAATTTCATCACATAATTTTGAACCTAACCAAGATCAGCCCATTGATAAATTGGCAAGTTTTCATTTTAATGAGATTGAACTTGAAGATGAATGTGACACCAATTCTCAATATTGTGATTCAGTTTCACTTTTTGAATCTATGTTGACTCCTGTATCCTTACCTGATTCGGACTTAATTCTGAAGCCAACACTGATTCCTATCCCTATAGAGCTTGAACATGAACCACTTATTTTGGATAGTCACATTCCATTATTTGAAAAATGAATGTGAATTTTTATTCTATGATTTGGACCAAACTCTTGAACCAACTCCTACTCTCGAATCTAAACTTAATTTGAGTTATATTCCCGAGTCCGTATTGGTTCCCATTCCTTTAATTGTTGAGCCCAAATCACCATTCCACAAAATCACATTCTATTGTTGGATAAAGATTTAGATCAATATGACTTCGTGATTATATCTCAAGATTGGTTATATAATCGGGAAAAATTTCATGTTAGGATCTTGCATAATCCTATTCATATTGGGGAGTATAAAAATACTAATAAGAAAGAGGTCCTGAAAGGTGGGTTCCATGAAAATCTACAGTATCTATAGTATCTAGATTGGGTACGCTTGGCTCAATGAGACCACCACCGGAACCACCACCTTAAGGCGATAATTTTCCTTCCCTTTCTCCTTTTTCTTGTATTATTGCATTTCATTCATACATTGAGGACAAGGCATGAGGTGGGGAGTGTTTACTAACATGCTAACTTCTCTAATTTAAAAAAAATTCTTTCTTTAAAACATTTTGAAAAGAAAAATAATACTTTGACTTATTTTATAAAAAATTAAGTTAATTTTATGGAATAAGAGGATCATAGTTAGGATTTCTTATACTTCGTCAAAATAAAATTATTTGTTGATTTTGAGGTTAGGAAGAAAAATTAGAAAAGTAATTTAGTCTTAATTTTTATCTTGATGAAATATGCATACTTTATACACTTATACACTTAGGGTTCTAAAACAACGATTCTTATGCCTTATATAAAAAAATATATATACGTACATCCAAAAAAATCCTCTAATTAAGCAGGGCATTTGTTCCTCATAAAGCATAAGTATTCACGCCTAAAAGTAGTTTATATAAAAAAAAATCCTTAGTTTTGTGGCCTTATTTGCACAAGTCCTAAGTCCTTGGGGTGTTTTCTCACCCGGTGCCCTAAAATCGTCTGCTTTGGGAGTCACCGACTAAGGCTTATTACATGGGCTAATTAGAAAGCTTAATAGAACTAAGAGATATTACCTCCATAAATTAAAATGAAAAAATAATAAGGCATAAGAGTTAGAGTTGAAGAATCCTGAATCAAATTTTTACGGTCACAAAGTTCATATGACTTAGGATAAAATAATAGACTAGATGAGAAATACAATTTTAATCCTTACTTAATTGAAAACAAGTTTTTGAATAAAGACTTAAGTTTAGGAATGACTAAGTTACGATAATCTTATGACTTATAGATTACTTGAAATTTTACATTTATACTTCAAATATTTTTTTCCTTCAAAACGTGTTTTCAAAAATATACTAACAATTTATTTCTTTTTCTGCATGGATTTTGCGGGTGCAAGCCACAGAAAACCCTCATGAGACAAAACTCGTCCTTTAGGGATAACATAGAGGTTAAACGGCTTGTTACACATGCTAAGTGCAACCGTGATTCCTACGAAAGTGAGTTAGATTAGGTTAGCTCTACTTTTTGTTTTGCTCGAGGACGAGTAAAAGATAAGTGTGGGGGTGTGTTTGGACGCATATACTGCATAAATATTATAACATTCCTACATAATTCTGTAATGAATATTGCAAATAACTTGTCTTAATATCTTAATTCATGCATGGTATGATAGGGAGAAGATAATCATGAAATTTATCTAATTAAATTCAAAAGTTCAAAAGAAAAGGGATCGATTCAAATCCAAAGGTTATAGAAGTTATCTTATCTGAAAACTGAATATATCAGATAAGATAATATCATCTCATTACAAATAAAAATGGATTATTTGAAGACCCTATCTATTTCGCTGAAGATAAATGAATATCTTATAAATTCTAGAAGACAAATTGAATATCCAAGAGTATAAATGGATTGAGAGAAGATCAACGGATGAGATGAAACAATTTAGATTCGAATTCAGGCTGGATATAGTTTAGCATTTTAATCATAACTTTTTTTACTGAAACTCAAAACTAATGATTCAAGATGCTATAGAAAGAAGACTTAAAGAGCTACAATTCTTATGGTGATTATGATTTTCAATTCTATCATTTGATAAGTGATATTCTGTAATCAACACGCCAACAAGCTACAGATCAGAATTGAATTTCTGGATAAATAAATCAAGTTAAGAGATAAGGAAAGAATTCAAATTCAGAAATATCTGGCTCCTCCTATCTTCATACGCTTTTATCTCTTTGATTTTCTCTTATAAATACCCTTATACCTCAAAGGCAGAGAGCACACCATCTCAGAGAGAGCTTTAGTTTTGTTTTTTCTGTTCTTCTTTAATGTAATTTTTATTTTTTTATTTTCTTTTAGGATAGAGAGAGTTAAATGAGAAAAGAGAGAAGAATTATTGTAGAGTGACACTATTGTAATTCTTTTTTAAGAGATTTATATTGAAGGTGACATCAATAAAGTTTTTCCACTTTCCTTCACGTACTCAATCTGACCAAGCACCATGTTCAAGTTACACTTTCTATTTGCTTTGCTTTACTTCATATTGAGGCAAGTCTTTTTTATGATTCAACGGTAGTGGTAAGTAATCTTTTTGTTTTCTTTTTAGTTCATTAGTTTAGAGTTATAATTATTTTTTTAGTCTTTCCTTTTCTTTTATAAATAAAACAACAACACCACAATCTTTTCTTTTACCATCTCCTTTTTAACTTAACATAATAATTTTATTTTCTTTTTACAAAATTGTGAAGAGAAATATTAACTAGTTTCGATAAATTAAAAAAGAGAAACTTACATAACGCTTAATCGCTATCCCTCCCTGTGGATGACGACCTGTTAGCCCTAGGCTACACGGTAGAATTGAGAACCTAGCACTGTTCTACATTTCTGTATTTTTATGAGCAGGTTTGGCTCGATCAAAATTTTGAGTGCTCGAACCTTGAAACAAATCTTCCGTGTTTGTGATTGCTCTCTCTATCTATCACTTGCGTTTATATCTTGCATACTAACATTGCTTATATATTTATATGCTTGATATATCTTGTGCTTGATTGTTATATACTTAGGATTGTTTGCTCAAACTTATATTCAACCAAGAGAGCCATAGCGGCACCTCAACTCTTATCTAGAGGAATATTTAGGAGATAGTTCAAAGCCCATCACCAGGAATTCGGCTACACTCTTAGGTTATACCTTGTGTGTTTAGCTTAATAATTTTTAGTTTGCATAAATAGTTTTAATTCCGCACTAATTCATTATTAATTAGCTAGTCACTATTCACCTCCTCTAGGTGATTTCAATTGGTATCAGAGCTTGGTGCTCTTGATTTGGGTCTAACAACCTAGAGTTAAAGATCCTCATTTTTTAGCTAATTACAATATTTGTTTACACACACATGGATTTCATGTCATCTCCCATGTTTTATATTCACAACATCCAAATTTGGAAAATTAAGATGTCAATGTACCTCAAAACCCTAGGTATTTATGTGTATTTTGCACTATTAAAGACTCTTATTGTTTAAATGGCAAATATCTTGAGGCTAATGCAAAAGCCATCCATGCTCTAAAGTCAACCCTAAATGATGAATATTTATCTAGGGTTTTCAACTTTGATTTGGCTTTTGTAGTATGGAACACTATAGTCTTCCTTGACGAATAAAAACAATATTATGTGGGGAGTGACTCGGATGATGGAAGTGATGCTTCAAACTTATGCTACATAGTCCAAGGGGATAACCCCCTTGAGGTAAATTCTAAATCCGAACTTGATGAGCATGTTGACATGTCTTATGATGAGCTTGCTTCATTTTGTCAACAACTTCTTGAAAAATATGATTTCCTCAAAAAGCATAATAAGAAATTGAAAAAGAAATATGATTCTATTTTAGAAGAAAAAGATTCCTTTCAAAATAAATTGAAATGTATTTCAAAAGAAAATGATATGTTGAAAAAGGATAATATTTCCTTGACTTCTAAATTAAATGATCTTTGTGAAGGAAACACTTCTTTAAAAAATAAAATTATTTTTGTGGAAAAATAAAAAGAAATTATTTTGGAAGAAAACAACTCTTTAAAAAGAAAATTTATTTCAAAAGAAAAAAAACATTTCTAAAAAGAAAAGGAGTGTTGATTCTCATTTTCACCATGCTTTTCATACTACTATTGATAAAAATGAGATTCAATTATTGAAAAATAGAATAGATTGTTTGAGGTCAACTTTGAGCAATTGTGCATTTAATCATAATAGATTTGAAACCTTGTTTCAAAAGAAACAAGCTCCACATGTTCACGCACATCATCCACGGCACATATATGAACACTTTGCACATCATGATCCCACTCATTCTCATGTGCATACTAGAGTGTACAAATGTACACGTTGCGGCCGCAAATGCCACTTAGCAAAATTTTGTTATGATAAGGTAAATTCTTTAAATTTTGCTAATAAAAATGTTTGGGTTCCGAATGATGCTTACCCCCATGGACCCAAAAGAAAATGGGGACCAAAATTCTCACCACTTGTGTTTAATGTAGGTGTGGGCTCTCACATGACATGAGAGGGTTGGTGCCTTGGTGGTGGATGCATGGGCTAAATGGATACACAATTGATGCATCACTATCAAGGAAGTTTGGTGGGAGGATCACCATGATTTGGAGATATAGAGATGTGCCCTAATGGCTTTAGTAACTATCTCTAACTCCTTATTTGTTTACATGCTTTTAGATTATTGAATTTTAACATGTTTTTCATGATTGTTATTAAATGCTATGTTATTTAGATATATGTCATACATGTATAGTAATTGTGATACACCTATGTACATATGAATCCATATTTTGTGTTCTCATTTTTGTTTAATTATTGTATATATCATTACTCTAAAACATGTGCATTTACCTTAATAATCATGTTTGTTTATGGTTTTGCACTTCATGTTTTGATTACATGTTTAAATATGTATTTTCATTAAAACTTATGTATATACTCGTACAACTAGTGAGCCAAATTTGATTATTGAATGTTTGTGCTTAATTGCTCATTTGTACCCATTAGATGTACTAGTATAACCTAGTTTTGATGATGTGTGCATTTTAACTTGTTTTCCCTATTCTTATGCATGTTTTGCTTCATGTATATGTTATTCTTATCTAAAACTAATAAATATACATGTATACCCTTGAGTCTTTTGCCTTCATGCAAATTATATTATAGACTCTTTTATGTTTGGGATATGTATGTATATTGTTAGTTTTGATAAATCATACATATACCTTGAAGTTTGTTTTTAAATGAAAAATAAATTTTCATGATTTTTATATGTTTGTTTTGAGCCTCGTTGACTATTTTCATGATTATGCTAATCACATAACCTTTGTACGCTCACATTATTTTTGTTTACTCATGATTTTGTTTCATGAGCACATTTTTGAGTTTTATAGATTTTGAGTGTCAACTTTTGTGTATTTAGCATGATTCATGAGATATATATGTTTTGTTTTCATATTTGAAAGATCTTTAACTAGTTTTTCAAAAAAAAACTTTAAACTAGTTATTTATTCTTCAATTGGTAGAGTTTTCAAACCATGCTAAAATATTTTCAAACTCTTATTTTTGAAAACCCCTACCAACCCCTTAAGGACGGATGGATGGGCGACCATACCTTGTATGCTCAAATTGAAAATCTTTAAACGTGCATGAATAGGGTGGATAGTTATGAGTTATACACATGTTCTTCATGAAATTCTATTTTTGTATAATCATATTTGTTTTCTATATATGTATGTCTCAAAATCTCAAATAATATCAATTCAATTGGTATTTTCATTTTTCATATATATATATTATTTGATTGTGTTTGATTTACAATATCCTTACTTGTTTAAAGCACAAATTATGTTTATGCTAAGCTTGACTTAAATCTTGATTTCAATTTGTATCTCAATTGATATTTTAATAAGCTTATGTATTATTTTCAATTGGTATTTCAATTGGTATCAAAATATACTTCATATTTTACCATTTATTTGATATCAAAATTTACAATATACTTCAATTGGTATCAATATGTTTCGATTTTAATTGGGTTTCGATTTCAATTGGTATCAAAAATGTTTTACTTTTTATTTGATATAAAAATTTACCATATATTTTAATTGGTATCAAGAAATAAAATATTTTACTTTCATTGGTATCAAAATTTACAAATATTTCAATTTCAGTTGGTATCAAAAATTTCTGATTTCAATTATTGATTTAAGAAAATTCAAAATTTGTCTTTAAAGTGATTTTTAAAAATGTTTTGATATATATTGTCTATATGCAAGGGGAGCTTAACATCTCTTCCATATATAAATTCATGTTGAGTGTATCTTATATTGAGGAGCTTGACATCTCTTTTTTATGTGGTACACTTGTGTAGGGGGAGCTTAACATCTCCGCTTATACAATGTATATTATACTTTATGTGAGTTAGGATTTTTTCATCCCTTCCCATGTAATGCATGTATGCAGAGGAGCTAACTTAATGTCTTCCTCTTCATGAATGTATATCACATATATATCCTTATTGTTTATTTGTTTTTCACCCCTTGGTTGATGATTGATAAAAAGGGAGAGAATGATTTTGAGTTTATATATACATATTTAGAAATTGAGTTTATGCATATATTGAGTTTATGCATATATTGAGTTTATACATGTTCTACATTTTATATTTATATAAAGAGAGAGAAGGATTTTGAAAGTTTATACAAAAAGGGGGAGAAGGTTTTTGAGGAGAAGAATTTTTGATTTATGCATGTTTCTCTCACCTTGTTTATGCATATATATTTGTTTAGTTTTATGCACTTCATTGAATATCTATTTGTTTATTGTTATGCATGAGTTAAGGGGGAGCTTCTATGAAGCTTAACTTTAATCCATGGATATATAACTCCATGAGTTTTGTCACCATCAAAAAGGGGGAGATTGTTGGCCTGAAGGCCCATCACTCCAGTTTTGACGATGATTATAGTACTCATGTAGTTATAGTACTAATGATCTTGTGTATTAATTAGTCTCATATATTTGATCAAGATCTTAGTTGGTGTTTAGCTTCAACAATGGATTTAAAGTCAAAGTTTTGGAGCTAGCACGTGTTAATTCAAGAGCTCGCGCATAAAGATTGCATCAAGTACTCAATAGGAGTCTACCTCATTTGATCAAGTTTTGGATCAAGTCAAGAAGGAGAAGATGACCTTCAAGAGAAGACTTCCAAGAAGACCTGTGTCATGTTTGTAAGTGTCAAGATTTTATTTTTAGATAAAATGTAAAGGATAGATTAGTTGGTGGATTGCTCAAGTTCATATACACTCACGTACGAGATTTAGATGTGTTTTCATAAAAAAGTTTTTGTTTTGAAAAATACCGGTTTGATTTTTAAGCTTAAAAACATACATGTGTTTCATCGAAACTTATTTTAGAACTTAATGTTAAAAACATAGATATTTCATTATATATGTGTAGTGGATCATATCCATATGCACTAAGCTTCAAAAGTGTTTAAAATATCTTGCTTTTGTATTTGAAAAATTTTTAGAAAAATCGTTTTTGAAAAATATAGGTTTTTGTTTAAGGCAAAACTTTATATTACAAAAATAGTTCAAAATGTTTGTAATATATTTTGATTTTTAATCAAACATGTTTGTATATCTAAGTATATCAATGAATTTTTTTTGTAGAATTTATGAGAATTTATGGGATTTTATTAAAGGAAAAAGACCACGTTTTGAATCCCTAAAACCTGTGTTCTGGCCTTCTGCCGATCGACCGCACGGTCGACCGAGCCAGAGGTCGGTCGACCGGGCGGTTTACCGATGTGCATAAACGTACACGGCCTTGTTTGGCTAGAAGGCCGGTCGACCGACCCGGTCGACCGCTAGAGAGTTCTGCTTTCTGGATCTGGCCCCAGTCGACAGGGCGATTAACCGGCAGAGAGCTTCTGCTCTCTGTATCCAGGCCTCGGTCGATCGGTCGGTCGACCAATGGCACAACGGTCAAAAATCTGACCGTTGGCCGATCGACCGGGTGGTCGACCGACAGCAGGATTTCCTGTTGAGTTGGCCTCCAACGGCTATATTTTTGGAGCCTATAAATTAGGCGTCCCTTGGACTGTTTTCGATAAGATTTCAAGTGGGTTTTCAAGATGGTTTTTCCTACACTTCTAAGTTTTTATCTCCACTTGTTTTAGAGTCAAATACTTTCATATTAAAAGGAGAGTTTTTCAAGGTGTTTTGAAGAAGAGATTTCTTGAGTTTTTCACCACATATTCTATCCATGTTTTTCTTACACATACTTGAGCTATCCATTGCTACATCAATCCTATAGTGATCTTTGTTGTGAGAGAGTTTTAGGTGATCAAAGTGTTGAGATCACCAAAGTGTTTCATCTTGTATTTGAGGAGGCGAACTTGCGGGTTCGTGTTGTTTCAAGTTCTAGTGGGAGCTCGATTTAGAGGTGCGGCCTCGGCAAGCTAGTGTACTTGTGTGTGTTTGTTCTTGCAGGAATAAGTGAGGGGACTAGTGAGTCTAAGAGTTCTAGTGTGAACTCCTTATAGGTCTTTCGGTACCGAGTGATCCGGTGGGATCATTTATAGTGAAAATCCTTCATAGTGTTGAGGGCGGGGATGTAGAGCAAGGGTGCTCGAACCTCGAAACAAATCTCCCGTATTTGCGATTGCTCTTTCTATCTTTCACTTGTATTTATATCTTGCATACTAACATTGCTTATATATTTATATGCTTGATATATCTTGTGCTTGATTGTTATATGCTTGGGATTGTTTGCTCACACTTGTATTCAACCAAGAGAGCCATAGCAATATCTCAACTCTTATCTAGAGGAATCTTGAGGAGATAGTTCAAAGCCCGTCACCGGGAATTCGGCTACACTCTTAAGTTATACCTTGTGCATTTAGCTTAATAATTTTTAGTTTTCATAAATAGTTTTAATTTCGCATTAATTCTACATTATATTAGTTAGTCACCTATTCACCCCCCTCTAGGTGATTTCAATAATGAGAGAGTGGAATTGAGGAAGGGGGATTTTAGGGTTTTGAGAATTTTGAAAGAAGAAGAGGGAAAGGGGTTTCACCTAAAATGAGGGGTGAAAAGAGATAGATAAGGAAAGTAATGATTCCCTTTTTGCATAAACCACACTACACACACGTATTAGCCTTTTTCAATCCCTCTCCTTTTCTCACATCATGCAACCTATACACACCTTATCCAAGGAAAAATCCTCACCCTTCATCAACCCATCTAATGCATACCTGCTCCCTTTCACTAAGCTCCTAATTAAATATAATATAATGGTATTATAGTTTTATATGATTTTATTTTCTTATATTTATACAATATACTTATACATCAATTTATTACATATAACTACATACATAATTTTGTGTAAAACTATATATACATACATTTACACAAGAATGACTGTATTCACATAATTTTCACGCATACTAAAATATATATTCAATTATCCAATTTTAATCCCACTTCCAAATTTTCCCAAAATTTTCGGAATCCACTTTACATTAATTAATTGAATCATCAGTTCCAACTATTCTGTTTAATCTCATTAATCCAAAATTAGAATATTAAATTGGAGTTTACTAACCCGAGTGTTTCAGTTCTACCCTCTTACAAAAGTTTCATTCTCAAAACTTGACATGCCTGAAATAGAAATGTATAACTTCACATTTCCTTATATATCACAAAATCTTTCTTTATTACAATATATTCCTCGATTATTTACCTAAAACATTTATTACAATACTATATTGTGTCCTTACGATCTGACTTAATCCTAACTCGCTGGATATTTTAATCGATCTCTTACTCTAATGTCCCATATCACTGACAGCTCATACCGGGGCCCACACTTCAAGTGGCATACATACGAATCATAGCATGTGGATTCCATAATTCAAATATAAATTAGTGATCAAATATCTCGCATTTCGAGATTAATCATACACGTAAGAACTCCTACCCCCTTAAACCATTCATATTAAACAACACATTCTCATACATACAAAACATACACACACATTAATCACATCAATCAACCCTAGCAACTCATCCTCTTTCTATGACAACAATTCTAGATTTAATTCTTATTCTAAATCCTGAGCTCTGATACCAATTGTAAGGGTCTTAGTTTCTAATGTTCTCAGTTAACATAAACATTCTTGTTAATCAATGGATTATCATAATCATCTCTAATTTCTCGAAAATTTTGGCAGCATCTCCTCTATATATATGGCTCTGCCCTGCTATACAAAATATATACATAAATCGTTTCAGCCAACATCAGACAACTTATCATCAAATAAGGACCATGCCCTAGAATATAACCATCATATAATAACTGATTAGTCACATATATTGCATTTACATTGTCACCTTACCATGCTTTTTAGCTAATAAATCCTATTAATAAGTTTTCTTTTTCTTTGCTAAATGTAGGCCCTAGTGCTCAAAGAAAGAAAAGAGAAACAAGCCCAAAAGCCCACCAAATTCTGAATTAATTCAGAATAAATTCGAAATGAAGAAATCAGGGCTAAATCTTGGCATATCAAGGGGTTGAGAAGAATCCTCCCTGAATCAAGAGATTGAAGCCACAAAATCAAAGGCTGTTTCGTCAACGGTTGGAGTAGAAATAAGAAAACCAGCAGGAGATACGGGACAAACACCAAATAGAGATCTTCCCCCCTTTTGGTGTGGCCACCTGGCCATACCAGAGTCACGGAATCGCGGCCCAAGCCGCGTTTTCGCGGCTATCTTGTGGCCGTTGGGGGAGCGTTTGCTCCCCCAATCTTCCCGGGATCCTCTTTGTTAGGGTTTTGCCTATAAATACTGGTTTCAGCAAATAAAAATACAGCGAAGACTAGGATTAAGTTTTGTGTTTATTTTCTTAGGATTTTGGCTCTTTGTAAACTAGCATAAAAGTTGTAATCTTATTATTTACTTTGTAGTCCAGTATCAAAACTTGTGAGAGAGAGGAACTGAGAGCTTGTACTTGAAGATTGAAGTGACAGCAATACAAGAATCAAGCCACATTTCCTTCCACTCTTGTTTCGGTATGTCGTACAGTATTTTGCTTTCTTCTTCGTTTTCTATGAGTAACTAAACGTTTTCTGGGCTCGCTATCGCAACTCTCTTTTACTCTCCTTCTCTCTTGTTTTCAAAAGAAAAAGACCCGATGACTCATATGAATAAGTTACTTAAAAGCCTTTCTTTTTGAAAGTGTTCTTGAAGGCACATGAGGATGGGTTTGGATTGTTGAATTCTCACTTCTTTCATGAACATCTCTTGAATTATTTTTACTTCATTCTTGCTTCTTCGCGCTTGATGTTTTAATATTCAATTCTTACGATTTCTTTAAGAAAAGACTCAACTCTTCTAACCATCTTATGTGCTTTACTTAAAGCTTTCTAAAAATTAACTTTAAGTTTTGCAAATGATCACTTGAGGCACTTAACATTTCAAGAGAAGAACGAACAATTGAGTAGTGAGATAGTGAGCCCAGATTTGCTTTCTTATTATAAAAATAACCAAAACAATTCTCAAGCTTTCTAAATCACCTTCTCCAAAACCTTTTCTAAAAGTTGCAAATTTTCTTTTAATCATCTCTTTCTTTCCATTCTCTTTTTCATAAAAAACGAACACAATTCCTTATTTCTAAACGATTCACCGAAAAGCTTCCATCGCATCCCTCCTTGTGGACACAACCCGTTAGCCACAAGCTACACGGTAAATTCTTAAACTCATTGATTGTTCTTTCGTTTAACAATCAATTTTTGGCGCCGTTGCCGGGGAGGGAACGGTGTAGTTGTTTTTAACAAGTTTTGTGTGTTATTTCAGGGACTTGAAGATCAAGATCTAGCATTCAAGTTTTGCAAGAGAAGACTTGCAAATTCTGTGTCCCTACTCTCGAAAGTAGGAAACAGAATTTCAAGAAATTGCGTTGCAAAATCTGAAAAAATTCATTGGACTACTAAAAACTTTTTTTTGCAGGACATATTGCTCGCAAAAATTTAAGTTTTTATATGTCATATTTGTGCTATTTTTGCTATCCATCATCCCTGTTTTAAGCCAACATTAAAACACTTGTTGAAAAGTTAAAAAATTGATTAGACGTTTGCGTTTTAGGCACGAGTCTTTTCAATTCATTTACTTTACTGTTGAAGAGTGCTGGAGCAAGGTACTATGCATTGCATTCAGAATAGGACTCATTTCTTGGTTGATTTATATCGCTTTGAGTGAATCTTATTTTATCTTGTACACTTGCACAAATTGATTTTAAGGGCAACACCCAATAACAAGATAAGGTGGGGATTTAATCACCCTTCCTTGGCCAAAAAATCAGACTCCAAGCACTCACAAACCTAAGCCTAAGTAAAATCTGATAGACGTTGGCCTTAGGGACATCTCGAACTCACTAGGAGATTATCCTAAAGAGGGAAGGTGTTGGAAATTGACTCCTGCCAAATCAGTGTCTAGGAAGGGGATTGAGGGCTGAAAGCCCGAAGATTGGTGGTTACTTAATTAAGGAACGTCTTTGACGGAAAACCTCCTACCAATCTTGCCCTGACCTGGCTGATTAGCTTGTGGTCAAAGTCTACATTCTACCTCTTGTGGACAATCAACCAGTTAGGAGTTGTCTAGGTCGAGGTTACCTTAGACTAGGCTTGGTTGATTACTCTTGTTGGCTGTTGTTTGAACTTGTTTGTGATTGTGTTTGTGTATGCAAGTGTGGTCAAGAGACCCTAATTCATCTAGGTTAACTAGAAACACATCACCCCCAAGTTCGAAACAAGACCAGATTCGTTTATGGATCGACCGACATCTTTGCAGGATAGGTTTTACCCCCATTAGAACATCACTTCCATCCTGCATCCAACTTCTATCGGTTGGTGAACACAACTTTGAGCTTAAGCTACAGTTCATCAATACACTCCCTAAATTCCATGGCTTAGAGTTCAAGGACGCTTATTTCTTCATAAGAGAATTTGAGGAAGTATGCTTAATGATGAAAATCCCACACCTTGCACATGATGCTATTAGGTTGAGATTTATCCCATTTGCTCTTAAGGACCTAGCAAAGAAGTAGCTCTACAGCTTAGCGGCCGGTTCTATCACATCCTGGGATGGTTTCATCAAGGTCTTCTTGAAGAAATTCTATCCAATCCATAAAACCGCTCTCATTAGGAAGACGTTCATGCAATTCAAGCAAGAACCTAGTGAACCATTTTGGAGGTACTTTGAACGCTTTAAAGACCTCATTGTCCAATGTCCACATCATGGAATAGAGAAATGGCGACAATGCCAAATTCTTTATGATGGTTTAGACTATTCCACTAAAACCCTCTTAGAAAGTATGTGCCAAGGGGGTTTCTTGCAAAAAGATAAAAATGAGGGATGGGATTCGTATGAAAATCTAGCTAAGAAGACCATCCAATGGGAATCTGCTAGTGAGACCTCTAGGAATCCTAACTCCATCTCTTCAAAAGGAGGTCTCCATTCTATCGAATCATCCATCGCTAATGAGGCTAAGTTAGCTAACTTGGCTAGAAGACTAGAAGCTCTAGAAACGAAAGAACCAAGTCCAGTCAATCAAGTCAGCCCGAACCAATTTTCAAACCCGGGCTGCACTTACTGTCAGGCCATGAATCATGTGTTTGAGGAGTGTCCTGTATTTCAAGCTCACCAACATTTTCCTGAACTGATGAATGCGGCCTTCTCAAGGCCGAACAATGATCCTTACGCTCCAACGTACAATCCTGGCTGGAGAAATCACCCAAATTTCTCATGGAGCCATCAAAATAGTGACCACCCACGGTCAAACATTGCAAACCACTTCCATCATTCCAATAATTCTTTCAATCATCAACCCAACTTTTCCAATCACCCTCACAATTCTCCCAATAATTTTTCAAATTATCAACAAAATTTTCCCAACCAAGCTTCACCATCTTCCATCCAGAATCCTCAACTCGAAAGGAGAATGACTGATTTTGAGAGAAACATGGAAAGGTACATGAAGAACCAGGATTCCCTCATGCAAACAATACAGAGGCTAGAGGGTCAAATAAGCCAGTTAGCCAACCCACAACATGAGAGGCAAAAGGGTACCTTGCCTAGTCAACCAATTATGAATCCTAGGAATTCACAATAAGCTCAATTGGTTGAGGATCAATCACTGAATCAATGTAATGCTGTTCATACATTGAGGTCGGGAAAGAAAGTTGATAACAAAGTGTCAACACCACCCAATCCTAGTCAGCACAATCACACTTCAGCATCCACCTCATCTAATCCCACCCCTCCTAAAGTTGATGAATCTGAAAAAGATAAGTCAATCAGTCATTTGCACCAGCCTAAAGCACTATTTCCTAATAGGCTGAAAAACAAGCAAAATCCGCACATGGATAAGATAATTGAGATCTTTAATCAAGTGAAGATAAATGTGCCACTTCTTGATGCCATCCAACAAGTCCCATCTTATGCTAAGTTTCTTAAGGAAATGTGCACCAAGAAGAGAAAGACTAATGTACCTAAAAAGGTCTTCTTAGCCACTAACATTAGTGAGCTACTATCGGGTCCGATCCCTGTCAAGTACAAGGATCTAGGTAGTCCAACCATTGCTTGCACAATGGGACAAGCCGAGATTAGTCGTGCACTTCTTGACTTGGGGGCAAGTATCAACTTGCTTCCATTCTCAGTTTATCAACAACTTGGGTTGAGCGATCTTAGTCCAACTCGAGTCACTATCCAACTGGCTGACCGTTCAGTAAAAGTTCCAAAAGGGGAGATTAACGATGTCCTTATCCGGGTTGGGGAGTTAATTTACCCTGTTGATTTCATAGTTCTTGAGACACAACATGTGTCTAACTCCAATCATAGGGCTCAAACTCCTGTTATCCTAGGGCGACCATTCCTTGCTACTGCCAATGCCATCATCAATTGTAGGAATGGATCCATGAGGTTAACTTTTGGGGACATGACTAGAGAAGTCAATGTCTTCAACCTAGACAAATAACCTCGTAAGATAAGAGATCAAACATTTGAGGTAAACTTTGCTGAAAACAATTGTGATGAGGAGAGTGAAGATTCTGAAGATGAGTCGCTGTTTCTTAATGAATTATTCAAAAATGAGTGCGATTATCTTGATGTCGAAGACCCTCATGTTAGAGTACCCTTTAAAAAGGGGAAATTAATTTGAATATCTTCACTTTTGATGAGCCAACCAATAATGCATCGCATGAGGATATAATTCAAGAACCTCCGAATTATATACTCTTTGAAAACCTCTTCGAAGAAGAACTCATGTGTTTGGATGAACCAACTAAGGATCTTTTGGTTAATTGCACATCTCTAGGGGAAAGTGTTGACCTAAGCTTTGAGGAGATATATGGAATAGGGTTAGAATTCCTAGGGATTCATAATGAAGAAGTTCCAAATGAGAAGGGTGGTGATGACAAATTTTTGAATAATGATTGTAGCAATATGAGAAAGAAACACCTAAAGGAGATGAGACTGGGGAGGCAGAAAGCTAAAATGATAAAATAATTGGCCTCCCCATTGTGCCCTGCAAAGAGGACCCATTGGAATGATGGGAAGAGAGCTAGAGGAATAAGACCGAAAAAGACCTAGGTATGGGAGAAACTTGATGTTGTACATATTCCTGTATAATATATGCACCTCTTTTACATTTCATTTCATGCATGTATACATTTCTTTCATACATTGGGGACAATGCATGAGATAAGTGTGGGGGAGGGTTCTAACATGATGACTACTATAACTTGAAATTTTTTTTTTTATATATATAAAAAAAAACTTTTTGAAAGGGGTAGACCATATTTTGATATATTTTTTTGTAAGAAATTAATTTAATTTTAAGGAATAGGAGAATCATAATTAGGATTTCTTACACTTGGTCAAAATAAGATAACTTGTTTGATTTTTAGGGTCAGGAAGAAAATTTGTGAAAGTAATTTAGTCTTGATATTTACCTTAATGACATATGCACACTAAATACACTTACACACTTAGGGTTTGAAAACAGAGACTCTTATGCCTTATAAAAAAATATATTATGAAAAAGAAAAAAAACAAGTCTAATTATTGATTAGCTAGGTGCTTTGGCCTAAGCAAGCCTTAATATTTATGCAAAAGATAATTAGATAAGTTTGAAAAAAAACAAGTCTAATTATTGATTAGCTAGGTGCTTTGGCCTAAGCAAGCCTTAGTATTTATGCAAAAGATAATTAGATAAGTTTGAAAAAAAAATGTGTATCCTCTGATTAAGCTGGGTATTTATGCTTCATGAAGCATAAGTATTCACGCCTAAAAGGAGTACATCGTATAAATAAAAATCTTGGTTTCGTGGCCTTATCTGCTCGAGTGTTTAAGTCCTTAGGGGTGTTTTCTCACCTGGTGCCCTAAAACAGTCCGGTTTGGGTGTCACCGACTGAATGCTCGTTACATGGGCAGATTAGAAAGCCTAATGAAATTGAGGAATAAATTGCACCAAAAATAAATAAATATAAGGCATAGGAGTTAATGTTAAAGAACCCTTAGTCAACTTCACAGTCACGATGGTGCATACGACTCAGGGTAAATTAATAGACTAGATGAGAAGTACAATTTGACTCCTTACTTTAATTGATGACATGTTTTTGAATAGAGACTAAGTTTAGGAAAGAAAAATTTGATATTCCTATAACTTATAGATTACTTAAACTCTCACAAATATACTTCAAATATTTTCTCCTTTAAAAAAAAAAGCTTTTCGAAAGTACTAACCTTTTTCTCTTTCTTCATGGATTTTGTGGGTGCAATCCACTGAAAATCCTCACGAGACAAAACTCGTCCTTTAGGGGTAACCTAGAGGTTTAACGGCTTGTTGCACATGCTCAGTCCAATCGAGTGACCTGCGAAAGTGGTCTAATAATTGATTAGAGTTAGTCTGATGTTTTGCTCGAGGGCGAGCAAAAGATAAGTGTGGGGGTGTGATTAGTAACATATATTGCATTTACATTATCACCTTACCATGCTTTTTAGCTAATAAATCCTATTAATAAGTTTTCTTTTTCTTCGCTAAATGTAGGCCCAAGTGCTCAAAGAAAGAAAAGAGAAACAAGCCCAAAAGCCCACCAAATTCTGAATTAATTCAGAATAAATTCGAAATGAAGAAATCAGGGCTAAATCTTGGCATATCAAGAGGTTGAGAAGAATCCTCCCTAAATCAAGCGATTGAAGCCACAAAATCAAAGGCTGTTTCGTCAACGGTTGGAGTAGAAACAAGAAATCCAGCAGGAGATACGGAACAAACACCAAATAGAGATCTTCCTCCCTTTTGGTGCGGCCACCTGGCCACACCAGGGCCGCGGAAACGCGGCCCAAGCCGCGTTTCCACAGCTATCTTGTGGCCGTTGGGGGAGCGTTTGCTCTCCCAAACTTCCCAGGATCCTCTCTGTTAGGGTTTTGTCTATAAATACTGGTTTTAGCAAAGAAAAATGCAGCGAAGACTAGGATTAAGTTTTGTGTTTATTTTCTTAGGATTTAGGCTCTTTGTTAGCTAGCATAAAAGTTGTAATCTTGTTATTTACTTTGTAGTCCAGTATCAAAACCTGTGAGAGAGAGGAACCGAGAGCTTGTACTTGAAGATTGAAGTGACAGCAATACAAGAATCAAGCCACATTTCCTTCCACTCTTGTTTCGGTATGTCGTGCATTATTTTGCTTTCTTCTTCGTTTTCTATGGATAACTAAATGATTTTCTGGGCTCGCTATCACAACTCTCTTTTACTCTCCTTCTCTCCTTGTTTTAAAAAGAAAAAGACCCGATGACTCATATGAATGCCTTACTTAAAAGCCTTTCTTTTTGAAAGTGTTCTTGAAGGCACATGAGGACGGGTTTGGATTGTTGAATTCTCACTTCTTTCATAAACATCTCTTGAATTATTTTTACTTCATTCTTGCTTCTTCGTGCTTGATGTTTTAATATTCAATTCTCACGATTTCTTTAAGAAAAGACTCAACTCTTCTAACCATCTTATGTGCTTTACTTAAAGCTTTCTAAAAATTAACTTTAAGTTTTGCAAATGATCACTTGAGGCACTTAACATTTCAAGAGAAGAGAGAACAATTGAGTAGTGAGATAGTGAGCCCAGATTTGCTTTCATATTATAAAAACAACCAAAACAATTCTCAAGCTTTCTAAATCACCTTCTCCAAAATCTTTTCTGAAAGTTGCAATTTTTCTTTTAATCATCTCTTCCTTTCCATGCTCTTTTTCAAAAAAAACGAACACAATAGCTTGTTTCTAAACGATTCACCGAAAAGCTTCCATCGCATCCCTCCTTGTGGACACGACCTATTAGCCACAAGCTACACGGTAAATTCTTAAACTCATTGATTGTTCTTTCGTTTAGCAATCAATAACACTTCACAAATATCAGTTACTTGCATTACTCAATTCCCAATTTCGGCTTGACATCACCTATTTATATGGATACACAATAATTACACTTAAGTGTACCTTTCTCAACATCGACAATATAACGCAAAAGTATTATAACTCCAACTTATCATAATCATCACAAACTAACTAATCTCTATATAAATCTATATAACAACTCTAATACATGCTATATAAGATTATGAACATGCACAACAAGAAAACTTTTGCAAGTAATAACACATAATTGTATCTTTAATACTTTCATTATTAGCGAAGTTCTCAACAATATATCTATAATTAGAGCTGGGCCTTCGCCTTGCGATGACCTAAAGAATATGGAGCTGAGAGGGGTTATCATGACAATTCAGAAAGTAGAGTCAGAAAAAAATTTAGGAATGTTATATATATCCTATAAGAAGCATGATTTACTTCAAATAAAAAGACAAGTAGCAATAAATAAGAAAAATATAGAATCGAAAGCATATCATAAATAAATAATCGAAACAACTATCTCCATGTCTGCGGAACGATCTGACTTCTTTGATCATTGATTCTCTTTAACGTTCTTAAATTTCTATTCCATGTATTATAGAGTTTTTGATTATATAAAATAATTCTCTTAGTTACTTATAGTTTATTACCAAATTCATATTATATATAAACAACATGTATTACACGCGTATCGCATATACAACAGATGGTGATATACCAATCACAACAATTAAATTTGAAATGTAGTTTATTCATTCAGATGATACATATGTCACAAAATGAACTTATATATCGCTTACTCATATCACACTTCACAGCATTCATA
The DNA here is from genome assembly GCA_038442645.1 of Agave tequilana. NCBI lineage: Eukaryota > Viridiplantae > Streptophyta > Magnoliopsida > Asparagales > Asparagaceae > Agave > Agave tequilana. The sequence continues at coordinate 135,074 of JAVJIF010030842.1, read as the reverse complement.
AATCATACTTAGTGAGATACATATCATATATTATTCAATGCATATAAATTCACAAGTGAAGTGTGAAATTCTCCGTCTTCCCACTTTTATCGGCTTTCACCTGCCCTTTTCTTCATATATAATATATTATAATGACATCATCTTCCTCTCCTACCGGCTCCCGCCTGGCCCCTTCCTCTGTATATAATATATTATAATAGACCACTATTCTCCCTCTCCTACTGATTAGTCTACAATTTTGCATTATTATATCGCATTTCCCTACTGATATATAAACAAAATATCATTTCTAGCTGTGTTTTGGTCTACTTTAAAGATAATTAAGAGTCTAGAGGCAAAGGAGTAATAAGAGCTTAATTAAATCCATTTTCGGGTAATTAAATTCGAATTTCTTAGAGGCCAAACTAGAGAGTTTCTTGAAGATGCATTGAATCTAAACGTTGGCGATCTAAACCCAAATAACTGAATCTGAGCATATCTGAAAGGTCTCCGAAGTGAGGCGAAACCACGCGCCAAAACACGAACCTAAGTCCCTGGTTTTGCCACGAAACGCAACAATTACGCATTTCCACAGCAATGTTGGCAAGCCACGTGTCAATTTTCGACGCGTGGCCTCGTCTCGTCTTCTAGGAGCTCCTTTCGCCTATAAAGGTCTTGTAGAAACCTGAAATACAAGCAAATTGAGAAATAGGCTAGGTTTTGCTCTCTTTTAGTGAGGTGTTCTTCTTTTTTTTCTTTTCTTTTGTATTTTCATTTCATTTTTAGATTATGTATTAGGGCTGAGAGATTCAAAGAGAGAAAGAGAGACTGATGTAATAGATGGTGACAATCTATGTAAAGGTATCTCCTTTCTTCTCGATTGTAATCTTCTCCATCTTCTACATGATGCTTAGCTATTTTTTTCTCATGGCAATCTAACTACTAATGTCTAACCATCTAACTACTTACTCAATAATCCACTTGAATCTAATAGCCTCTACAAGGTCTTGTTCTTGCAAGAGCTATTGATGGCTCATAATGATGGATTCTAACATTCTAACCTTTCTAATATCTAAACCACTAACTTGCTAACTTGCAATGTCTTCTTTATTTCATGCTCATCTCTAACCGGTTTTGATGATTTAATAGTAACTTGTAACTTATTGTGTGGTATGTATGTGATTGTTTGAATGTAAAAAAATAATCTTATGTGTCATGCTTTGTATCGTCTCTTTAAGCCGAGGACTCGTGATGGCCAAGGGTCCATGTGAGGCAACTAACACTAAGAGGTTAGCTTGGTTAGTGGAGCAATTAGCAGTTAGTAGCGATGAGTTTTCTTTTCTTTTATTTTAAAAATCAATTTCAGAACTCTTTTATCATTTTCATCATTGTTTTCACCAACTTTTTAGTTCATCTTTGTTTCATCTTCTTTTTGTTACTACTTCTCTTTTATTTTCACATCGCCGTTTCATCACCTTCTTCACCTATCAATTTTGGATTTCTTTTCTTTCTTCTTTTTCTCATTCTTTAACAAAGAAGAACTTGTTAAAAACCGACGTGATACTGTTAATACTTCTATCACCTCTGTCCCTGTGGATTCGACCCGTTGAGCCAATGCTATAACAGAAGTATCGAAGGAACATTAGCACACACGCTTTTCATTGATTTTACAAAACACACATTCTAAAGTGCAGGTTTTGCCCCGATCACCTACCAGCTCCCGCCGGCCTCTTTCTCCATATATATATATATATATATATATATATATATATATATATATATATATATATATATATGTATGTATATATATATATATATATGTATGTATGTATGAATATGTATATATGTATGTATATGTATATGTATATATATATATATGTATATATATATATATATGTATATGTATATATAACAGTAACACTGTCTTCCCCCTCTTGTCAGCTCCTGCCCGGCCTCTTTCTCTGATATGTATGAATGTAACAGTCATATATACACATACACACAGATAACAACTAATCTATCAACAATATGAAATATCAACCAATTACTATAATTTTCTTCCCACCTTATCAATTGTATTTCCAAAGAATTGCATGTGGTTCATTGTACATGTGGATACATCTATATAAGTTACAAGTTAACTCTGTAGTGATCTATTCGTCTTATTTATATAGGTCGAGCTCTCATTCATATTATTAGTATCCAATCTTCTTAATCATATTACTTATAATCATAATTGAGTATTATTATTATCGGTAATAGTCTATGAATATGAATTATTATACCAATGGAGAGTCTCCGAAATCTTAACTAGCCAATTATCACATCTACAAACAAGTTCATAAACCCAAGTAACAATCACAGTCGAGATCTGAAGCAGGAATATACCAATATTATTCACACATATCTTTATGCACATTCATATCACTGTGTCACATAAGATCATATTCATGTATAATCAAGTTCGTATGTGCCATGAAGTTTAGCTTATTGGGAGAGTAACAATATTTAATCACATGCCTAGAACATGTTATAATTATCAATATTGATATTAATTTTAGGTTTAACATTACTATTCAGGTTTTTGATTTAGGGTCCATGATATACCCATTTTAATTCACAAAATCAAGATATATTATAATTTGTAGGAAATCATCACACACATATATCACAATTGTAAGGTAAATTACAGACATTATCAGTTCAAAATTATTATTGCTTGATTAAAATCAATATAGTTATAACTACTATCCCGTGTATTTAATCCAATGCACATTTCAGTTAATTAATCATCATTAACAAGTTATTGGTCATCCAATCCATAGTTGATCGATGAAACTCCTGAGGAAGCTCTGTATTCTTTTAATTTGTACATACCAGTTATCAAGACCGAATTTGTATCACATAAACGCCTTGCTTATGTTTTGTTTATGTTACGACATGTCAATCTCTAGATCATAATTATATATTTAACATTGATTGAGTAGAATTGGTATAAACTAGCAAATATAAGTTTTTGAACTATTCAATGGCCTCCGATTTTTCCCGATTGGTTAACTTATTGCAGTTTACTTTGTTATCAAATGATCATAACTTAGCAGAGAATTTTTGATATCAGGTTTAGTTATCAAGTTAATTCGGTATTACCTCCCATTGCTTTTAAATCAATTCACTACGAATATCATTACTAGTTCACAATTATCAGTTCCATTGTCATTAATTCCGCAAGAATTTTTATTCTTGGCTATTACTGACTAAGATCATATAACCTAACCAAATTTCCATAGCAGGTGACCAATTCCATGTTTCGCCGCTAGCTTAGCCAACTTGATTATAGATAGCGTAGAGATTTACTTATAGAACATACTTTTCAATTTCTGATTATTTTTCCCAAATATAATATATGATACGCGCTGACATTGGTTACCATTACCTAATTCTCATAGGATTCACTCTTGAATTGATATCCATATTCAACTATTAAGAAATGTACGATCCATATTCCGAATTCATACCTATGAGTCTACCAAAAGCACAATTTAGATTTTTTTTTCCTTAACTCATTCAATTCCATTTCATTTGTAAGAAAGAACAACTTTTATCAAGAATCAATTAATGTCAGCAAGATCTTCTTGTTCATGGTGATTAGACTATTTTAGTCCCCCTTTTTAGATATCTGATTGAAGCTTGTACCTGCACACAAAATACAGAATTTTAGATTTAGAAATAGAGATGTGCAAGTGCTCAATTCTTCCGCAATAGCAAGTGGCTATGCGGATCGTGATCCACAAGGAGGGTTAGCGATAGAAGCGTTCAAAGTTTGTATTGAAATCTTTTTAGTGAAGAAAAACGAAGGTTCTTCTTTATTTTAAGAAATGAAAATGAAAAAGAGTTAGGTTAAAGTTAAGTATGGAAGAAGGTGGTAGAATGAGATGGTGGAGAAAATTAGAAAATGACAATGTACAAAGAAGTGGAAAACGAATGAAAAAGATTTGGAAGATGTGCTTGTTGGTGATCTAAACTAAAGAAATAAAAGAAAGGAAAGAAGATTAAAGAAATACTTACCTAGTTTGGTTGATGACTTACCTAGAACCCTTGCATGTTCTACCTTGCTTCAGAGGTGTTCAACACATAAGCCATAGGATCGAGCTCAGTCCCCAGTCGCATTACATCATCAAGACGAACAAGCATGAAATGATATGGAGTCTTGAGGAGGAGAACATCATCTTAAATCATCGTTGGCACTCACACAATATTGTTATACTTATGCTTCTGGATTCACTTGCATGCTCATCAAAACCAAAAGAGGTAAAGTAGAAAGAGGAAGAAGAAAACAAAAGAAAAGATGAACATAAAAAAATATTACCTTTATTGCTTGCAGGAACTATGGAAGAAAGGAGGAGGGTACATCGGTGTCACTCTCAACATAAGCCTCTCTCTCTTACTTACATGAATCTCAATCTAACCTAAGCTTACATACTAATTAAAATTACATAAAAAGAAAACAAAAACCTATACTACAAAGTGGAAAACTAGACTAAATCCTAACTCTGCATGGTCATCTTCTTTTTCTCAGCTCAAACCAGTATTTATAAGGAAAAACCACAAGGGGGGAATCCCGGGAAGATTGGGGGAGCAAACGCTCCCCCTAACTCCCTAACCAAGCCGCGGAAACGCGGCTTTGGCCTCGTTTCCGCGGCCAGGGTGTGGCCAGGTGGCCATACCCTGTTGGTGGGTCTCCCCGGTTTCACGTTCTGACTTTATCTTCAGTTGGTTTTCTCGTTTAGGTCCGGGATTATGACGAAATGGCCTTTTTTCTTGGCTTCAACCGATCGATTCTGGGAGGATTGCAATCAACCGGTTTTCAACCTCTCTGATTTTGCCCTGATTTACTGAGTTTGAATTAATTCTTATTTAATTCAGAATTTGGTGAGTTTTTGGGCTCATTTCTCTTCACTCTCCTTTAGGAATGGGCCTGCAAATAAATTAAACATTTAATTAGGACAATGCAAAGTTTATTCTAAAATAAGTATGAAAATATGATAATAAATGTGCAACATTAGTGACCAATCACACCCCATACCTATCTTTTGCTCGTCCTCGAGCAAAACAACTAAACTATACTAAGGATTATTAGACCACTTTCGCAGGTCACGCGATTGCACTGAGCATGTATAACAAACCGTTAAACCTCTAGGTTTCCCCTAGAGGACGAGTTTTGTCTCGTAAGGGTTTTCAGTGGATTACACCCACAAAATCCATAAAGAAAGAGAAACAAAGAGTTAGTATTTTCGAAAAGCATTTTGAAAGAGAAAAATATTTGAAATATAATTGTAAGATTTAAGTAATCTATAAGTTATAAGAAAGTTGTATTTTTCATTCCTAAACTTAGTCTCTATTCAAAAATTTGTTATCAATCAAGGTAAGGAGTTAAATTGTACTTCTCATCTACTCTATTACTTACCCTAAGTCATATGCACCTTGTGATCGTGAAAATTTTGACTAAGGGTTCATTAACTCTAACTCTTATGCCTTATTTATTTTTATATATATGTTTTGTGGTATTATTCCTTAGTTCTATTAGGCTTTCTAATCTGCCCATGTAATGAGCCTTTAATCGATGACTCCCAAACCAAACGGTCATAGGGCACCGGGTGAGAAAATACCTCAAGGACTTAAGGACTCGAGCAAATAAGGCCACAGAACTAAGGATTTTATTATATGAACCCCTTTTAGGCGTGAATACTTATGCTTTATTAGGCACAAATACCCTGCTTAATTAGTGGATTTATATATATATATTTTCTCAAACTTATCTAATCTTCTTTCGCATAAATACTAAGGCTTGCTTAGGCCAAAGTACCTGGCTAATCAATAATTAGATTCGTTCATATTTTTTTCTTTTTTTCTTTTTTTCTTTATATATAAGGCATAAGAATCTTTGTTTTTGAACCCTAAGTGTGTAAGTGTATGAAATGTGCATATTTCATCAAGGTAAAGATCAAGACTAAATTACTTTGACAAATTTTCTTCCTAACCCTAAAAATCAAACAAATAATCTTATTTTGACCAAATTTAAGAAATCCTAATTTTGATTTTCCTATTCCTTAAAATTGACTTAATTTCTTACAAAAAAATATGTCAAAATATTGTTTCTATTTTCAAAAAGTTTTTAAAAGTAAAGAAAATGTTAAATTTTTTTAATAAAAAGAAAAAATATTAAGTTATGTTAGAACTCTCCCCCACACCTATCTCATGCATTGTCCTCAATGTATGAATTAATGTATAGATGCATGAAAAAGAAGAAAGGGAAGGAAATTGTTACCTTAAGGTGGTGCTTCCGGTGGTGGTCTGATTGGTCAACGAAATGCGACCCAATCGACTTTTCGTGGAGTTTGGAGGAACCCACCAGAAATCTCTCTAACATAACCCATTAAAATGATGTATCCATAAAGGATTTTTATTAAAAATTTAACCCCATCTAATTTCCAAATTCCATATTTAATTTCGGAGTCAAATTTGTTAACCGCCTTGTCCCAAAATGGAGTGTCAAAAGATAGAAAGATTGACTTAGACTCAGGAAGTATAGGAACTAATACCGACTCAGGAAGGTAACTTAAGTCAAGTAAAGGTTCAGGAGTCGAGATTGGTTCAAGAAGCGTGTCCAAGTCAAGAAGTTGAAACTCAAGTCCACATTTATTTTCCAACAATGGAATGTGACTTAATATTGGTGATTCAAGTTCAAAAATGATAGTTGTGGGAATCAAAACTGACTCTAAAATATTACTCAAGTCCGGTAACAAAACAGGAGTCAATATTGATTCGGGAATTTGAACTAGATCACAGATTTGAGAATCTAGGTCACATTTCTCATTGGGCTCAATATCATATAAATGAGAACTTGCCAGTTTGTCAATAGGACTTTTAAAAGTATAAAATTGGTCAAGTTCAATATGATCATCAAAGATGGGTGATTCAATTTCATGATGAATTGGCACAGGATCCAATGTTGACTCGGGAAAAAGGTTGAAATCAGGTGAAGACACCGGAGTCATAATTGAATTAGGAAGTAAAATTGAATCACTAAGTTGAGGTTCATAATCATATTCGTTTTCAAGTTTAATTTCAGGAAAGGGATAACTTGCCAAACTGTCAATGTCACTTTCAAAATTTGTAGTTTGGGCAAGTTCAAATGATTGTGCAGAAATGGAACCTTATGTTCCAAAACAACATGACTCTTTGGCTCTAACAGAATGGTTACCGACATCAGAACTGGTAACACGGTGAGAACGTAGAGATTAGACCATCATATCTATGTCGTGATTATGAGCGTTTTGAGCCTGAGTCATGGCTTCAAGCATCTTTTCATAGTTGATAGGTTCATCGCTTTGTTGCGATTGGTCTTGAAAAGATGAAGTGTTATTTTGGAATTGGTGGTAAAATTGTGAGTCCATCAGATTTTGTGATTGTGGTTTGGACTCACGCATACTCATTTCCAAAATTGATGGTCTTCTATTTTGGACTCGTGGAACTGAGTATGAATCTTGAAAGTATTGTGGACCAGGTAGATAAGGAGGACAAGTTGGTTGAAAATTGGACTCAGGGGAGGTGAATCCCCACTGACTCTGTGAAGAGTTGAAATTATTATGGAAATTATAGTTATAAGATTGAGGGCATGGGCTATATTGATTCGGATAAGACCAATTCGGCACACTAGGTTGGTTAAAGTTATGATATGCCGGGTTGGTAATATCCGAAAATGAGGTCGGTGTGTAATATGGATTACTATTAAAATTGAAAAAATTGTTATTATAAGCCATATCACACAATAGAATACAAACAAAGAAAAACAAATAAATAAGCAAACAAATAAAAAGAAAAATTTCTAAAACTAAGTTAGGGTAGACCTATGACCTAGACGACTCCTAACTGGTTAGACTGTCCATGGGAGGTATAATGCAGACTTTGACCACAAGCTAATCAGCCAGGTCAGGGCAAGATTGGTGGGAGGTTATCCGTCAAAGACGTTCCTTAATTAAATAACCACCAACCTTTGGGCTTTCGGCCCTTAATCCCTTTCCTAGACACTGATTTGGCAGGAGTCAAATTCCAAAACCTCTCCCCCTTAGAATAATTTCCTAATTGAGTCCGAGATGTCCCTAGGGCCAACGTCTACTCATTTTTAGTTAGGCTCGGGTTAGTGGGTGCTTGGAATCTGATTTTTTGGGCCAAGGAAGGGTGATTAAATCCCCACCTTATCTTTTTATGGGGTGGTGCCCTTAAGATCAGTTTGTGCAAGTGTACAAGATATGCAAATAAGATTCACTCAAAGCGATGTAAATCAACCAAGAGATGAGTCCTATTCTAAATGCAATGCGAACATACCTTACTCCAGCACTCTTCAACAGTAAAGAAAATGAATTGAAAAGACACGTGCCTAAAATGCAAATGTCTAATCAATTTTTTAACTTTTTCAACAAACGTTTTACTGTTGATTTATTAGCAGGCTTTTGGTGATGGCATATAAGAAATAAAGTTGCAGAAAACTAGAATTTTGTAAAGCAAGCATCCCTGCAAAAAAAACCAGTCAGTAGTGAACTCTTCCTTGCAGCGGAAACGAGGCTAAAGCCGAGCAAACGCGGCAATTCAGAGGGTACTTAGTCTCTGCTTTCTGGAACAGAGGCCCAAGACCACTTATATGTCACTGCAACTTTCTTTCCTACTTTTCTTGCCCTATAACCTGCAACAGAGAAGAAAAATTTGTTTTAGTTCTAAAAATTCAATAAAAACCAGATTTCAATAAAAACCATTACCCTCCCTGGCAACGGCACCAAAAATTTGATTGAAGCTTGTACATCCACACAAAATACAGAATTTTAGATTTAGAAATAGAGATGTGCAAGTGCTCAATTCTTCCGCAATAGCAAGTGGCTATGCGGGTCGTGATCCACAAGGAGGGTTAGCGATAGAAGCGTTCAAAGTTTGTATTGAAATCTTTTTAGTGAAGAAAAACGAAGGTTCTTCTTTGTTTTAAGAAATGAAAATGAAAAAGAGTTAGGTTAAAGTTAAGTATGGAAGAAGGTGGTAGAATGAGATGGTGGAGAAAATCAGAAAATGACTATGTACAAAGAAGTGGAAAAAGAATGAAAAAGATTTGGAAGATGTGGTTGTTGGTGATCTAAACTAAAGAAATAAAAGAAAGGAAAGAAGATTAAAGAAATACTTACCTAGTTTGGTTGATGACTTACCTAGAACCCTTGCATGTTCTACCTTGCTTCGGAGGCGTTCAACGCATAAGCCATAGGATCGAGCTCAGTCCCCAGTCGCATTACATCATCAAGACGAACAAGCATGAAATGATACGAAGTCTTGAGGAGGAGAACATCACCATGAATCATCGTTGGCACTCACACAGCATTGTTATACTTATGCTTCTGGATTCACTTGCATGCTCATAAAAACCAAAAGAGGTAAAGTAGAAAGAGGAAGAAGAAAACAAAAGAAAAGACGAACATAAAAAAATATTACCTTTATTACTTGCAGGAACTATGGAAGAAAGGAGGAGGGTACATCGGTGTCACTCTCAACATAAGCCTCTATCTCTCTTACTTACATGAATCTCAATCTAACCTAAGCTTACATACAAATTAAAATTACATAAAAAGAAAACAAAAACCTATACTACAAAGTGGAAAACTAGACTAAATCCTAAATCTGCATGGTCGTCCTCTTTTTCTCAGCTCAAACCAGTATTTATAAGGAAAAACCACAAGGGGGAATCCCGGAAAGATTGGGGGAGCAAACGCTCCCCCTAACTCCCTAACCAAGCCGCGAAAACGCGGCTTTGGCCGCGTTTCCGCGGCCAGGGTGTGGCCAGGTGGCCACACCCTGTTGGTGGGTCTCTCCGGTTTCACGTTCTGACTTTATCTTCAGTTGGTTTTCTGGTTTAGGTCCGGGATTGTGACGAAATGGCCTTTTTCCTTGGCTTCAACCGATCGATTCTGGGAGGATTCTTCTCAACCGGCTTTCAACCTCTCTGATTTTGCCCTGATTTACTGAGTTCGAATTAATTCTGATTTAATTCAGAATTTGGTGGGCTTTTGGGCTCATTTCTCTTCACTCTCCTTTAGGCTCATTTCTCTTCACTCTCCTTTAGGAATGGGCCTGCAAATAAATTAAACATTTAATTAGGACAATGCAAAGTTTATTCTAAAATAAGTATTGAAATATGATAATAAACGTGCAACATTAGTGACCAATAAATATCCATATATGTCTAAGTATAATAGTTTCTTCATGAAAAGAGAAGAGGTATTCGTTCACAAAAATCATGTACACATCTATTATGTTCTCTATTTTATATATCAGATCAAAACTCGAATAATGATTATTATCATTTACAATCGATATCATCTTAGTCATAAGAAGCAGAGAGGATATAAATTATTCTTATAACAAAATTCTGAAGAAGTTCTAAGCCGATATAAAGTTTGATGTAAGTCATATCATTTCTAAAACAAAATCAATATTTCTATGATTACATATACAGAAAGTAACTGATCTCTCTCGTGGATCACAAATTAAAGAGTCACTAGTAATAATGCAACTTGAAATGATTTATGATCTCTAATATTAAGAAATCATTTATTGACTAGAATATATTATGAATTCACAAAATTTGATTGCAAATACGAGTCGATTAGGTAATTGGGAATCCATTTAGAACAATGCTTACTAGTTAACATTCACTATCCCAAAACTAACTCATAAATAAGACTTGTAATCCCTATACAGGATAGATTCTGATCTCTTTAATTTATTTGATAAAAATTTAATTTATAAGTTAACCAAGTTCACTTTTCTACAAACATGAATTTTCATTCATAAATAATTGAAAATGATAATACATCCTTCTTTCCACTTACTCTACATTTAAAAAATACAGACATATTATAATGTGGCTAATAAATTTTTATATTTATCTTGCTTAAGAAATACTTATTGGATTTGGTCTTTAACGGCCTCAATTTAAATGTGTTTAAACTCGCATTTAATATCTTATAATCCCATCCAATGAGTTATCAGATAAACATCTACATTCTATTTGGTTGGGCCTGATGGAAACTTCAAATACTAAACCAAGATGGTAATCTTCTGATCATATTGAACCCCAAGGAATAGCGTACATTCATATTCAACTTCAATGCTTCTATTACTCAATGTTTCTATTAGAATTATATAAACTTACTTGGTGCCTATTCTAAGACTGCTAATGACTAAGCTGGCTCTGTTTGGTTCAGGCTTGCATTAGAATATACAGAGTCCATAGGCCACCTGCTAAATGCTAATTTGGTCGTTTTTCATTAGCCTAAACTCTACACGCTTGATCCATTATGCCGACTTACAAATAAATTTTTCTTTCCAGGTCATTAAACTTTTTCATATGCAATTTGGTAAGAAATCAAATTTATCACTCATTAATATATGATGATGATAATATTATTTGAACTGGGTAGAAGAATTAAACAAATAATAATACAAAAATATTCAAAGCCAATAATATTAGTATCTATCACTAGCTTCTTTTTATCAACTATCGATTTTCAATTTAACTTGTTTCAACAATAATCTTGGCGCAAAAACCCCCATTGAAGAATTTTGGGTGCTAACGGAATCATCAAATTTTCTAGCTCCAGTTCATCATACCCAAGTCATCACACTACGTCACTTCATCAACTCATTAACTTAAGAATTTATCCTTGCAAATAAATTTTCAAACTTGAAGTAAGAGAGAGATCCCACTTACCCATGGCATCTTCCTCACTGGTCGTCACTGGGTTGATATCGCCCGCGCGCTGCTGGTGCCGCCTGGCCCTAGCGCTTGCTGCTGGTGCCACACAATCCAGCAAGAGAGAGGGGAGAAAGAGAGAGGGAAGGGGAGATTGAGAGAGTGTGAGAGACAAAAATAAAGAGAGAGGTAAAGAGAGGAATTAAGGAAGAGGTGTTTAGGGTTTTGGGAATTTTGAGAGAAGATGAGGGAGAAGGGTGCTTCGGTTAAAATGAGGGGCGAAAAGAGAGAGATACGGAAAGTAATCATCGTTGGCCTAAACGCCCATCACTCTAGTTTTGATGACGATTAAACTCTTATAGTACTAATAATCTTATGATGTTTAAGTCTACAAGTTTAATAGTGATCTTTGTTTGATATTTAGCTTCATCAAAAAATTTAAAGTCCAGTTTTATAGCTTTGTAGTGTTGATTCAAGAGCTCAAGCATAAAAATCATATCAAGTACTCTAGATGGAGTCTAGTTCCAAAGAATCAAGTTTGATCGAACCAAAATGAAGAAGAAAATCATTTCAAGGAGAAGGCTCTAGTTTGTAAGGAAGTTTAGATTCTTGTAAAGTATAGATTAGATTTGATTGCTCAAGCTTATATACACACACACACACTCATACACTTTGATACTAGTTTTAAAGATCAAAAGTTGTTTTGGGTTTTGAATTAACGGTTTATGTTTTTAAGTCATTTTTAGAAAATAAAGTTTTTTGTTTCAAAAGTGTTGTGATATCTCAAAAATAAGTTCACATGTTTGTAATATGTGTTGATTTTAATCCTACATAATTATGCTCAAATGTATTTTTATGAACTTATTTTTGTGTAATTTATAGAAACTTATATAGATTAAAAAATTTAAAATAAAAACACAATAGGTTTTTGGCCCAGGTCGGTCGACCGGGCGGTTGACTGGATGTGCCACAAGCCTATTGATTTGTACACACTATCGACCACGCGTACACACAAGCCAAGAGCTTGTGCCCATGATCGACCGGGCGGTCGACCGTTGGCTCGAGAGCTACAGAGCTCTCTGGTCGGTCGACCGCCAGTTGTGCAGAGCAAAAGTATTGTTCTGGACGGTCGATCGAGCAGTGGCCCGCTGGCTCTAATGACTATAAAAATAGCTATTGGCAATCGACTGGGCGGTCGACTACTCTGCTACCAAAAGCAACAAATTGCTTTTAATGGCTAGTTTTTATATTTTTGTGATTTATTTTATTTTCAAATGGCTAGTATTTACTTTATTGGTTTTAAATATTTTTTTAAAGACTGGGATTAGCCTCTAGTGGTCTCATCCTATTCCTTACAAATAGGGCCCATTATAGAGAGTTTTAAAAAAAAGATTTTCAAGTACATATTCAAGTTTAAGTTTTTGAAAAAGTTTGAAAAATCAAGAAAACAATTTTTTTGAGAGAAATTATTTTTTATATTACAAATTCCTATATCTTCAGAGAAGATTTCCCAATAGTTTTTCTCAGGAGCTTCAATTCCAAATTCCTAAGTTTTCTCATAGTAGCTTGAGCCATCATCTCTATATCTATCTTATAGGATCCTTATTTTTGAGAATTTTTAGTTTGTGATCTTTGTGGTCACCAAGTGATTGTAATCTTCATTTTCTTTGTGCTCTCCTCTTGGGTAGAGGATTGAAAGTTGGAGTTGAGGCTCTGAATCTTGTGTAGATCCATTATTACTGTATCCTTAGTGGATATAGGGGAAATCTTTTATTGCGGTGAAGGTGGGGGTGTAAAGCAAGTGGCTCGAACCTCGAAATAGTTCCCCGTGTTCACGATTATTCTACTCTCTCAACTCTACTCTACTCAATCTTGTTTATATCTTGCATATTCTAACTTGCTTATTATTATATGCTTGATATGATTATATGCTTGCACTTGTCTGATCAAAGAAAGCAATTAAGCATGTAAACTCTATTATAGTGGAATCATGAGAAGAAGTTTTAGATTCCTTCACCGAAAATTTGGCTTCACTTCTTAGTTATCATTTGTGGGTTGAGTCTTTATTAGTTAAAGTTTTTAATGATCATATTTAGTTAGCGCATCACCTATTCATCCCCCCTCTAGGTGATTTTTAATTGGTATCAGATCTTGATGCTCTTTATTTGAGTTGAACAACTTAGAGTTATTCTTATTTTGCTAACCACATTCTTGTTTACACGCACTCATGAATTTCCTTGTACCACCTATATTTGATATTCATAACTTTCAAATTTAAAAGATTAAGATGAGTGTATATCTTAAAGCTCTCAAAATAGATGTTTATCTTGCCACAATAAAAGAATCATATATTAAAAGTGACAAATATTTTAGGTTAACGGAAAAGTCACATATGCTCTAATGCAAACCCTTAATGATGATTATATCTCTAGGGTTTGTAATTGTGGTTTCACTTTTATAGTTTGGAATATGCTGATCTCTCTTAGCAAACAAACTTCAAATGACAAGGAGAGGGACTCGAAAGAAGGAATTGGTACTTCCAACATGTGCTTTATGGTCCAAAAGAATGACCTCATTAAGGTAAACTAGGAATCTGATCTTGACATAGATGAAAAAATATCATATGATGAGCTTGATATGTATTGTCAAGAACTACTTGAAAAATATGATTTGTTGGAAAAGAAAAACTTGAGATTGAAATAAAAATGATTTTCAAAAAAAAAAAGATTTTGATTTAAAAGAAAATGATGCTTTGAAAACTGAATTTGATGTTATTTTAATAGAAAATGAAAAGTTGCATATTTTTTTTAGCAAAAAGGATTTTGTTCTCATGCTAATATTGCTTCTTTCACTATTGACAAAAATGAGATTCATGTTTTAAACACAAGATTGATTGTTTGAGCTCTATCTTGAGCAATTGTGTCTTCAACAATAAAAAATTGGAATCTATGTTTCACAAAAAACAAGTTCCATACCATAATGCATATATCTCATGACATACACATCACATCCTGCATACCATGCCAACATGTATGCTACAGTGTACACTTTTACACATTGTGACCGCAGAGGCCATTTTGCAAAATTTTGTTATGTATGATGATTAAAATTTTCAAGTTTTGCATATAAAAATATTTGTGTTCAAAATACTAACCCCAAGGACTCAAAAAAATTGGGTACCAAAATATAAGCCAATTGTATTTGATGGGCTCTCTCAAAATATGAGAGGGTTTGATGCTTTGGTGTTGATGCATGAGGAGCTTGATGGACAAATCAAATTTGAAACATCATTATCAAGGAGTTTAAGTAGGAAAGGCCACCTTAGTTTGAAGAAATAAAGATTAGTCCTATCAGTGTCAGTAACTATCTCTATCCTACCACATTAGTTTAAATATGCTTTAATTTGTTGTTTATCAGCATATGTTAATTTATTTTGTTTATGTATTTTAATGTAAATTTTATGAAAACTTGTGATATATTTATATAGCTTTTGAGAACACTCTTGATTTTGTATCTAACATGATTCACATCTTTTATGTACTCAATTCTAATTTAGTTATATGTGTATAGCTTAATTTTGATGATTATTGCATTTATACATGTATTCTTTTGAAAATAACTTTTTATGAATTTTCATATGGTAGGATTTTCAAATTATTTTCAAATAATTTTCTTTGAAAATATTTACCCTTAGTGGGCGGTTGGTTGGGTGATCATGCCTTTTATGCTCTTAAATGAAAATTCTTTTGACATGTGCATGTATGTTGGTGATAGCGATGAGTTACATACTTGATCTTTATGATTTTTTAATTCTTGTGTACTCATTCTTATTTATCTATACATGTATGCTCTAAATTATGAGTGGTATTTCAATTAGTATACATACATATATATGATTGATTATGCATGTTTAACAATGTCCACACATATTTTTATAGCATAATTAGTTTCATGCTAAGCTTAATTTTATTTCAAATAACTTAGTATAATTGAAAATCTTATTTTCCTAATTGGTATCTTTCTTTCAAAGTTTGTTTCTTGACTAGTTTTTAATTAATGTCAAAAGTACTAAAACTTTTAAATATTTTGATTCAAGTGATATTCAATGTTTAAAGTGTTTTGATTGCAATTTTAATTGGTATCATTTTTATTTTTTTTAATTTTCAATTGATATAAATTTCAATTGATATCTATTTGTTTCAAGTACAATTAGTATCTTTTATGTTATTCTCAAATTGGTATCTAAAATTTATCTAAGTTTTCAAATTGGTGTTCTCAAAATTTATTTTCGATATGTATTGTCTATATGCAAGAGGCTAAACATCGCTCTATATATAGATTTATGATGAGTGTATTGTATAAATAAGAGCTTAACCTCACTTCTTTATATAGTACACATATAGGGTGAGCTAACTTAACGTTTCTATCTATACATTATATATTATGATTATGTGATTTAGGCTTAGTTATCCCTTCTCCATGAAATGTATGTATGCAGGGGGAGCTAACTTCATGTCTCTCCTTATTATGAATTTGTATAGCATGTAATCTTATTTTGTATTGTTTAGCCCTTTATTGATGAAGTGACAAAAGAGGAAAGAAATTTGGAGTTTATATATGTATGTTGTTTATATTTTTATGCATATATATTTACTTGTTTAGATCTTTATTGAACATCTTTATATGTTTATGCTTATGCATGAGTTAAGGGGGAGCTTTGATAAAGCCCTTCTCTATTCCATGTATATATAACTCTATGAGTTTTGTCATCATCAAACAAGGGGAGATTGTAGGCCCAAGTGTCCATCACTCTAGTTTTGATGATTATTAAGCTCATATAGTTATTGTACTAATGATCTTGTATTGTTTTAATTGCAGATTTCATAAAGATCATGTTTTAGCGTTTTGCTTCAACAAGAAACTTAAAGTTAAGTTTTGAAGTAAACTAGTGTGATTCAAAAGCTCATGCATAACGATTATATCAAGTACACTAGAAGGAGTCTAGTTCGAAACAATCAAGTTTGATTAAGTCACAATGAAGATGAAGGTCATTTCAATAAGAAAACTTTAATTAGTAAGGATGTTTAGCTTCTTGTAAAGTATATAATAGATTTGATTGCTCAAGCTCACACACACTCTCTTCAAAGTTTGATACTAGATTTAAAGATCAAAATTCTCGTGTTTCAGTTTAACCGGTTTATGTTTTTAAGTTTATCATTTTTAGAAAATCTAGTTTTTATTCCAAAATGGTTGTGGTATCTAAAAAATAAATTCACATGTTTGTAATATGTGTTGATTTTTAATGCAATATATTTGTGCTCAAATGTAGTTATATGAACTTATTTTTGTGTAATTTATAGAAATTTATTTGGATTTAAAAATAATTAAAAAACACAATAGGTTTTTGGCCCAGGCCGATTGACTGAGTGTTCGACCGGATGTGTCACAAGCCTATTGGCTTGTGCACACGGTTGACCAAGCGGTCGATCAGGCATGCACTTGGTCGATTGTTGGCTTGAGAGCACTACAGAGCTCTCTGGTCGGTCAACCAGAAAGTCGACTGCCAGTTGTGCAGAGCAAAAGTACTGCTCTGGGAGGTCGAACCTCAAAACAGTTCTTCTATGTTTGCGATTGCTTTATTTTCTCTCCACTCAACTCTACCTACTCTTTTTTATATCTTACATTCTCTAACTTGCTTATTATTATATGCTTGATATTATTTTTATGCTTTCACATGTTTGATCTAAGAAAGCAATTAAGCATATCAACTCTATTATAGAAGAATCTTAAGGAGAAGTTTAGAGCCCTTCACTGAAAATTTTACTTCATTTCTTTATTATCATTTGTGTGTTGAGTTTTTATTAGTTAAAATTTTTTTAATTTTCTCATTTGATTAGCACATTACCTATTCACCCCCTTCTAGGTGATTTTCAAAGGAGCGAGTGTCCTTTGCGGCATGATCACGATTGACGATATACCAAAAACTTAATGTGTGAATTGGCAAGTGTACCAACCATTTGCATGTAATAAAGTGATGATGTAGAGTACGAACCCACATGGATTGATATCTATTGAATACAAAACTATTTGAAGAATCGATTATGAAGTTGTATGAAAGCGAATTATGAAAACTTAATTAAAAAGTTATCTTTGGATGAAATAAATGCTAGAGCAATTGATTTTGGCAAGTATAATCAGATATAAAATTGTGCTTGTATTAGTGAATTCCTATTACTCATGTTAGCAATTGAAAAACCCTATATCTATTAGTATTCTCTCTTGAGAACACTAATATTATCGCCTGACGAGAACCTATAATCTCTCGATCTAGTAGATTTACAAGCTAAAAGATACATGAAGTTTTATGATTTTCTCTCGGATTGCACAACCTATGTATTTTCATTCTGTCTCAATATGTAAGGTTATGATTTCTATTCTTATGATGCTACATTAGGTTATCTCCTATCAGTCTTAAACCTAATCATCCATATAATTATTGGCCACCAATTAATAACTAGAAAATTGAAGGAAAAAAAACTTAACATGCAATGAAATTAACATGAAGAACAGAGTAGTAGTCTAACACAAAATAACAAGATTATATCATCATAATTGATAATTATGATTTTTATGTATATTTTATATTCTCTTTATACCTATTTTTGCCACATTTAATCTGCATGGGTAGTTTTGGTTATGATTTTGCAGGTATAAAGTCAAGAAAAATTTTGGAGAAAAAATTGAAAAACGATTAAGATAAGAGTTGCAGCAAAAAAATTCACTGAAAAAGAGACCCAAGGATGAAATCAGAGAGTCCAATAGAGACTACACATCATATAGAAGAGGACTCCAAAGTTTGAGGGTCAAAAGTTAAAGTCAAACGGCGGATTCATCGTTGACTTTGGCTGATTTGCTATTGACTTTGTCTGATTTCCCATTGACTGGTCAACATTGGCTAGCATAGAATCAGAAAAGGATTCAGACTGGACAAGTTTCAATATTTTTGATCGTTACTTTCGCTACAGAAATGGAAAGATAATTGAAAGGGCTACAACTTTTATGTTTAAAATTTTCCAGTTCAATTATTTGGTTGTCCGTTTTCAGTAATTACCATCAGCTGACTGCAACACAAGTTCAAATCGAATTGCAACATCAAATTTAAGTCGAATTTTGAGTCCTATTGTGTTGCCTATTAGGATATGGCTCTAAGGTTATATAAAGGAATGCAATCTTTTTTAAATTAATTATCAAATCATAGAAGAGGCTTCGTAATTTAGGTTTTAGTTCTCTTTTGTAAATACTATTGCTTATACAAAATTCTGATTTTCAAAGAAGAAATTCTGATGCTTTAGAAGAAAAGATCAGAAGAGAAGTGGCAACTAAGGGTTACGTGATCTCCAAATTGGTGTTATCCTTTTCTTTCTCTTTTAATTTACTATATGAAGATGAGATTCTTGTTTATTGTTTTGTTTTGCAACTTCTTTATCATGAACTAATTTTACATAGTTAGGGCATTGACTTAGGCAATATATATGAAGATTTAATCTTGTTTTTGTGTTAGTTTCTATTCTACTACTTTATTTTTCAAGTTAGGCTCTTATCACATTAAATTTCTTTTCCCGTTTTAAATTCTATCAGTTGATGTATACAACTATATTGATGGCTAGGTTGGATACAAATATGAGATTTTCTAGTGATACTTCATAGGATTGGAAACTACTTCCTACAGACTGAGACTGATAGAAGAAGCATAAATTGTGCAATCTTAAGAGAAAAATCATAAATCTTAATATTTTTTTTCAGCTAGTAAATTTACTAGATCGAAAGACTGTGGGTTCTAGTCCTTATTGTTGGCATAAGAGTCCATCACTCTAGCTTTGATGATAATTAACTTATGTAGTTATAGCACTAATAATCGTGTGCTGTTTAAGTTTAGATATTGATCAAGATCTTAGCCGGTATTTAGCTTCACTAAAACATACAAAGTCAAGTTTGAAGCTAATACATGTGATTCTAGAGCTCAAGTGTAAAGATCACATCAAGTATTCAAGATGGAATCTAGCTCTATGAGATCTAATTTGGATCACGTCTACTTATAAAAGTAGATCTACAAGAAAACTTGTGCCTTGGGTTTGTGAGTTAAGAATTATTGTAAAGAATAGATTAGTTTTGTTACTCAAGCTTACAGACACAATAGTTTGGTTTTCGGTTTAACCTATTTTTGGTTTCATTTTTTCTTTCATGAATAGATTTCATCAAAAATAAGTTTACATTAATTTATACGTGTATTGGATTTCATCCATATACCTTGGTGTGTTTAAGAAACTTATTATGATGAGTTGACTTCATGAGTTTAGTTTTATTTTTATCGGAAGTTTATCTTATAAAAATAGTTTTTATAATTTTTCATATGACACACTTTTAGTGTTTTGATCATAACTTTCTTATCCAATATTTGATTCATGTGATTTTTGTTGCATTATAAAGTTAACTTAAAAGGCTACAATATCTTCCAATTAGCAATTTCTAAATTATAACATTTTAATGCATTAAATTTGGTTTTAAAACTAACTGTGCAGCAGGACTATCGACAACTCATTCATAATTGTTGATAGCCATTTACAGAGCTCAATTAGCTGTTCTACACTGACACCTGTCTAGTTTTTTGATCATAACTTTTTATTCAGATTTTTATTTGATGCAATTCAAATTATAATATAAAGATAACTTAAATGTCTACAATATATTGCTATATGATTACTTCAAATTCAAATATTTTAGTAATCAAATATTACTTTTAATTTAGCCTATGTGCTAAAAGCAGTTTTCACTGTTTCAGTTTGGCACCTTTTAGTTTTTTAATCATAACGTTTTACTCTGTTTTTAGTTTGTTATGATTCAAGTTGCATAATAAAGATAACTTAAATATTTATAATATATTACTATGTTTATTTCTAGATTCAATATTTTAGTTATCAAATATTACTTTTAATCAACCTATGTGCAGAAAATAATTTTCACAGTTTCAGTTAGACAACCTTCAGTATTTTGATCATATCTTTCAAACTCAATATCTGATTCATATGACATTTATTTCATAGAAAGATAACATAAAAATCTAAAGATTTTTTATATATATTTATTTTCAAATTCTAATATTTTGATCTTCAAAACTGTTTATGAAGTTTACTTATGTACAGGTCACTTGGCCGGTCAACAACCCAATATCATTGTCGATAGCTATTGGTCAAAACTTGTCTATTTTGCCTAGTAACGACTAGTTTTATATTCAAACTTGTCTAGGTTTATTCTCAACAGCTATATTGTGTTTTTAAATATTTCTAACATGTTTTTATTGCTTGAATTTACTGAAAATTAGTCTCTAGCTCTCTCCTATAAATAGGATTAACTAGAGAGTGTTTTTAACAAGAAGTTTTATACAAGTGTTTCACAATATGTTATCAAAAAGATTTTTGTAATAGTTTTTTTAGTGCTTTTAATTCTCAGTCTCTATTTTCTCTCACCTACACTTGAGCTTTTATTTCTATCTATTGTATAAGTGAAGTTGTAAGATAGTTTAGTTTGTGATCGAGTATTAATCCCTAGTGTTCATTCTTTGTAATTGAGTTATTGGAGGTTATGGCCTCGATCGAGCTGTGGGCTCGTGCGTTTATGTTATTGTGGGAATGACCAAGAAAGTTTGTAAGTATTGCGGCACTGAGTGATCTTGAGGGATCAAATTCAACTATAATCAAGAGCGATTATAGTGGAATCCTTTATTGCGGTGAAGGCGGGGATGTAGAGCAAGTGGCTCAAGTTTCGATAATAATCTTCTGTCTTTACGATTGGCTTGTATTTGATCTCTCTAACTCTTACTCCTTTATATTATAGCACAGGTATACTTGTTTTTATTCTTCTCTCAAGATTATTTATTTGAACTCTCTATATATCAAGAAAGAAATTACGCACCTCAACTCTTATTTAAGAGAAATCACGATGAGAAGTTCAGAGCCCTTCAGGTATAAGGCTTCATTTATTGGTTATGAGTTTGGATTCGTTTATGTGTTAATACCTTTGTGTAGAATTATTATTGATAAGCTTTTATTTTTCTGTAGAGATTAGCATATCACCTATTCACCCCCTCTAAGTGATTTCATTGGTATCAGAGCTAGTTGTCCTAATGTTTAGTTTAACCACAAAGGAGTGATCCTTGTTTTGCTAATCTCTATGTTTGCTATACATATTCTTGTTTTAATACACTCTCATGAATTATCTTGCTCCACCTATGTGCGTATTCTAACGTCGAAACATAAAAAATTAGAATGTGTTCATATATTGATAATAGCAAATATTTTGAGGCTAAGCACAAGCCATGATTGCACTAAAGCAAACACTTTTAATGATTATCCTTTTAAGCTTGCTAATTGTGATTTCGTTTTTGCAGTGCGGAACACATTAATCTCTCTTGAAGACCATAGTCCAAATAAGATGGAGAAAGAACCAAGTGAAGATGATTTCGACCAAGCTTGCTTCATTGTCCAGTGAAATGACTCCTTTGAGGTAACCTTGGAATTCAACTTGATGATAGTGTTAGTTTGTCTAATGAGGATGCACATATGTTGAATGATGAACTTGTTATATTCTGTGAGGATTTATTAGAAAAGTATAAATTGTTAAAAAATAAGAGTTTAAAATTGCAAAAGAAAATTGATTTTGTATCTTTAAAACTAGATTGTATTTTTGAAGAAAAGGATGTGATTTCAAAAGAAAATGATTCTTTGAACATTTAACTTAATTTTATTTTAAAAGAAAATGATTAATTGAAAAAGAAAGTTGATTATTTCTAAAGAAAAGAAGAATGCTTTAAAAGAAAAGGATGCTTTATCTTCAAAACTTGATTTTGTTTTGAAAAAAAATGATTCTTTGAAAAATCAAGTTGTTTTGATTTCCAAAGAAAAAGATTCTTTGAAAAACCAAATTGATTTTGTCTCAAATGAAAATGAGTCTTTGAAAAATAATTTAATTCAAAAATATAAGATTTCTCTTTCAAAAGAAAAGGTTTTTGATACTCGTGTTATTTCTTATTTCATTATTGAAAATAACATTTGTATTTTGAAGAAGAAGATTAATTGTTTAGGTCCTACTTTGTGCCAATGTGCTTCTGATCATACTAGATTGGAGTCCATGTTTCAAAAGAAATTGTTTAGGCTCTACTTTGAGCCAATGTGTTTTTGATCATACTAGATTGGAGTCCATATTTTATAAGAAACAAACTCCACATATGCATGCACACCCTCCACAGTATACACCACATGCACACCATGCTCATAACAATATGTATACTAGAGTGTACACTTGTGTACATTGCGGCTGTGAATGCCATCTTGCAAAATTTTATTTTGATAGATTAAATCTTTCCAATATTGCAAATAAGAATGTTGGGATTTCAAATGCTACTAACTCTCGTGAACCCAAGAAGATATGGTTACCAAAATTCACACCAATTATTTTTGATGTAGGTGTGGGCTCTCATAACACATGAGAGGATTGGTGCCTTTGATGGTGAATGCTATTGGGCTTAACGGACAAATAAATAGATGCATCATTATCAACAAGTTTTGTTAGGAGAACCATCTCAGTTTGAAAAAATGAAATTGGCTAAATTAGTATTGGTAACCATCTCATCCTCCATTTTAAAAATATTTTATTTACTAAAATGCTCATATACTAGTATATTAACCTAGACTTTATCATATGTTGTTCTATACTTAAATTTGAGTTAATTGGTTGTTAAGTTATGCGTGTATTTTTGAAAATTATTTTCAAAATTTCAAAAGAATTTACATGCATATCTTTTTAGTAGATTCATATTTACATATGCTTTTAATTGATGCATATCATTGTTTACATCTCTCATATTTTAAATGCAAAGTTTATTAGAACTTGTGATATGCTTATATAGCTTTTAAGATACATCCTTAATTTTGTACTTAAAATTGATTTATATTTTTTATGTTCTCAGTTATTATTTAGTTATGTGTGTATATCCTATTTTTGATGACTCTTGTATTTATACTCATTGGTTTCTCAAGCATATTTTGATGAAATTCTTATTTTTTTCATTACAAATGCTAGTTTTGTGAAAACTATGTGATATACACTTGGTCTTTATGTTATACATGTTTTATTTTGTTTGTATACTCAATTATTGTCTGATTATACTTGTATATCATAGTTTTTATGATTCTTGCATTTATAAATGAACTCTTTTCAAATTGCATTTTTGAATAAATTTCTTGAGTTGCATACTTGATCTTTTATGAGATTGTTTCTATTTGTTTTCTTTCACGTATTTGTAAATCTTATCAAAAATTATAAGATATACATAATTATATCCTTGAGACACACATGTTATGTGCCATATACACAAATTACCCACATGTCTACTGAATTTATATTTGGATCTACACACACACACAAAAGCTCTACTTTTGATGAAATTTATATATATCATTGAGGTTTATTTTACATTTATCTCTTGTATTTCTTGATAATTGTGTTGGTTAAAATGTTAGATGATTTGAATTTATTGCCTCCACTAATCTTGATTATAATTTGAATTCAGTGAAAAAGAATTTTCTTGATTTATGTTTTCATGTCTTTACAAATCAATTTTTTTATGTCATAGTTTAAAAAAAATCATTAGGTTTGTTTTATTTTCTTAAATGTGTTATTCACATGAATTTAGTACACTGTCCTTTATGTTTACTCATGATTTTGTGTTCATGAGCTTGCATGTGCTATATAGATTTTGAGTGATAATTCTTATGTAATATCATGCTTCATGAGATATATATGAGTGGTTTCTTATTTGAAGAATCTTATACTAGTTTTCAAAACTATTTTAAATTAGTTTTTTTTATTCTTCACTCGGTAGTGATTTTAATTAATACTGAACTATTTTCAAAATATTATTTTCGAAAAAATCTACCCTTGGTGTACAGTTGGTTGGGCGAGCATGCATAGTATATGTTACTTGATTATCTTCTTGATATATGCATGTTAGGTTGGTGTTAGTGAGTGAGTTGTTATACACATGATTCTCATGATATTTAATCCTTGTATACTCATTCTTATTTATCTATATATTTATGCCTCATATTTCATGTGGTATTGAATTTTCATTGACATCATACATATATATAATTTATTGTCCATATTTTTAACAATGTTCTTACATATTTTATATCACAATTGATTTTATGCTAAGGTTATGTTCATTTTTTATTAGAATCATCATTTCTAAATCTTATGCGTTGATTTGGTGTTTATTTCAATGGGAAAGAAATTTTTTGGTTTATATTGGAATATATCTTCATATTTATTTAGAAAAATTCTTTAATTTATGCTTATTTACAAGTGTTAACAAATGATAACTATAAAATACACTCATTATTCTTGATATATTACTTTTGTGTACTCATTCATGATTGTTTATATATGTATGTTCTAAAATTGATAACAATTCCATACATATATATAATTATGCACACATAGTATTTCATGCATATTTCGTGTATTATTTTTGGGTATAATTATCTATTTATTTGTTAATATATGCTCAAATGTTATGTTGATATCATTTACAAGCTTATACATTATTTTTATTAGTATTTATAAAAGGGGAAGAAATTTTTTGTTTTGATTTTTAGTTCCTACCATTTTTTATCAAAAAAAGAATATAATTTTTTGGCAAATTTGTTCAAATTTTCAATTGATATTAATCATTGCATTTGGTATCTGCATTTCAATTTTTTTTACTTGATATAAATGCCTAAATTTATTTCAAATTGTGTTGATTTCAATAGGTTTCAATTGGTATTTAAAATGAGAATTTTTCAATTGGTATCTATTGTACTATTTACAATTAGTATTTAGACTTGTTTTCCAGAATTGATATTTAATGGACAAACTTTTATTTTAATTTGTATTCAAGATATGCTTTGATTTTTTACCCCTTTGCTAATGAAATGACAAAAAAGGGGAGAGAAATTTAGAGTTTTATATATGCATGGTCCTATGTTTTATACATATATGTTGAATATTTTATTTGTGTTAAGAACCTTAATGAATATCTTTGCATGATTATTTGATATGCGTGAGTTAAGGGAGAGCTTTTATATAGTTTTCTCTACTCCAGCATATATAACTCCATGAGTTTTGTCTTCATCAAAAAGGGAGAGATTGTTGGCCCAAGGGTTCATCACTCTAGTTTTGATGATGATTAACTCATGTAGTTATAGTACTAAATATCTTGTGGTGTATTAAGTTATAGATATTGATCAAGATCTTAGCTAGTGTTTAGCTTCACTAAAAGACTCAAAGTTAAGTTTGAAGCTAACACATGTGATTTAAGAGTTCAAGCTTAAAGATCACATCAAGTATTCAAGATGGAGTTTAGTTCTATGAGATCTAGCTTGGATCATCTACAAGAAGACTTGTGCCTTATATTTGTGAGTTTAGAATTATTATAAAATATAAATTAGTTTTGATTGCTCATGCTTACACACACATACACAATAGTTTGGTTTTTGGTTTAACATATTTTTGGTTTCGTCTTTGGTTTCATGAATAGATTTCATCAAAAATAAGTTTACATTAATTTACACATGTTTTAGATTTCATCCATATGCCTTGGTGCTTATATTGTGTTTAAGAAACTTATTCTGATGAGTTGACTTCATAAGTTTAGTTTTGTTTTTATCAAAAGTTTATCTTGTAAAAACAGTTTTTATAATTTTTTATATGGCACGCTTTTAGCTTTTTGAATATAACTTTCTAATCCAATATTTGATTTATGTGACTTTTGTTGCATTACAAAGTTAACTTAAAGAGCTACAATATCTTTCTATATAGTCATTTCTAAACTATAAGATTTAATGCTTCAAATTTTAAAACTGACGGTGTAGTAGGACTGTCGACATCCCATTCATAGCTGTCAATAGCCATTTACAGAGAGCTATAACTGGCTATTCTGCACGAACATATATTTAGTATTTTGATCATAACCTTTTATTCTGATTTTTATTTGATATGATTTAAGTTACATTATAAAGATAATTTAAATGTATACAATATATTTCTATATGGTTATTTCCAAATTCAAATATTTTAGTTAACGAATATTACTTTTATGTTAGCCTATGTGCTGAAAACAGTTCTCACAGTTTCAGTTTGACACTTTTCAGTATTTTGACCATAACTTTTTACTCTAATTTTTGTTTGATGCGATTCAAGTTGCATTATAAAGAGCATAAATATATACAATATATGCCTATATAGTTATTTTTAGATTCAAATATTTTAATTATCAAATATTACTTTTAAGTTAGCCTATATACTGAAAATAGTTTTCACAGTTTCTGTTTGACACCCTTCAGTATTTTGATCATATCTTTTGAACTCAATATCTAATTTATATGATTTTATTTCATTAGAAAGATAACTTAAAAATCTATAAATTCTTAACATATATTTTTTCAAATCGAAGATTTGATCTTCAAAACTGTGTATGAAGTTTACTTATGTATAAGGTTACTTGGCCTGTCAACAACCCAAATAACTGTCGACAGCTCTTGGTCAAAACTTACCTATTTTGTCATATAACAACTAGTTTTGTTCTCAAACTTGTCCAGGTTCATTCTCAACATCTATATTGTGTTTTAAACATTTTTTAACATATTTTTATTGCTTGGATTTGTTGGGAATTAGTCTCTAGCTCTCTCCTATAAATTAGATTTAGTTGAGTATTTTTAACAAGAAGATTTATATAAGTTTTCACAACAAGTTAAAAAAGATTTTTTGTAGAAGTTTTTTAGTGCTTTTCAATTCTCAATCTCTATTTTCTTTCACCTATGCTTAAGCATTTATTTCTATCTATTCTATAAGTGAAGTTGTAAGAAAGTTTGGTTCTTGATCGAGTATTGTTCACTAGTGTTCATTCTTTGTAATTGAATTGTTGGAGGTTTCAGCCTCGATCAAGCTTGTGGGCTTGTGCATTTATGTTCTCGCGAAAACGAGTAAGGAAGTTTGCAGGTGTTGCGGCACAAGTAGTCTTGCGGGATCAAATTCAATTGTAATCGAGAGCGATTATAGTTGAATCCTACGTTGCGGTGACAGCGGGGATGTAGAGCAAGTGGCTCGAACCTCAATAACAATTCTCTGTCTTTGTCATTGGCTTGCGTTTGATCTCTCTGATCTTACTCTTCTATATTATCGCGCAAGCTTGTTATTTTTTTTCTTCCCTCAAGATTTTTTGTTTGAACTCTCTATACACCAAGAAAGCAATTACACACCTCACTCTTATTTAAGAGAAATCACGAGGAGAAGTTCAATGTTCACGGGGTACACTGCTTCATTTCTTGGTGTGAGTTTGTATTATTTATATGTTAATATCTTTGTGAGAATTATTGTTGATAAGATTTTATTTTTCCATATAGATTAGCATATCACCTATTCACCCTCCTCAAGGTGATTTCACTTATGATAGAATTAATATTGCTCGATAGAGAATACTAATTAAAATAGGGTTTTTAATTGTTAATATGAGTAGAAACTTTAGGCATGCCAATGAGGCTCAAGATCCAAATCAGTGTAATTAAATTCATACATTGAGGTGGGAAAAAAGGTTGATAACCAAGTATCAACGCTATCGAGTGTAACACAAGCATTTACTTCTTCTAGTGCCACTTCACCCAACTCCGAATAAAAAGATAAGTCAGCCGAACAAGTGCATAATCCTATAGTCCCATTTTCGAATAGGCTTAGGAATACTAATACTGTACACATGGAGCAAATACTTGAGATGTTTAATTAAGTAAAGATTCATCTACCCCTTCCGGATGTAATACAATAAGTCCCTATTTATGCAAAATTCCGTTAGGACATGTGCACCAAGAAGAGAAAGACTAATGTGCCTAAGAAACTTTTCTAGCCACTAATATTAGTGAGCATTGTCTAATCAGATCCCTATCAAGTATAAGGATCTTGGTTGCCCTACCATTTCTTACACAATAGGTCAAGCTAAAATTAAACGAGCTCTTCTTGATTTAGGAGCAATTATCAATTTGCTTTCCTTTTCAGTATATCAACAACTTGGGTTGGGCAAGCTTAGCCCCACTCAAGTTATGATCCAGTTAGCTGACTGGTCAGTTAAAGTTCCAAAGGGGAAGTAATCGATGTCCTTATCTAGATTGGAAAATTCATCTACCCAGTCGATTTTATTGTTGTAGAGACCCAACCAATTTTTAATCATAGGTCTCAAGCTCCCATCATCTAGGGCATCTATTCTTTGTGACTGTCAATGTAATCATAAATTCTAAGAACGGATCCATGACAATGACTTTTGGAGACATGACTAAGCAAGTTAACGTCTTCAACAGAGAAGAACAACCCTGTGATATGGACGTTAACCTTTTGAGGTAAACCTCATTGAGAACTTGACAATGAGGAGATAAAACTAGAAGCCGAATGTGATGCCAAATTGGAATCCGAGGATTTAAGCCTTGATGAGATTGTCAATTCTACAATTGAGTGGGCATCAAGCCCAAGTTTATTAGATCCGGAGCCAACAAGCTTGACTCCTCCAGCTCTTGAGTCATCCACTTCCTTAGAACTGAAAGCCATGCCCAAACATCTCAAGTACGCCTACTTAGACGAACAAGAGACTCTACCAGTCATTATTGCATCCCCTCTATATGATGGGTAAGAAGAAAACCTTATTACAGTCCTTAGGAAACATAGGAATGCTATTAGTTGGGCAATGACCGACATAAAGGAATTGAGTCTGGTTATAGTTCAACACCGAATCCATCTAAATGAAGAGGCAAAATTAAAAAGGGACCCGTAGCGTAGGTTAAACCCTATTATGTAATAGGTCATTCGAACTTAAATAGTAAAACTATTAGATAATGGGATAATATATCCCATTTCTGATAGCCAATGGGTCAGCCCAATCACCACGGTCCCTAAGAAATCCAGTTTTAGTGTGGTAGAGAATGAAAACCAGGAGTTAGTCCAAACACGACTCCCTACAAAGATTCGGGTTTGCATTGACTATCGGAAGTTAAATGTTGCAACTTGTAAAGACCATTTTTCTCTTCTATTTATCAATCAAATACTTGAACGACAAGCTGGTCATGAGCATTACTGTTTCTTAGATGATTTCTCAGGGTATAATTAAATCCCTATAGCTCAGGAAGACCAAGAGAAGACAACATTTTCTTGCCTATTTGGGACTTTTGGTTATCGCCAATGTCTTTCAGTTTATGCAATATCCCCACAGCATTTCAACGTTGTATGTTAAGTCTATTCTCTGACATGGTTGAAAGATTCTTAGAGATTTTTATGGATGATTTCTCCGTCTATGGAAACTCATTCAATCAATTCCTTTATCATCTTAAACTTGTCCTCAAATGATGTACCGAAAAGAATTTGACTCTAAATTGAGAAATATGCCACCTCATGGAGTAACATGGGATTGTCCTAGGTCATGAATTTTCTAGAAAAGGAATTGAAGTGGACAAAGCGAAGATAGATGTCATATCAAGCTTCCCATACCTAAATGTGTGAAAGATATCCGATCTATCTTAGGACATGCCATACTTTATCATTGATTCATTAAGAACTTTAGTAAGATTGCTAGACCCTTAACTAATCTTTTAGTTAAGGATGTGCTCTTCATCTTTGATGATGGGTGTTTTACCGCATGGGAGGAGCTTAAAATGAAACTTATCTCTGCACCAATTATTCTACCTCGAATTTGTCCAAGCCACTTGAGATCATGTGCAATGCTTCTGATTTTGTAATAGCCACTGTATTAGGAGTTTAATTGGGAATCATTAAGAGTCCTACTTGAATAGTAGATCATGTCTGTACTACAACTGAGAAGGAGTTCTTGGCTGTGGTACTTGCATTGGAAAATTTTCATCTATACCTACTTGGAACCAAAACCATCATATTCACTGACCATTCTGCACTTTGATACCTAATGCTTAAGATGGACGCGAAGGCCCAACTAATTCGTTGGATCCTCCTTCAAGAGTTTGATATCAAAATTTGAGATAAAAAGGGTGCCAAAAATATCGTCGTCGATCACCTCTCACATGTTCCAAACACACCTTCTAACGAGTTGCCAATTAATGACCTTCCTAATGAACAACTCTTGCATCCTTTAGGGAACCATGGTTTGACATAGTCAATTACTTAGTCACAAACCAAACCCCATCTTACTGGTCAAAATAAGATATATATCGGTTCTTGCGTTAAGTCCAATATTTCTTTTGGGAGGAACCGTGTCTCTTCAAATATTGTTCCGACCAAATCATTAACATATGCATTCCCTATGAGGAAGTTAAGAGCGTTCTATCTTTTTATCATGATCTTGCATGCGGTGGACATTTTGCTCTACGTAAAGCTGGCAAAAAAGTGCTACAGAGTGGGTTTTATTATTCCACCTTATTTAAAGATGCCTTTGACCTTTGCAAGATGTGCCTAAGGTGTCAAATGATAGATAGGATTTTGAAACATAATATGATGCCCCTCGACCCAATTCTAAAAGTAAAATTTTTAACTTTTGGGGCATCGACTTTATAGGTCCTTTTCCTATTCATTTGGACACCAATGCATCTTACTGGCTGTGGACTATGTGTCTAAGTGGATAGAGGCCATTCCCTGTAAGACAATTGACAATAAAGTTGTTGTCATGTTCTTGAAAGAGAACATCTTTTCTCGCTTCGGAACCCTTCGAGCCATAATCAACGATAATGACACTCATTTCTGTAAAGAACTTTTGAAGTTCTTATGCGGAAATATGCCATTACATATAAATTGTCTACACCCTACCATCCTCAAACAAGGGGGCCGGTAGAGGTTTCTAATCGACAAATAAAACTTATTTTTAGAGAAAACTGTGAGTCAAAACTGGAAAGACCGGTCCACTAAGCTCGTAGATGCACTATGGGCCTATCGGACCGCTTTCAAAACATTTTAGGTATGTCTCCTTATAGGTTAGTTTTTGGTAAAGCCTGTCACCTACCCGTTGAGCTTGAACACAGGGCCTTATGGGCTATTAAGCAATTGAATTTTGACCTAGATAAGGCTAGGCTTCAGAAATTGCAAATTTTTGAACATGAATAGTTGAGAAATGAGGCATATGAAAATGCAAAGATTATGAAGAGTAGGGTTAAGGTTTTTCATTATAAATTTATTATGAGAAAAAATTTTGTCCCCAGACAAAAAGTCTTAATCACAAGTCTAGGCTTTATCTTTTTCCGGGCAAGTTGAAATCACGATGGATAGGGACATTCATTGTTTTGACTGTGTTTCCACATGAAATAGTAGAGATATGCGATACTAAGAATGATAATGAATTCAAGATTAAGGGTCAATGTTTAAAGATGTTCTTGGAATCAATGCCGGAAGCAGAAACAGTCATGGGTTTTTTTGATCCAATGAATTGGTAACACTATCTCTTTTACATTTTATTTCATGCATATATATACATTCATGCATTGGAGAAAATGCATGATATAGGTGCGGGAGAGGTGCACTAACATTTAATTAAAATAATTTACTAACATTTAACATAATTTTAAGATTTTAACTAGTTTTTAAAGAATTAGGAGTCCAACAAAGTTAGAAATTTTCATGGTAAGATCAATTTGAGAGATAAAAAAATTGAAAAATAAACACCACTTAGAATTTGTTGACATGATTATGCATCTATACACATGAATACATAAGTTTTTATGCTTGGGATGATGATGATAGCTTAGCCTGCTTTGAATATATAGTATTAAAAAAAAGAAAAATATATATATGGAAAATAAACAAATCTAATTATTGATTTGCTAGCTGCTTTTGGCCTAAGTAAGCCTTGATATTTATGCGAAAGGTAATTGTAAGTTTGAAAAAATATATATAAATGTAATATATGTATTACCACATCTAACAATCAATTAGCTAGGTATTAGGAACTCAAGAAGCCTTGATACCCATATAAAAAATGTTGGCCCAAGGTTACAATCACCCGTTTTTTAAGTTTTGATGATTACAAAACATATATAGTTATTTGTACTAATCATGTTTTAGTGTTTAAGTGTGTTTCAGGGTTCTATGGATTCAAGATTTCTTCTTCCCTAAAGGAAGGTATTTTTTGACTCAAGATTGATTCATTTCGGGTTCAAGGATTCAAGCTATTTCAACATCACATATGGAGGAGACCAATTGAAGACCTTGTAGTCACCTAGAACCTTTGTAAGAATTAGTTTGTTAAAGAATAAGATTATGATAAGTTGGCTCAAGAAAACACACACACACTTTCATTTTTCAAAATACGGTTTTTATTTTGGTTAATTGATTTAGGTGCATGTCTTGTTGTTATACATGACTCAAATTATTTTTTATTTTTACATCTTTTTTATATCATGTATACCAACCCTTATAGCATGCTACTTAATCATAAAGCCTTACAAAATTATTTTAAAATTTTTTCAAAGTTCAAAATTTTTCCTATAAAAATCCTGTTTCGGGCCCAACGGTCGATCGGGCGGTCGACCGGCTCTAGTTCAGGCCTAATCGGTCGATCGCACCGGTCGACCGGGCCTCCTGGTCTTGGCGTGCACGTTTGTGCATGTCTGCCGGTCGACCGACTGAAAGACCCTTGCTCTCGGGTTTTGTCGGTTGACCGGGCCAGTCGACTGACAGAACAAAGAGATATTTTTTGTTTAGTCTCCGGCCGACCGAGTCCAATGGCCAGTTTTCCAATGGACTGCCGGTCGACCGGGCCGGTCAACCGACAGCCGCCAGCAGCCCCAACGGCTAGTTTTCTTAGTTTTGATCATTGGATTTGATTATGATGTTTTAGTCAGCTATCTCTGAAACTTTGGGGGCTATTTTCTGACCTATTAAACTTGTTATAATAATGATTAGATCTCCTCTAATCCTTATAAATAGATGGCATTGGTCACTTGAAAAAAATCAAGAAAAATACCCATTGTTTTGTGTTTCAAAAAGAGAAGAAAAGTTTTTCAAAGCCCTCAATTCTAAAGTGCATTCTTGGTCTAAGTTTTTCAGTTGTTTTAAAGATTTTTTCTTACTCTTTTCAACTGAATTTTTCTCACTACACTTCTTGAGCCAAAAATCATTCCATTCTATAAGGAGTTGTAAGAGAGAAGTTTGTAGTCTTTTTGATCACCTTGTTACTTGTTGTTCTTTGTGTTGAGATCCCTCTTGTGAAGAGGATTCGATTGGTGGGAGTTCGGTACTCCGGTCTTGTGTAGACCTCTTGTAATTTCCTCGATGGATATAGTGAAAATCCTTCACGGTGGTGAAGGCGGGGACGTAGAGCGGTGACTCGAACCTCGAAACAAATTTCTTGTGTTTGCGATTGGTTTCCTTATTGTTTTTCATTACTTTACATTTATATCTTGTGATACTTCTTGCTTGCACTCTATTATTGCATCCATTTCATTACTTGCATTTTCCGGTCTTTACTCATCTCAACAAGAAAACAATTACGCGCCTCAACTCATAATCTAGAGGAATCAAAGAGGAGAAGTTCTAGAGCCCTTTCACGGGGAATTCGGCTTCAATTTCTTATTTTGAGTGACCGATTGCATCATTCTTTCATACTCATTTAAAAAGATCATTAGATTAACATTAACACCTATTCACCCCCCTCTAGGTGTTTTTCAATTGGTATCAGAGCTTTGGTCTCTAGGCTCTTGGCTTAACAACCTTAGAGAGATCCTATATTGCTAATTACTTTATTCATTTTTCATCCTCATACACTTAGTAAAAATGGCCGAAGGAATTAAGACCCCACCCAAGTTTGATGGCCTTAACTTTCCTATATAGAAGGTTAAGATGACCGTGTTTTTGCAATCCTTAGGAAGCTGGGTTGCAAAGGCGGTGACCAAACCATTTAGTGCACCCCTTGGTGATGAGGACACTTGGTCCGATATTGCCACGAAGGAGTTTGATGCTAATGCTAGGGCACACTATGCCTTGCTTCAAGCTCTTAATGACGATGATATTTCAAGAGTCATTCATTGCAAATCTGCACATGAGATTTGGACTCACTTACTTGTCACTCATGAGGGGACTTCATAAGAAAAGAGAAAAAATCAACCTTCTTCGTTCCCAATATGAAAATTTTTCTATGCAAGAGAATGAAACGATAGATGATATGGTTACTAAATTTACAAAGATTACTAATGGACTTTCTTCTTTAGGTGATGCTATTGACAACGACCAAAAGGCGAGGAAGATCATCCGTGCACTCCCTCCATCTTGGGAAGTCAAAGCCACAACTTTGAAGGAGCTCAATGACAAAGAAGAAATGGAGCTTATCGGTCTCATTGGGAATCTCAAGACCCATGAGATGGAAAGAAAAGCAAGAGAAGAGATGGCTCCTCCCAAGAAGAAAGCTATTGCCTTCAAGAGTTCTTCCACCTACTCCGACGACGATGATGAAGAAGAGGATGATGAAGATCTTTCTCTCCTTGTAATGAATGTTCGGAGAATGTACAACAAGGCAAAGTTTCAAAATAGAAGAAGATGGCAAGGTAAAGAAGTGAAGAAAATCATTTGCTTTAATTGCCGGAAACCGGGTCATATTGTTGCGGAATGCCCGGAAAATAAAAACAAACCCTCCACCTCCAAGAAGCCGTACAAAAAGAAAGCTTTAAAGGCCACTTCGGACTCAGAGAGTGAATCCGATGAGGAAGTCGACACCGCCAACATGTGCTTCATGGCAAATGAAAGCACAAGCAAGGTAACTCCCAATATATCTATTGATTGTGAGCTTTCTATAGATGACTTAGGAGAAGCTTTTGAAGAACTATCTCATAACTATGATTTTCTCAAAAAGAAATACTTGAAAATGAAAAAGGAAAATGAATCTCTTAATCACAAAGTCTTCACTCTTACAAAAGAAAAGAATTAATTGTTTTCTACTCTTGTTTCTACACAAAAGGATTTTGATAACTATAAAATTTCTTGAAAAGGTAAATTTTCACAAATTAATGAAAATGAAATTTCCATGCTAAAAGAGAAAATTGATTCATTAGGAATTGTTTTGAAGAAATGTGAATTTAATAAAAATAGACTAGAGACTACGTTTCCTAATAAACTTGTCCCAGAGAAACATTCACATGCTATCCATGCTCATGTTCATAAATCACAACCTTTCCATCATGCGAAGCACCCTAAACATGCCCACACCCCACACACACATCATGCATTCATGTATGGTAAAATCTTTTCATGCACATATTATGGCCGTGAAGGTTATTTAGTTAAATTTTGCTATGATAGGATTAATGCATCGCATAATCATGTTTGGGTTCGGGATACTAACTTTCAAGGACCCAAGAAAGTTTGGATACCAAAGTCAACAAATTTGTTAAATGATGTAGGTACATTCCAAGGCCCAACGACGTAAAACATTGTGGTATCCTGATAGTGATTGCTCAAGGCACATGACTTGGGATATCAACAACTTTGCAACCCTATCAAGATGTCATGAAGGTGGTACCGTCACCTTCGGAGATGACGCCAAAGAAAAAATCATTGGTATTGGTAATGTTAAACTTGGTACATCTCTTTTAATAAAAAATGTTGTTTTAGTTGATGGCCTCAAGCATAATCTCTTGAGTGTTAGTCAACTTTGTGACAAAGGTTTTGATGTTGTTTTTGATAACCTAACATGTAGAGTTATTGATAGACAATCAATGCATGTATATTTTTCGAATTTCGTGAAAATAATGTATACATGATTGACATGTCTAATATGCTATGCAATGCTACTTGTTTGAAAGCCCTCGATGATGACTCTTGGTTGTGGTTAGGAGATTAGGTCACATTTCTTTTGACCATCTATCTAGATTAAGCAACAAGGAAATGGTGAAAGAAATTCCTTACTTGAACTTTGAAAAGGACCGCATTTGCGATACGTGCCAACTTGAGAAACAAACCAAGTCCTCTTTCAAGTCAATCAAGGATATCATGACATCACGACCCTTGGAGTTGATCCATATGGATTTGTTTGGTCCTACTCAAACCAAAAGTCTAAGTGGGAATCGTTTTGCTTTCGTTTTAGTTGATGATTTCTCACGTTTTACTTAGGTTTTCTTTTTAGAACACAAAAATCAAGCCTTTTCATATTTTCAAGCTTTTAAAAAAGAGTTGAAAAGGAAAAAGATTCTTCTATTTTAAGAATAAGAAGTGATAGAGGTGATGAATTCAATAACCAACCATTTACCACTTTTTGTGAAGAACATGTGATTAGTCTACAATTATGCATTTTTTATGTCGCATTTTCCCACCAGTTTATGAATAAATAGTCGGTCTAATACGTGTTTTGGTCTATATTGCAGGTATAACCAAAGTTCAAGGGCAAAGATGGAATAAGAGGCTAATTCAGCTCAATTTATGCTAATTAATCCCGCATTACTTGGAGGCCAAGCAAGGGATCATCTAGAAGATACATTGAACCTAGCCTCTCGCGCACATCAGACGGATCTGCGGTCGAAATTTCCTGAAATTGGATATATCTGGAAGCAGCTAGAAGCCAGACGAACGCGCGGACCAAAATCTGGGACCCACCTCTCTGGAATTGCCGCAAGGGCGCGGCAATCCGCAGCAATCCTAGGTAGCCACGCGTCGATTTTTGACGCGTGGCTTCGTCTCGTCTTCTGGAGCCTTCTTCTGCCTATAAATACCCCTGCAATTGCCCAGAGCGCGGGCAGACTACGTTTATAGGAGCAGATCCAGATTTTAGTGTAGTGTAGGTGAGTTTTCTTCATTTCTTTTATTTTCATTTCTTTTTCTTAGATCATTGTAGTAGGGCTGAGTGATTTCTAGAGAGAGATAGTGAGGGATTGATGTAATAGAGTGTGACACTCTATGTAAAGATGCCTCTTTTCTCTTTCATTGTAATCTCCTTCTCCTTCTACATGATTTCTAGCTAGTTTTTCTTTTCATGGCAATCTAACTACTAACCACTAACCATCTAACCACTTACTTGATAATCCACATGAATCGGGTTGCCTCTACAAGGCCTTGTTCTTGCAAGAGCCATTGATGGCCAAAGATGATGGGTTCTAACAATCTAACTTGCTAACTTGCTAACTTGCTAACCAAGCTAACTCTCTTTTATTTTCATGCTCTTTTATTTCATGCTAGTAGTGTAATGAGTGATGCTTGTAATTGCTTGTTCTTGTTGCAATGTTTTGATTGTTATGAACCATCCATGAGCCATGCTTTGTATTGCTTCTTGAAGATAAGGATTGTGATGGCCGAGGATCAAAATGTGAGGCAACTATCTCGAAGAGGTTAGTATGGTTAGTGGAGTACTTAGTAGTTAGTAGCCATGAGTTTTCTTTTACCTTTGTTTTAGAAATCGTTTTCAAGTTCCTCTTCTTATTTTCTTATCGACGTTTTCATCGCTCTCCTCACCTACCACATGAGGTTATCGACGTTTTCAAGGGCAAAGATGGAATAAGAGGCTAATTCAGCTCAATTTATGCTAATTAATCCCGCATTACTTGGAGGCCAAGCAAGGGATCATCTAGAAGATACATTGAACCTAGCCTCTCGCGCACATCAGACGGATCTGCGGTCGAAATTTCCCGAAATTGGATATATCTGGAAGCAGCTAGAAGCCAGACGAACGCGCGGACCAAAATCTGGGACCCACCTCTCTGGAATTGCCGCAAGGGCGCGGCAATCCGCGGCAATCCTAGGTAGCCACGCGTCGATTTTCGACGCGTGGCTTCGTCTCGTCTTCTGAGCCTTCTTCTGCCTATAAATACCCCTGTAATTGCCCAGAGCGCGGGCAGACTGCGTTTTTAGGAGCAGATCCAGATTTTAGTATAGTGTAGGTGAGTTTTCTTCATTTCTTTTATTTTCATTTCTTTTTCTTAGATCATTGTACTAGGGCTGAGTGATTTCTAGAGAGAGATAGTGAGGGATTGATGTAATAGAGAGTGACACTCTATGTAAAGATGCCTCTTTTCTCTTTCATTGTAATCTCCTTCTCCTTCTACATGATTTCTAGCTAGTTTTTCTTTTCATGGCAATCTAACTACTAACCACTAACCATCTAACCACTTACTTGATAATCCACATGAATCGGGTTGCCTCTACAAGGCCTTGTTCTTGCAAGAGCCATTGATGGCCAAAGAAGATGGATTCTAACATCTAACTTGCTAACTTGCTAACTTGCTAACCAAGCTAACTCTCTTATTTTCATGCTCTTTTATTTCATTCTAGTAGTGTAATGAGTGATGCTTGTAATAGCTTGTTCTTGTTGCAATGTTTTGATTGTTATGAACCATCCATGAGCCATGCTTTGTATTGCTTCTTGAAGATAAGGATTGTGATGGCCGAGGATCAAAATGTGAGGCAACTATCTCGAAGAGGTTAGTATGGTTAGTGGAGTACTTAGTAGTTAGTAGCCATGAGTTTTCTTTTACCTTTGTTTTAAAAATCGTTTTCAAGTTCCTCTTCTTATTTTCACATCGACGTTTTCATCGCTCTCCTCACCTACCACATGCTTGTTTTCATTTTCTTTTCCTTTTCATTCTTTCAACATAGAAGAATTGTTAACATCTGACGTGACTAGAGACTGTTATTGCTTCTATCGCCTCCCTTCCCTGTGGATACGACCCGTTAAGCCAATGCTATAACGGAAGTATCGAGGGTACACTAAGCACATTCGAGATTTTCATTTGATTTCATAAAAACACATTTTGAGTGCTAGTTTTCCGCCCCGATAAATTTTTGGCGTCGTTGCCGGGTAAGGGAATGGTTTTGATGTCACGTTTTTGTTAACATTTGTCTTCTCTGTTTTGGTGTGCAGGGCAATATTTACAGGTGCTTAACATTGCAGTACATAAATTAGCTTTGCATCTCCCTGCTCCAGAAAGCAGGGCCCCAGATTTTGAACAAAAGCCGCGGATCCGCGACATTTGCCACAAAACCGCGGCACTTTTGTGAAAATTGTATATGTTGTTGTTCTGGGATGTGTGAATTGTAATAGCTAGTTGATTTGTGCTGCTATATTTCTTGCTTTGATTGCCTACACACCATAATAAATAAAAGAACTAAAATACGGTAATTGGACGCTTTTAAAACGGTTTAGACATTTGCATTTAGGCACGTGTCAATTCAATTCCAATATACTGTATTTTGTTCTGTTGTTGTGATCTGGATAGAGATGTACATATGGCATTGCATATAGCATAGGACAAACACGTGGGTGATTTATCGCTTTGTGTTATATTCTTGTCTATATTGCACACTTGCACGAATTGAATTTAAGGGCAAAACCCAAACAAGATAAGGTGGGATTTAATCACCCTTCCTTAGCCCAAAAATCATCTCCCCACTCACACAACCCAAGCCCTAATAAAATTTGAATAGACGTTGGCCCCTAGGGACATTTCATCTAGGTCTAGGTCAACCCTCCTCTTGGCTTGGTTTTGATTTTTTTGTTTTCTTTTTGTTTGTTGTTTGATTCTTTCTTTTTTGTGATTTTTTTTGTGTGAAATGGCATTCAACAAAAATAATTCTTTCAATCCGAATAAGAATCCATATTTCACACCAACTCCATATGATTCGGATAATTCCAACCCGGCGTTTTACAATATGCACCAACCAAATACACCGGGTTGGCCTTATCCGAATCAATACAACCCATACCCACATTCTTATGACTATAATTTCCAAAATAATTTCAACTCGTCACAGAGTCATTGGGGATTCAAGTCCCCCGAGTTAAATTTTCAACCTCCTTGTCCCCCATATCCACCTTGTCCATCATATTCACCTTATCTACAATATTCATTCTCCGATTTAGCTTCTTATACTCCTTTTTCTGAACCACCAATTGAAGAAAAATATGATTTACAAAGGAGTATAGAAGCAAATCTACAAGAGGCCGAGCAACAAATTCAGAAAATGAGGGCCTCTCCAATTCCACAACATTTTCAAGATTCATACTCAGTTCCACCAGTCCAAAATAGAAGACCATCAATTTTGGAAATGAGTATGCGTGAGTCCAAACAAAAATCACAAAATCTGATGGACTCACAATTTTGCCACCAATTCCAAAACAACACTGCATCTCTTCAACAAAATAATGAACCAATCAGCCAGAAAAAGATGCTTGAAATCATGACTCAGGCTCAAAATGATCGTAACCGTGACATAGATTTGATGATCCAAACTCTTCATTCTCATCCTATTTCTAATGTCACAAACCATTCTGTTCGAGCCAAAGAGTCATGTTGTTTTGGAAATCAAGATTCAATTTCAGCACATCCACCTGAACTTGTCCACACCTCAAATCCTATTGACATTTTGGCAAGTTATCCTTTTCCTGAAATTGAACTTGAGCATGAATATGATCATGAAACTCAAATTAGTGATTCAATTCTACTTCCTGATTCAATTATGACTCCGGTGTCTTCACCTGATTTCAATCCTTTTCCCGAGTCTGTATTGGATCCAGTGCCTATTCATTGTGAAATTGAATCACCAATCTCTTATGATGATCAAATTGAACTTGACCAATTTCATACTTTTGAAAGACCCATTGATAAATTGGCAAGTTCCCATTTTTGTGGAATTGAACTGAATGAGGAATGTGACTTTGATCCTCCAATTTGTGATCTTGTTCAAATTCCCGAATCACTATTGACTCCTGTTATGTTTCTCAATTTGAGCAACATTTTAGAGTCAGTTTTGATTCCCATACCTGTCATTCCTGAACTTGAATCACTACTCATAGAAAGTCACATTCCATCATGGGGAAATAATGGTGGACTTGAGCTTCATTTTCTTGATTTGGACCCACTTCCTAAACCGATTTCAACTCCTGAACCTTTACTTAATTTAAGTCTTTTTTCTGAGTTGATATTAGTTCCTGTGCCTCCTGAGTCCAAATCAATCATTCCATCTTTTCATACTCCATTCTGGGACAAGGATCTTGATAAATTTGACTCCAAATTATTTTAAAAATTTGGAAATTTGATGGGGTAACATTTTTAATAAAAATTATAAATGCATACATCTTTTTAGTGGGTTGTATCATGGAGGTTTCTGGTGGGTTCCTTCGGACTCCACGCAATAATGATTGGGCCGCCTTTCGTGGACCAATCAGACTGCCACCGGAACCACCACCTTGAGGTAATTTTTCCTTCTCTCTCTATTTGTTTCATACATACATATATCACGATGCATTGAGGACAATGCATGAAATAAGTGTGGGGGAGGGTTTACTAACATAGAGTTTTTAGATTTTCTTTCTTTTACACTTCTTTTAGAAAAAAAAAATAATAATAATAATAAAAAAAACTTTTTGAAATAAGAGACAAAGTTTTGATCTATTTTTAAGAAAATTAAGATGTATCTTAGAAATTAAGAAAGCCTTAATTATGACATCTTAAACCTAGTTGAAATAATAGATCTTGTTTGAAATTATAGGCTAAGTAAGTAAAATTGGGGAGATATTTTTTTCTTGAATTTTTTGCCTTAGAAAGTATGCACTTCACATTTACACATTTCTGGGATGGAAACAAAGACCAAAAAGGCCATAAAAAGAAGAAAAAGAAAAAAAATATATATATATATTTAAATAAAACATCACTTATTAAGATGGATAATTGTGCCTCAAGAAGCATGATTATTCACGCCTAACGGTGGTAAAGGAAATAAATAATCCCCTTTAGTTTCGTGGCCTTTTTCATTCGAGTCCTTAAACCCGAGGGATGTTTTCTCATCTGGTGCCCTAAGACCAACTGGTTTGGGAGTCATCGGTTATAGGCTCGTTACATGGGTGAACTAGAAAGCCTAAACTAAGGGAAGAAAAAAGAGAAAAAGAAAATAAATATATATAAATAAATGGCTTGATGGTTAGAGTTGAAATCTCAGAAATCTTCACTGTCACGGTGTGCGTACTATCTAGGTTTTATGAAAGATAAAGTATACAATCCAATTTTGAATTCTTACCTTAATTGAAGACAAGATCTTGCATAAAGATTAAGTTTAAGAAAGAATAATTATAGGTGGACTTATGACCTTAGATCACTTATATTTTTGCAAAAATAGTTCGAAAACATGTCTCTCTTTCAAAATGAATTTTCAAAACACTAACATTTGTCTTCTTTCTTTATGGATTTTGTGGGTGCAATCCGCTGAAAACCCTCAGGAGACAACACTCCTCCTCTAGGGTAACCTAGAGGTTTAACGGCTTGTTGCACACGCTCAGTGCAATCGTGTCACCTGCGAAAGTGGTGTAATAAAATTTGTAGTATAGTTTTTCTTTTCTTTGTTTTTCTCGAGACGAGCAAAAGAATAAGTGTGGGGGTGTGATTAGTCTACAATTATGCATTTTTTATGTCGCATTTTCCCACCAGTTTATGAATAAATAGTCGGTCTAATACGTGTTTTGGTCTATATTGCAGGTACAACCATAGTTCAAGGGCAAAGATGGAAT
This sequence comes from Agave tequilana, assembly GCA_038442645.1. Lineage (NCBI taxonomy): Eukaryota > Viridiplantae > Streptophyta > Magnoliopsida > Asparagales > Asparagaceae > Agave > Agave tequilana. The sequence goes on along the minus strand of JAVJIF010030842.1, from coordinate 91,743 downwards.
AAGAGGCTAATTCAGCTCAATTTATGCTAATTAATCCCGCATTACTTGGAGGCCAAGCAAGGGATCATCTAGAAGATACATTGAACCTAGCCTCTCGCGCACATCAGACGGATCTGCGGTCGAAATTTCCCGAAATTGGATATATTGGAAGCAGCTAGAAGCCAGACGAACGCGCGGACCAAAATCTGGGACCCACCTCTCTGGATCCGCGGCAATCCTAGGTAGCCTCGCGTCGATTTTCGACGCGTGGCTTCGTCTCGTCTTCTGGAGCCTTCTTCTGCCTATAAATACCCCTGCAATTGCCCAGAGCGCGGGCAGACTGTGTTTTTAGGAGCAGATCCAGATTTTAGCGTAGTGTAGGTGAGTTTTCTTCATTTCTTTTATTTTCATTTCTTTTTCTTAGATCATTGTAGTAGGGCTGAGTGATTTCTAGAGAGAGATAGTGAGGGATTGATGTAATAGAGAGTGACACTCTATGTAAAGATGCCTCTTTTCTCTTTCATTGTAATCTCCTTCTCCTTCTACATGATTTCTAGCTAGTTTTTCTTTTCATGGCAATCTAACTACTAACCACTAACCATCTAACCACTTACTTGATAATCCACATGAATCGGGTTGCCTCTACAAGGCCTTGTTCTTGCAAGAGCCATTGATGGCCAAAGAAGATGGATTCTAACATCTAACTTGCTAACTTGCTAACCAAGCTAACTCTCTTATTTTCATGCTCTTTTATTTCATGCTAGTAGTGTAATGAGTGATGCTTGTAATAGCTTGTTCTTGTTGCAATGTTTTGATTGTTATGAACCATCCATGAGCCATGCTTTGTATTGCTTCTTGAAGATAAGGATTGTGATGGCCGAGGATCAAAATGTGAGGCAACTATCTCGAAGAGGTTAGTATGGTTAGTGGAGTACTTAGTAGTTAGTAGCCATGAGTTTTCTTTTACCTTTGTTTTAGAAATCGTTTTCAAGTTCCTCTTCTTATTTTCACATCGACGTTTTCATCGCTCTCCTCACCTACCACATGCTTGTTTTCATTTTCTTTTCTTTTTCATTCTTTCAACATAGAAGAATTGTTAACATCTGACGTGACTAGAGACTGTTAATGCTTCTATCGCCTCCCTTCCCTGTGGATACGACCCGTTAAGCCAATGCTATAACGGAAGTATCGAGGGTACACTAAGCACATTCGAGCTTTTCATTTGATTTCATAAAAACACATTTTGAGTGCTAGTTTTCCGCCCCGATAAACATGGAATTAAGCATGAACTATCTTGTCCTAGAACTTCACAACAAAATGGAGTCGTTGAGAGGAAGAATCGTACATTACAAGAGATGGCTAGGATAATGATAAATGAATATGGTCTCCCTCATTAGCCATTAACACATCTTGCTACATATCAAATAGAGTTTTCTTATGCAAAAATACTTCAAAAATATCTTTTAAGATCTTTTTTTCTAGAAAGCCAAATGTTTCATACTTTAAAGTTTTTGGTTGTAAATGTTTTGTTTTGAATACTAAAGATAATTTAGGTAAATTTGATGCAAAGTCTTATGAAGCAATTTTTGTTGGTTACTCTAATACTAGTAAAGCTTATAGAGTTTTCAATAAGTCATCCTTGACTATTGAAGAATCTATACATGTAAAGTTTGAGGAATCTAATGTGTTTTTTAAGAATGTTGTAGAAATAGATGCCCTAAATGAAGACATGGAGAGAACTACTTTGAAGGACTCACCTACTCTTGAAGACATGCCGAAGGATGATGAAGGAAATGAAGTTCAAGAAAATGAGGTTCAAGAAAATGAAATTCAAGAAGTTAAAGTGGAGACTACTCAACCACTTCCAAAAGATTGGAGATACAATCCACATCATCCCAAGGATCTTATTATAGGTGAAGTATCAAAAGGGGTAACTACTCGTTCTAAACTTCATGATCTTTGTGGGCACTATGCATTTATTTCTCACTTTGAACCAAAGAACATCCTCGAAGCCGAGAGTGACTCATATTGGTTGCTAGCCATGCAAGAGGAGCTCAATCAATTTGAGCGCAACCAAGTTTGGCATCTTGTTCCTAGGCCCCACGATAGACCAACAATTGGTACTAAGTGGATCTTTAAGAACAAGTTAGATGAGTCGGGAAATGTTGTTAGGAATAAAGCTAGGTTAGTGGCCCAAGGTTACACTCAAGTCGAAGGTATCGATTTTGAGGAAACCTTTGCACCCGTAGCACGGCTTGAAGCCATACGGATGACACTTGCATTTGCTTCTTATAAAGATTTTAAACTTTTTCAAATGGATGTAAAAAGTGGTTTCTTAAATGGATTTATTGAAGAGGAGGTGTATGTTGAATAACCCCCCGGGTTTGTTGATCCTACACATCCGGATTTTGTTTTCAAACTTGACAAAGCTCTTTATGATTAAAAACAAGCCCTAGGGCTTAGTATGAAAGACTTTCTTTATTTCTAATTTCTAATGGTTTTAATAAAGGAAAAATAGATATTACTTTGTTTACAAAACATGTTGAAAATGATATACTTATAGTTCAAATATATGTTGATGATATCATATTTGCTTCTACTAATGAAAATCTTTGCAAAGTTTTTGAATCATGCATGAAGAGGGAATTTAAGATGTCTATGATGGGCGAGCTTTACTATTTCCTTGGTTTCCAAATCAAGCAAAGGAAGGACGGGATCTTCATCAATCAAGCCAAGTATACGAAGGAACTTATCAAGAGATTTGGGCTTGAAGGGGCTAAGACAAGTAAAACTCCTATGGCTACCACCACAAAGCTTGACAAGGATGAACAAGGTACAAATGTAGACATTAAGCTTTATCGTAGCATGATTAGTAGCTTGTTGTATTTAACGGCTAGTAGGCCGGACATTATGTTTTGTGTATGTCTTTGTGCTCGATTTCAATAATGTCCTAAAGAGTCCCATTTGATTACGGTAAAACGCATTATTAGGTACCTTAAGGGCACAATTGAAATGGATTTGTGGTATCTGAAGACCGGATAATTTTCCATGACGAGTTTTTCGGATGCCGACTATGCGGGTTGTAGAGTGGATAGGAAGAGTATAAGTGGAACATATCAATTTCTCGGTAATTGTCTTGTTTCATGGTCTTCAAGAAACAAAATTCGGTAGCCCTCTCAACCGCCGAGGCGGAGTATGTTGCGGCGGGGGCTTGTTGTGCACAAGTCCTTTGGATGAAACATACTCTCCTTGACTATGATTTGCATTTTGACCATATTAAAATATTTTGTGATAATCCTAGTACTATTCATATGACTAAAAATGCAAATCAACATAGTAAGACTAAGCACATTGACATTCGGTATCACTTTCTTAGAGATCATTATGAGAAAGGTGATATTGACATTGATTATATTTCTACCGATTTTCAACTTGCCGATATTTTTACAAAACCACTAGACTATGCTCGATTTTCCTTTATTTGTGGTGAATTGAATGTTTGTGTTATGGAATCATGAAATTTTTTATGTTTACCCTTTTTGATGTATGACAAAAAGGGGGAGAAATAGTTAGCTTATAATTTTGAGTTTTGGATTTTAAGTTATAAAAAGTTAGTTTTGAGTTTTGAGTTTTAAGTTATAAAAGTTAGTTTTGAGTTTTGAGTTTTAAGTTATAACAAGTTAGTTTTGAGTTTTGAGTTTTAAGATATAACAAGTTAGTTTTTGAGCTTTGAGTTTTGAATTTTGAGTTTTGGATTTTGAGTTATAAAAGGTTAGTTTTTGAGTTATGAGTTTTGAGCAATATGATTTGAATTTCCATGCCAAAGTTCTTAGTTTCTACTTTTCATGTATATAGCTATTCATATATATAGCATGATTTGAGGGGGAGTTCCTTTCCCATATTATTTTAAATAACTCATATGTTTTGTCATCATCAAAATGGGGGAGATTGTTGGTCCAAGGTTACAATCACCCATTTTTTTGAGTTTTGATGATTACAAAACATATATAGTTATTTGTACTAATCATGTTTTAGAGTTTAAGTGGGTTTCAGTGTTCTATGGATTCAAGATTTCTTCTTCCCTAAAGGAAGGTATTTTTGGACTCAAGATTGATTCATTTTGGGTTCAAGGATTCAAGGTATTTCAACATCGCATATGGAGGAGCCCAATTGAAGACCTTATAGTCACCTAGAACCTTTGTAAGAATTAGTTTGTTAAAGAATGAGATTATGATAAGTTGGCTCAAGAAAATACACACACACTTTCATTTTTCAAAATACGGTTTTTATTTTGGTTAATTGATTTAGGTGCATGTCTTGTTTGTTATACATGACTCAAATTATTTTTTATTTTTACATCTTATTTATATCATGTATACCAATCCTTATAGCATGCTAGTTAATCATATAGCCTTACAAAATTATTTTAAAATTTTTTCAAAGTTCAAAATTTTTCCAATAAAAATCCTGTTTCAGGCCCAATAGTCGACCGGCTCTAGTTCACGCCTAATCGGTCGACCGCACCGGTCGACCGGGCCTCGTGGTCTTGGCGTGCACGTTTGTGCACGTCTGCCGGTAGATCGGACCGATCGACCGACTGAAAGACCCTTACTCTCGGGTTTTATCGGTTGACCGGGCCAGTCGACCGACAGAACAAAGAGATCTTTTTTGTTTAGTCTCCGGTCGACCGACTGGTCGAAAGAGTCCAACGGCTAGTTTGCCAATGGACTGCCGGTCGACCGGGCCGGTCGACCGACAGCCGCCAGCAGCCCCAACGGCTAGTTTTCTGAGTTTTGATCATTGGATTTGATTGTGACGTTTTAGTCAGCTATCTCTGAAACTTTGGGGGCTATTTTTTGATCTACTAAACTAGTTATAATAATGATTAGATCTCCTCTAATCCCTATAAATAGATGGCATTGGTCACTTGCAAAAATCAAGAAAAATACCCATTGTTTTGTGTTTCAAAAAGAGAAGAAAAGTTTTTCAAAGCCCTCAATTCTAAAGTGCATTCTGGGTCTAAGTTTTTCAGTTGTTTTAAAGATTTTTTCTTACTCTTTTCAACTGAATTTTTCTCACTACACTTCTTGAGCCAAAAATCATTCCATTCTATAAGGAGTTGTAAGAGAGAAGTCTGTGGTCTTTTTGATCACCTTGTTACTTGTTGTTCTTTGTGTTGAGATCCCTCTTGTGAAGAGGATTCGATTGGTGGGAGTTTGGTACTCCGGTCTTGTGTAGGCCTCTTATAATTTTCTCGGTGGTTATAGCGGAAATCCTTCACGGTGGTGGAGGCGGGGACGTAGAGCGGTGGCTCGAACCTCGAAACAAATTTCTTGTGTTTGCGATTGATTTCCTTATTGTTTTTCATTGCTTTACATTTATATCTTGTGATACTTCTTGCTTGCACTCTATTATTGCATCCATTTCATTACTTGCATTTTTCGGTCTTTACTCATCTCAACAAGAAATCAATTACGCGCCTCAACTCATAATCTAGAGGAATCAAAGAGGAGAAGTTCTAGAGCCCTTTCACGGCGAATTCGGCTTCAATTTCTTATTTTGAGTGACCGATTGCATCATTCTTTCATACTTGTTTAAAAAGATCATTAGATTAGCATTAACACCTATTCGCCCCCCCTCTAGGTGTTTTTCACAAAAAAATTAGATGAGTTATACATATTTCAAAAAAAAGAAATGCTTAAAGGGCAGCATGGTAATACTTCGTATTCTTTCATATATATATATATATATATATATATATATATATATATTTAAAAAAGGGTGAAGTTGAATCAAATACTCCAAAGCTAAAACTATTTTTCACTTACACAAAGATGCATAGGATTGAAAGTCTTAGGAAGGATAGGTGTGAAAATATTAAATTTAAATCTCTAAGAAAAATAATTAGATTTCTTGATTTTATGATTGAACTTAATTATGCTTAAACTTGTTGGAAACTTATGAATTTAATTGCTAGTGACTACTTATTTTGAAATAATAAAAAAATAATTAATAACTTCTCTTTCTTTTATCCTTATTTCTTGTTATCGTTTTTATTTTGTCTTTTATTATCTATTATTTCTTTCACTAGATTTGGTTGTTCAATTCACTAAAAATCCTCACGAGACAAAATTCATCCTGTAGGGATAATCTATAGGTTTAACGAATTGTTGCACATGCTAAGTGCAATCGTGATTCCTACAAAAGAGAGTTAGGATAGACTAGATTAGTTTGTTTTAGTTTTGCTCGAGGATGATCCAAAGATAGGTGTGGGGTGTGATTACATTTCATATTTGCATTATTATCGTCACATTTGCACATTTAACTTTTGATTATTTTTATTTAATTTTTCTATTTAACCTTCTTTTTCTTTATGGTGTGCAGTTATTTAAAATAGAAAGATAAAGATGAAGGAAGCTTCTATCCTATTTACATTCAGATTTCAATTTAAATCAATTTGAAATTAAGAGGAAGATAAGAATTCAGAGATAATTCCTATCCTAATTTAGAGATATAGAGAAAATCAATTTAAATCAGGTTACTTAAACTTTAAGTTAAAAATAAAGGGGGAGAATTTAAATTTAAACTCAGATTAGGAGATAACTTGCATCTCAAGTTATCTAGAAAGGATAATATTTTAAAATCTAGAGTTTAAATGAAGAATATGTGGATAAATCTTCTTATGGATGGACGAGTTGAAGCCACGTACCGAAGCGCGTAACCATCCACCTTGTATGCGAAAACGCGGTAAACTCCACGTTCCACGGCTTTCTGTTGGAGACTCCTGTGGCGGTTGGGTATATGTGTTTGACTTGAACTCTACCATCTATTTTCCCTATAAATAGAGAGGTAGAGCTAGAGGGAGGAGCTATCTCAGAGATCAAAGCTTAGGATTTTCTGTAGTATTCTTTTTCTTCCAAATTTTTATAATTTCTAGGATTTTAGTTTGAGATAATTATAAAGAGACGAATGAGCGATTGTAATTTGACGGTGACAGCTTCAATAAACAAGGTCATTTTTTTCTTCTTTTAATTATATTGTCTTCTTTTATTTACTTTCTTTTTATTCGTACAATTTTCTTATTTATACAACATGCTTAGTTTAAACTTCATCATTCTTGACTAAATACAACTTCATGCTTTGCTAATCTTTCCACCACTACTTCTACCTCTATGATTGCTTAAACTGATTGAATCCCATGTATGCTTAAAACCTTAGAACTAGGTAATCTTCTTGAAGACTTGTGATGATAAAAAGTTAACTTTATTCTTATTAATACTAGTTAATAGTTTTTTATTTTATGCTTAGATAGGTTCGATAGCTAAACGTTAAATTTAAACAATTTTTCTTAGGCTATCCTTAGAAAGATTTGATAATTTAATGTTGAACTTTGGCTAGTGTGTTTGAATTAGGGTTAGTTTTTCATCTTATATCTCTTACTTGAAGTAAATTTTTTTAGAACACTTTTATGATTCAACATGAGATTTGACCTTCATGGACTAGTAAGTTAGTGGTGATAAATGATTAGTGGGTCATGATCTTTTCTCATAATTAATACAAAACCAATCTTTTTTCCAAATAACTTCTTTCTTCTAAGAACAATACTATATTGAAATACTTCCATCGCATCTCTCCCTGAGGATTGACCCGTATAGCCATTGCTACTTGCTTACTCTCCAAATATGCATAGTTCATACCATATTTTTCACATTTAATCTAAATAAAATTCTGTTAATAATGGGTTTCTTGTGTGTTTCTAGGTCCGTGGCACGACATAGAGAAGAAGCCCCAAACTCTCATTTAATTGGGGATTTTTAGAGGCTAGAAGTAGCACAAGACTTTTGAAGCCCTATCTGCTAAATCTGGAAGCAGATATCAAGAAACTGACAGCATGTACAGAGGCAAGTGTGCATGCAAAGGCTGCACACGCGACGCTAGTATGGCCACGAAAAATCTTCTTGGGCCGCATTTTTGCGGCTGTACCGTGGAGCCATGCGTCGAATTTCGATGCGTGGCCCCGTCTTGACCCCAGAGGCTATTTTGGTTATAAATACCCCTAAGTGTTGAGCAGAACAGACATGAGGAAGATTTTTAGGGTAGTTTCTTCTCTTTAGTTTAGTTTAGTTTTTCTTCTCATTTTCTTTTACACTTTTCCTTTCTTTTAGATCTTGTAAAAGTTAAGAAGAGTATTTCTTAAGATGAAAGTCAGAGTTCTTGTAATAAAGAGTGAAACTCTATGAAAGGTTCTCCCTTTATATCTACTTATTTTCTTCTATCTAATCTTTTACATACTTAGCTAATTTTCTCTCATGGCATCTAACTACTAACCAATAACTTGCTAACTCCGTACTTGATAATCCACATGAATTTATTAGCCCTACTTGGCCTTACTCTTGCAAAACCCATTGATGGCTCATGAAGAAGAAGGGTTCTAGTACTCTATATCTAACTCTCTAACAAGTTAATATTACTTTATTCCATGCTTGCTCTAGTGTAGTTTTGATAGTTTAAGTGTAGCTTGTACTTGTTTATTGAGTTTGGATGTGATGAGTGATCTTATGGGTCATGCTTTGAAAAGCTCTTGAACCAAGGACTAGCAATGGCCAAGGATACATGTTAAGAAACTATCACTGAGAGGTTAGCATATTAGTGGAGCCATTAGTAGTTAGTAGCCATGAGTTTTCTTTCATTTTTACTTTATTTTTGAAATAATTTCAAAATTCACGAATAACTTCTCTTCAATGTTTCTATCTTTGTTTTCACTGTACTCTTCTCCTTTCATATTTTTTTCTTTTCTTTTGATTCTTTGAAACATAGCAGAACCGTTAACATACATGTGAACATACTGTTAATGCTTCTATCGCCTCTCGTCCTTGTGGATTCAAACCATTTAACCTCTATACTATAACAAAAATATCAAGGAAGCAAACGCACACATTTTTAACTTCTGATTTCAAAACGACACACTTTTCGTGCACGGTTTTCCTCCGATCAAATTTTGGTGCCATTGTCGGAGATGGGAATGGTTTGATTTCACTTTTTTATTAACTTTTCTTCTCTATTTTTGGTTATAGGTACAAATTTTCAGAATCTAACAACTGCAGAAATCCATACTCCCCTGTATCTCTCTGCTCAAGAAAGCAGGGAGTTGTTGTCTACTGTATTACCGTGGCCGAGCCTTTTTTGTGGCAAAAAGGCCGCATTTTCCAGGCTTTGATCTTCATCTTTTGCAGGGATATCTTTATTTTCATTTATTTGTGCATTTTGTTGCTAGTTTTTGTTTAGATTATCTGTGAACTGTAATAATTAAGAACTAAAATATGATAATTGGATGTTTTAAAATGGTTTAGACATTTGCATTTAGGCACGTGTCAGTTTCAATTCTAATTATTGTATTTTATTCTTCTGTTATTGTGATTTGGACCGAGGTGTACAAATTGCATTACATATAGTTAGGACAAACACATGAGTGATTTACCCAAATTTTGTGTTTATTTTTATCTATATTGTACACTTGCACGAATTGAACTTAAGGGCATATCCCGATATAATATAAGGTGAGGAAGTCATTACCTTTCCTTATTCCAAAAACTATCTCCCCACTCAACAACCCAAGCCTAAATAAAACTTCCTAGACGTTAGCCCCTAGGGACATCTCAGACTCATTTAGAAGATTGACCTAAGAAGGAAGTTGTTAGAATTTGACTCTTATCAAATCGTTGTCAATGGTTGGGAATTAGAGGTGAAATCTCGAAAAGCAGTGGTTTGGCATAATTAGTCCTGTTACTCAGGTACAGATACCTCCCACTAGTCTTGCCCCTACCTTGCTAATTAAGTTATGGTCATATTGCTGCAATATACCCCCTGTGGACAGTCTAACTACTTAGGAGTTGTCTAGGTCTAGGTCAACTATAGTTACATGCACTTCACACTTAAACAAAGGTTGAAAATGCCATAAAAATAAAAATAAAAATATTAATAAAAATTACTTATTAAAGCTGGGTAATTATACCTTAGGAAGCATGATTATTCATGCCTAAAATGGTGGACATAAAACAAAATAATCTCCCTTAGTTTTATGGCCTTGTTTACTTTAATCTTTAAGCCCGTGTGGTATTTTGTCATCTGGTGCCCTAAAATCATCTGGTTTGGGAGTCACTGGCTAAAGGCTAACTACCCGGGTGAACTAGAAAGCCTAAAAGAGCTAAAGGAAGAAAAAAGAATATTTATATATATATATACAAATAAATGTCATAAAAGTTAGAATTGATATCCCTAAAATCTTCACCGTTCACAAAGTGCATACTATCTAAGAGTTTTATGAAAGATCAAATAGTCAATTCAATTTATAAATCCTTAAATTTAATTTATAACAAGAATTTGCATCTAGACTTAGTTGAAGAAAGAATATTTTTTGGTTAACCTATGATCTTGGACAATACTTTTCTCTATTCAAAATATGTTTTTAAAAAACTAACATTTGATTTCTTTCTTTATGGATTTTGTGGGTATAATTCGCTAAAAATCCTGAGGAGACAAAACTCCTCCTCTAGGGGAGACCTAGAGATTTAACAGCTTATCGTACATGCTTAGTGCAATCGCGCCACCTGTGAAAGTGGGGCAATAAATTTCTTAGTTAGTTTTTCTTTTTGTTTTTGCTCAGGATGAGCAAAAGGTAAGTGTGGGGGTGTGATTAGTCTCCAAATATGCATAGTTCATATCACATCTTTACATTTATTTTAAATAAAATATTGTTAATAATGGCTTTCTTGTGTATTTCAACGTCCATGGCATGAGTGGACAAAAAGCCCCATACTCTCATTTGATTGGGGATTTTAAGAGCCTAGGAGTAGCCCAAGACTTTTGAAGTGCTATCTGTTAAATCTAAGAGCATATATTAAGAAGCTAACACATGCATAGAGGCAAGTGTGCAGCAAAGGCTGCACACTTCGGCGTTGCGCGTACTGCGCCAATACGGCCAAGAAAACGTGACCGGGCCACGTTTTCATGACTGTACCAGGGAGCCACACGTTGAGTTTTGATGCGTCGCCCTAGGCCACATTTTCGCAGCTATACCAGGGAGCCACGAGTTGAGCTTCGATGCGTAGCCCCGTCTTGAGCCCCAGAGTCCTTTTTGGCTATAAATGCCCCAATGTTGGGCAAAACAGACATAAGGAAGGTTTTTAGGATAGTTTCTTCTCATTAGTTTAGTTAAATTTTACTTCTTTTCTTTTGTATTTTTCCTTTCTTTTAGATCCTGTAAAAGTAAAGAAGAGTGATTCTTAAGATGAAAGTTAGAGTTCTTATAATGGACGGTGACACTTTATGAAAGGTTCTCTTTTTATCTTTAATTGTTTTCTTCTCTCTAACCTTTTACATGTTTAGCTAATTTTCTCTCATGACATCTAACTACTAACCACTAACTTGCTCTTGTAATCTATTAGCCTCTATTTGGTCTTGGTCTTATAAGAGCCATTGATGGCTCATGATGAAATATTCTAACACTTTAACATCTAAGTCTCTAACAAGCTAACATTACTTTATTCCATACTTGCTCTAGTGTAGTTTTGATGATTTAAGTGTAACTTGCACTTGTTTATTGTGTTTGAAATTGATGAGTGATCTTATGGGTCATGATTTGAAAAGCTCTTGAACCAAGGACTAGTGATGGCCAAGGATACATGTGAGGTAACTATCACTAAGAGGTTAGCATATTAGTGGAGTCATTGGTAGTTAGTAGCCATGAATTTTCTTCAATTTTTACTTTATTTTAGGAATAATTTCAAAAATCACAAATACCTTCTCTTTAATGTTTCTATATTTGTTTTCACCATACTCTTCACTTTTCATTTTTTGTTTTCTTTTCTTTTGATTCTTTGAAACATAGAAGAATCGTTAACTGATTATCTACAAAACTACACTATCATATCGCATTTCCCTACCGATTTATGAATAAAATGTTGTTTCTAAACCGTATTTTGGTCTCTTTTGCAGATAATCATGACTAGAAAGGCAAAAAGGTAATAAGATCTTAATTAAACCCATTTTTGGGTAATTAAATCCAGATTTCTTGGAAGCCAAGTTAGAGAGTTTCTAGAAGATACAATTAAGCTAGACGTTAGCGCGTGTTTGACGAAAATTTGGACGCAAATACCGAAATTCGAGAATACCTAAAAGGTCCCTGAAGTTAGATGAAATCGGTCGCCAAAAACCAAGGACCTAAGTCCCTGGTATGGCCGCGAAAAGATGGCTATGGCCGCATTTTCACGGCCACTTAGCGAGCCATGCATCGATTTTTAACGCGTAGCCTCGTCTCGTCTTCTAAATGATTCTTTTGCCTATATAAAGCCCTGTAGATACCTGAGACGCAAGCAGATGGAGGAACAGTCTAGATTTTCTCTCTTTTAGTGTAGTATTGTGTAGGTATTCTTCTCTTCTCTTTTCTTTTATATTTTTATTTTGTTTTAGATCTTGTAGTAGGGCTACGATGATTCAGAGAGAGATAGAGAGATATTGATGTAATAGATGGTGATAATCTATATAAAGGTGTCTCCTTTCTTCTCCATTGTAATCTTCTCCATCTTCTACATGATACTTAACTAGTTTTTTTCTCATGGCAATCTAACTACTAACTACTAACTAGCTAACTACTTACTTGATAATTCACATAAATCTAATAGCCTCTAAAGGCCTTGCTCTTGCAAGATCCGTTGATGGCTCATGATAATGGATTCTAATATTCTAACATTCTAACATCTAACCACTAACATATAACTTGCAATGCTAACTTTATTTCATCTAACCACTAACATATACTCTAATTGGTTTTGATGATTTAATAGTAGCTTGCATTTTGATTGTGTGGTATGGATGTGTGATTTGAATGTGAAAGAACCTTCTTATGGGCCATGTTTTTCATCGTCTCTTGAAGCCAAGGACTAGTAATGGCTAAGGATTCATGTAAGGCAACTATCACTAAGAGGTTAGCATGATTAGTAGAGCAATTAGTAGTTAGTGGGCATGAATTTTCTTTCATAGTTTTCTTCTTTCTTTTTACTTTGTTTTAAAAATAATTTCCTAAATCTTTTTATCACTTTCCTATCGTTGTTTTCACCCTCTTCTTAGTTCATCCTTGTTTTCATCTTCTTCACCATTGTTTTCATTTTCTTTATCACAAGTTTCATCTTCTCTTTTTCTATTTTGTTTCTAAACCTGTTGGAACATGTTTTGATGAAGACATTTGTGAAGCATTTTATTTGGAGCTCTAACACACGAGGAATCAAGAGTTCTTCATGATCAAGATGTCCCAAAGAGAGTTGATATGATGGGGTTTGTAATTGTGAAATAGCATGTCAAAAGCCTTGATGCACACACATATCATGTCTATATAGTCGATTTATAACTCCTTATAGTCGACTAATACATTTGGTAGTCGACTAACCCAAACCCCCTAGTCGACTAGTCATGTGTCCAAAAGAAACCCAACTATCTATTTGTCCATTAGTCGACTTGACAGACAAATCTAGTCGACTAATAGACTTTATAGTTGACTAATCCTATGCTCCTAGTCGACTAATCCATGATCCAGTCGACTTATAAGAAGTTGTAGTCGACTTGATTCAGTTAACCAGAAACCTGTCACTCGAACTTATCTTGACCTAGTCGACTTATAGTCAATACTAGTCGACTAACCTTTGGAAAATTGCCTAGTATAGTCGACTAACTCAAAAGGCAAGTCGACTATAGGTAGTTTCTGACTGTTAGACAGTTTCTGTTATCTGGTCTTTTGTGCAACGTTTTCCAACGTTTCAAACATTTGAATTGCACCTGTAACTACCCTAACTAACCCTAGAGTGCAGCTATATATAGGGTTGTTATTCTAAAGGCCAAATACCAATCCTAATCTTCAGTTTTCTAAAGATCAAAAATTCTGCCAATCCTAAAAACTGTTCCCACTTCAGTTCTTCACCAAATTCAAATTCCTTTGTGAAGTTCTCTGAAGTTTATCTCCTATACTAGACCTTGTCCATGTTCATACACAATACCAAGGCTTATAGGAAAGTCTTGTAATACTCAAAGCAATCATTGTACACGGGTGTCTTCTTGGTGTAGAAGCAGTTGTACAAGGTGAAGTTTGTTCTCTTGGTGGAAAAGAAGGTGTACACATTTGGCAAAGGGGATTTGTCAAGTGGTGTGCATGGTTGTGATTTTGGGTGTACAAAATCAAGGATAAAAGAAAATCTCAAGCGGGTGGCTTGGGGATTGGATGTAGATCACGAGGACCGAACCAGGATAAATCTCTCATGTTTGCGTTTGTCTAAACTTTTCTGAGATTTGATTTCCTTTACTGCAAGTTTATTTATTTGATTAACTTAATTCTTCTTTGTTTAGTAATTGTGTTGACTTTGTAGTTTAGATCCAAAAGTGCCAACAGAGAAAGTTTCGCATTTGGCATCATCTCGGGACCAACAATTGGTATCAGAGCGAGGTCCTACATTTGGTATCAGAGCAGGTCTCACATTCGGCATACAAGCCCCGCATACCTAGTCAACAACAAGCAAGGATGGCAACGGAGTTCCCTTCGTCACAATTCAAAGAAGAACATTCTACACAACGTCCACCGCTATTTGACGGATCCAACTACAACTATTGGAAGTGTAGAATGAAGATCTACTTGCAATCGCTCAACTACGAACTTTGAACATCGTTGAAGCATCGTACACCAAACCAACAACCAACTACAGCGCTTGGAGTGATGATCAAAAGAAGAATGCGAACCTTGACGCCAAAGCAATGAATGCCTTGTTCTGTGCATTAACCAAAGAAGAGTTCAACTGAGTGTCAACAGCCACTTCTGCACATCAAATATGGCATACTCTTCAGGTAACACACGAATGCACAAATAAAGTTAAGGAATCTAAAATATCTGTTCTTGTCCACAGGTTTGAATTATTCAAAATGGAGGAGAATGAAACCATATCCGAAATGGTTACAAGATCCACCAAACATTACCAATTCCTTGGCATCCCTTGAAAAGGACTACACCCAAGTTGAAAGAGTTCGTAAGATCTTTCATGCACTCACACCAAAATGGGAGAAGAAGACAACCGCAATTGAAGAGGCGAATGATCTCTCAACTTTGTCGTTAGAAAACCTAATCGGTAATCTAATGGCATATGAAGTACAGTTAGAAGAAAGAAAGAAGGACGAACGACAACACCACTCAAAGAAGAAAGAACTTGCCTTCATGCATCCTCCAACACAGACGATTCAAATGAAGATGAAGAGGAGATGGCAATGCTTTCAAAGAAATTCAGGAGATTTCTAAAGAAAGGTAAATTTAAATGCTTTAATTGCAATAAACCAGGTTATATGAAGATGGATTGACCATTGCTCAAGAATAAAGGCAAATACATGAGCAAAAAGTTCAGAAAGAAGAAAAACTATGAAGCCTCATGGGAGAACAGTGATTCCTCATCTTCTGACGAAGAAGTAACCACAGAACGTATCAATCTTTATTACATGGCCATAGAAGATGATGAGGTATCATATACTGAACTTTCTGATGCATTTCATGAATTGTTTAATGATCTAAAGCATAAAAAATTGAAAAATAAAGTTTTATCAAAAGAAAATGAAAAACTTTTAAAGGAAAATTCATGTTATGCTTTACAGGTATCTTCTATAAATTCTCAACAAGATGAGTTTGAAAAAGTCATATCATCTTTGAAAAATGATAATGAGAAGTTTATAAAAGAGAACATTTTTCTTAAAAAGGAAACTGAGTCTTTGAATAAAAGGATTTCTATTTTAGATAAAGATATTTCAGTTTTCAAAAAGAGATATTTTGCAAAATGTGACTAAGTTCAATCAAGGAAAAGAAAAATTGAATGATTTATTATCTTTTCAGAAGTTGTCACATAATAATTATGGTCTTGGATATACTGAAAAATCTTCATATTGTTGTAATCCATATGATTCTTTTGTAAAAAGAAAGTCTAAGAAAAATAAGTTTATATGGATTCCTAAGAATTTAAGTATTCATGATAAAAATGCATATATTGCATTATACATTCATGATATATGTAATTCTTGCAACTATGTGTATACTAACAGGTGGAAACCAAATTCTAAATGGATTTGGACTCCTAAAGGTTAATATGTTCTTTTATATTTGGTACCATCTAACGTTTATCTTGCAGGTACCATATAAAAAGTTGATAAAAACATATATATATATATTTAATGATATTTGTTGCAGGGGGAGAACAAAGTATTTCTCTATCTGTTATAACCCAATTTCTGCAGGGGGAGGAAAATATAACATATTTTCTGCAGGGGGAGCACTTTTGCACACAAAGCATCATCATCAAAAAGGGGGACAATGTTGGAACATGTTTGATGAAGACATTTGTGAAGCATTTCATTTGGAGCTCTAACACACGACGAATCAAGAGTTCTTCATGATCAAGATGTCCCAAAGAGAGTTGATATGATGTGGTTTGTAATTGTGAAATAGCATGTCAAAATCCTTGATGCACACACACATATCATGTCTATATAGTCGACTTATAAGTCCTTATAGTCGACTAATACATTTGGTAGTCGACTAACCCAAACCCCCTAGTCGACTAGTCATGTGTCCAAAAGAAACCCAACTCTCTGTTTATCCATTAGTCGACTTGACAGACAAACCTAGTCGACTAATAGACTTTGTAGTCGACTAATCCTATGCTCCTAGTCGACTAATCCATGATCCAGTCGACTTATAAGAAGTTGCAGTCGACTTGATTCAGTTAACCAGAAACCTGTCACTCGAACTTATCTTGACCTAGTCGACTTATAGTCAATACTAGTCGACTAACCTTTGGAAAATTGCCTAGTATAGTCGACTAACTCAAAAGACAAGTCGACTATAGGTAGTTTCTGACTGTTGGACAGTTTCTGTTATCTGGTCTTTTGTGCAACGTTTTTCAACGTTTCAAACATTTGAATTGCACCTATAACTACCCTAACTAACCCTAGAGTGCAGCTATATATAGGGTTGTTATTCTAAAGGCCAAATACCAATCCTAATCTTCAGTTTTCTAAAGATCAAAAATTCTGCCAATCCTGAAAACTATTCCCACTTCAGTTCTTCACCAAATTCAAATTCCTTTGTGAAGTTCTCTAAAGTTTGTCTCCTATACTAGACCTTATCCACGTTCATACACAATACCAAGGCTTATAGGAAAGTGTTGTAATACTCAAAGCAATCATTGTACGCGGGTGTCTTCATGGTGTAGAAGCAGTTGTACAAGGTGAAGTTTGTTCTCTTGGTGGAAGAGAAGGTGTTCTCTTGGTGAAAGAGAAGGTGTACACATTTGGCAAAGGGAATTTGTCAAGTGGTGTGCATGGTTGTGATTTTGAGTGTACAAAATCAAGGATAAAGGAAAATCTCAAGTGGGTGGCTTGGGGACTGGATGTAGGTCACGAGGACCGAACAAGGATAAATCTCTCGTGTTTGCGTTTGTCTAAACTTTTCTGAGATTTGATTTCCTTTACTGCAAGTTTATTTATTTTATTAACTTAATTCTTCTTTGTTTAGTAATTGTGTTAACTTTGTAGTTTAGATCCATAAGTGCCAACAGAGAAAGTTCCGCATTTGGCATCATCTCGGGACCAACAAAACCTAATTTCTACATCACTCTACTTTCTATTTCATTTCTATTTTTTTCTTTTATTTTACCGACTCCACAATGATTTCTCTTTTGTTTTCAGAGCACCGTTTTATTGCCTTCTCCACCTATCACTTCTAGATTTCTTTTCTTTTTCCTTTTCTCATTTCTTTAACAAAGAAGAATTGTTAATAACCGACGTGAATAAAAACTGTTAATGCTTCTATCGCCTCCTGTCCATGTGGATTCGACCCGTTGAGCCAATGCTATAATGAAAGTATCCAGGGAACATTAGCACACATACATAATTACACTAATTTCATAAAACACACGTTTTTAAGTGCTTGGTTCCGCCCGACTAAAAAATGGCTCCATTGCCGGGGACGAGAATGGTTTTGATTTCACATTTTTGTTAATATTTTCTTCTCCGTTTTGGTGTGCAAGCAATTTTTACAGAATTTTTACATTGCAGAAGTCTACTCTTATTTGCCTCTCCCTGCTTTAGAAAGCAGACATTGCTTCTAAAATTTTGCTAAGAAAATCAAAGAAAAGCCGCGAAAACGTGGCAATTTTGTTGCTGTATTTTTCTGCTAATTATCTGCTTTGATTGCCTACACACTGCAATAATTAAAGAACTAGAATATGATATTTAGACACTTTAAAACAGTTTAGATATTTGTATTTAGGCACGTGTCAATTCAATTCCAATATACTGTATTTTGTTCTGTTGTTGTGATCTGGACTGAGGTGGACATATGGCATTGCATATAGCATAGGACAAATAAGTTGGTGATTTACTTACTTTGTGTTATATTCTTGTCTATATTGCACACTTTGCACGAACTAAAATTAAGGGTAAAACCTATATAAGATAAGGTGGGGAAGTCATTACCCTTTCTTAGCCCAAAAATCACCTTCCCACTCACACAACCCAAGCCCTAATAAAAATTGATAGACGTTGGCTCCTAGGGACATCTCGGACTCATTAAAAGATTGACCGAGGGTGAAACTTGTGAGAGTCTTACTCTTATGAAATTGGTGTCTAAGATTGGGGATTAAGAGGTTATACCTCGAAGATACCGTGGTATGGCGTAATTAAGACCCGTTGCTTGCGCACAGATTCCTCTCACCATATTTTGCTCCTACCTGACCGATTAGCTTGTGGTCGGATTCATACAACAACCTCCCCCGGGTAATTGACCAGTTAGGAGTCCTCTAGGTATAGGTCAACCTTAGTATAGACTTGGTTTTGATTTTTTCTTTCTTTTTATTTATTTGTTAGCTTTTTCTTTTTTGTTTGTAATTGTTTATAAAATGGAATTCAACAATAACAATTTTTTCAATTCTAATATGAATCCATACTTCACATCAACCACATTATCGAATAGCTCCAACCCAGCTTTGAAAAAATATGAACCAACTAAATAATCTGTATTGGATGTATTTGACTCAATATAACCCATACCGCTTATCTGATGACCAACATTTCAAAAATAATTTCAACTCGTCACAGAGTCAATGGGGATTCACCACCCCCGAGTCAAATTTTCAACCACATTGTCCACAATTTTCATAATTTTAACAACATTTATTTCCCAATTTTGCTTCCCATATTCCTTTTCTAGAACCACCAATTGAAGAAAAATCTAAGTTAGAAAAAAGTATAGAAGCAGTACAAGCCATGCTTGAGTCCCAACAAAAGAAGCTCATTTCACTAATTTTACAATATTTTCAAGATTCATACTAAGTTCCACCTATTCAAAATGAACAACTATCTGCCCTGGAAACGAGTATGAAATGCTTATGTGAGTCTGAGCTTCAATCTCAAAACATGTTGGATTCACACTCTTCATAAATTTTTCAAAACCAAGATTCCTACACTCCCTTTATAAAACATCCACTAGAAGAGTATAGAAATGTTACAAGAGTCCGCACAATAATTTCAAAAATCTTCTGCCTAGTCAATCAGTAGCTTAGAAACACAATTAAGTCAACTGGTCAACATTTATAGGAATGAGAAAACTCTCTCTTATCAACCTTTGACCAATTCAGATTTCTCTAACTCTATTGATTTGACTCAGGACTCTCGTTATTTTGGAAACCAAGATTCAATTTCAGCACACTTATTTAAACTTGACCAAAATCAGAATTTTGAGAACCATATTAACATTTGGCAAGTTATCTATTTCTTGAAGTTGAACTTGAGCTAAACTATAATCATAAACCTCAACTTGGTAATTCAATTTTACTTCCTAATTCAATAATGACTCCGATATCTTTACCTGTCCCTTTCCCAAGTCAGTATTAGATCCTATGCCCATTCATCATGAAGTTGAATCGCCACTCTTTGATGATCATCATATTGAACTTGACCAATATCATACTTTTGAAAGTCCCATTAACAAATTGGCAAGTTCTCATTTTTATGAAACTGAATTCAAATAAGAATGTGACTTTGATCCTCAAAATATTGATCTAGTTCAAATTACTGAATCAATATTGACTCTTGTTTTGTTACCAACTTGAGCAACATTTTAGAGTCAGCTTTGATTCCCACACCTGTCATTCTTGAACTTGAATCACCAATCTTAGGAAGTCACATTCCATTGTGGGAAAATAAATGTGGACTTGAGTTTCAACTTCTTGATTTGGACCCACTTTCTAAACTAATCTCGACTCCTGAACCTTTACTTGAATTCAGACACTTTCCTGAGTGGGTATTAGTTTATGTACTTTCTGAGCTCAAATCTATCATTCCATCTTTTCATACTCCATTTTGGGACAAAGGTGTTAATAAAATTGACTCTGAAATTATTTTAAAATTCTAAAAATTGGATGGGATCAAATTCATAATGAAAATCATACATACATCATTTTAGTGGGTTGTATTATAAAGGTCATTGGTGGGTTCCTCCAGATACCACATTCTTTGGATAGGGCCACATTTCATGGACTAATAAGACCACCATCGGAACCACCACCTTGAGGTGATTTTTCCTTCCCTCTCTATTTATTTCATGCATACATACATTCACGATGCATTGAGGATAGTGCATGAGATAAGTATGATAGAGGGTCTACTAACATAGAGTTTTTTGATATTCTTTCTTTTTTAATTCTTTTAGGATATTCTTAGAATTTTTTCTTTTTCTATAGGAATTTTTCCTTTCTTTAAAAACTTTTTGAAACAAAAGACAAAATTTTGATCTATTTTTAAGAAAATTAAGATGATCTTAGAATTAAGAAAACTTTAATTATGATATCTTAAACCTAGTCGAAATAATGGATCTTGTTTAAAATTATAGTATAAAAGATTGGAGAGAGAATTTTATCTTGAATTTTTGCCTTAGATAGTTGCACTTCACACTTACACAATTTTTGGGATAGAAACATAGACCTCAAATACCATAAAGCAAATAAAAAAATATTGTATATATATAAAAAATCACTTATTAAGCTGGATAACTATGCCTCAAGAAGCATGATTATGCACGGCTAGGTGATCAAAAGAAATAAATAATCCCTCTTAGTTTTGTGGCCTTGTTTACTCGAGTCCTTAAACTCGAGAGATATTTTCTCATCTGTTGCCCTAAGACCATCTGGTCTGTGAGTTATCGATTAAAGGCTCACTACCCGAATAAACTAGAAAGTCTAAGAAAACTATGGGAAGAAAATATATATATATGGCTTGATGGCTATGGTTGAAATCTCAGAAATATTATCTAAGTTTTATGAAGGATAAAATATTCAATCTAATTTTATATTCTTACCTTAAATGAAGACAAGATCTTGCTTCTAGACTAAGTTTAAGGAAGAATAATTTTTTGTAGACTTATGACCGTAGATCGCTTAAATTTTGCAAAAATATTTCGTAAATTTGTTTCTCTTTCAAAATTTATTTTTTAAAATACTAACATTTGTCTTCTTTCTTTATGAATTTTGTGGGTGTAATCCCCTGAAAACTCTCAGGAGACAAAACTCCTCCTCTAGGAAAACTTAGAAGTTTAACGGCTTGTTGCACACTTCAGTGCAATCGCGTCACCTGCGAAAGTGGTGTAATAACTTTCTTAGTTCAGTTTTTCCTTTTCTTCTTTTGCTCAGGATGAGTAAAAAGATAAGTGTGGGGATGTGATTAGTCTACAAAACTGCACTTTTATATCACATTTTCTTTCCGATTTATGAATAAAATATCATTTCTAAATCGTGTTTTGGTCTCTTTTGCAGATAATCAAGACTAGAAGGGCAAAAGGGTAATAGAGCTAAATTAAATCTTTTTTGAGTAATTAAATCTGGATTTTTTAGATGCCAAGCTAGAGAGTTTCTAGAAGATACATTGAATTTAGACGTTGGCGCTTGTCTGACGAAAATCCGGACGCAAATAACCGAATCCGAGAATACCTGAAAGGTCCCGAAAGTGAGACAAAACCGCTCGCCAAAACCAGGGACCTAAGTTCCTGGTATGGCTGCAGAAATGCGGCTATGGCTCGTTTCTGCGGCCATCTTTGCGAGCCACGTGTCGATTTTTGACGCGTGGCCTCGTCTCGTTTTCTAGATGATTATTTTGCCTATATAAAGCCCTGCAGAGACTTGAGACGCAAACAGATGGAGTAATAGTCTAGATTTTCTCTCTTTTAGTGTAGTATAGTGCAGGTGTTCTTCTCTTTTCATTTGAATTTTTATTTTGTTTTAGATCTTGTAGTAGGGCTGAGATGGTTCAGAGAGAGATAGAGAGATATTGATGTAATAGGTGGTGACAATCTATGTAAAGGTGTCTCCTTTCTTCTCTATTGTAATGTTCTCCAACTTCTACATGATGCTTAGCTAGTTTTTCTTCTTATAGCAATCTAACTACTAACCACTAACAAACTAACCACTTACTTGATGAGCCACATGAATCTAATAGTCTCTACAAGGCCTTGCTCTTGCAAGAGCCATTGATGGCTTATGAAGATAGATTCTGACATTCTAACATTCTAACATCTAACCACTAACAAGCTAGCTTACAATGCTAACTTTATTTCATACTCACCTCTAATTAGTTTTGATGATTTAATAGTAACTTGCATTCTGATTGTGTGGTATGGATGTGTGATTTGTTGTGGAAGAACCTTCTTATGAACCATGTTTTGTATCGTCTCTTGAAGCCAAGGACTAGTGATGGCCAAGGATCCATATGAGGCAACTATCACTAAGAGGTTAGCATGGTTAGTGGAGCAATTAGTAGTTAGTAACCATGAGTTTTCTTTCATAGTTTTCTTCTTTCTTTTTACTTTGTTTTAAAAATAATTTCATAAATCTTTTTATCACTTTCCTATCGTTGTTTCACCATCTTCTTAGTTCATCCTTGTTTTCATCTTCTTCACCATTGTTTTCATTTTCTTTACCACAAGTTTCATCTTCTCCTTTTCTATTTTGTTTTTAAACCCACTTTCTATTTCATTTCTATATTTTTGCTTTTATTTTACCGACTCCACAACTACTTCTCTTTTGTTTTCACATCGCCGTTTTATCGCCTTCTCTACCTATCACTTCTAAATTTCTTTTCTTTTTCCTTTTCTCATTCTTTAAAAAAGAAGAGTTGTTAACAGTCGACGTGAATAAAAACTGTTAATGCTTCTATCGCCTCCCATCCCTGTTGATTGGACTCGTTGAGCCAATGTTGTACTGAAAAAATCAAGGGAACATTAGCACACACATAATTTCATTGATTTAAAAAAACATATGTTTTCAAGTGCTGGTTCCACCCGATCATTAACACACACATGAACATATTGTTAATGCTTATGTAGTCTCTTATCCTTGTGGATTCAAACCATTTTGTCTCTATGCTATAACGGAAGCATCGAGGAAGCCAAAGCACGCACTTTTAACTTCTGATTTCAAAACGATACACTTTTCATGCGCGGTTTTGCTCTGATCACTACTATGGTTAGATTGTAGGAATTCAGAGTTCATCACACATCAGATAAACACTTCCTACACTCTATCTTCTCCTCAATCAATGATGCAAAGTATGATGCAGTTTTACTCTCAAGTGCAATCATAACTCTTTCATTATACACATCATTATAATCATCAACATGCATCCAACTTCTACAAATTTATGTACTAAGAATAGGCAAAGGGAATGTAACTTTGTGTTTCTTAGCTTTTCTATCTTTCATATTGCATATTGTATTAAATAATTGAAAACATATCCAAAATAGTTCGTTCTTAGTCATTAAAACATGTAAAATATGGAATACTTGGCTACAAAAAGTGGTCATGTGTGAAACTCCAAGTACATTAGTGCTCAACCACCTACAAGTTGCATGGACATTGTGATAAACTATTTAGCATCTATCCCTTCATATTTAGCCTCTCTACAATTTACACCCATCAAACTCATGTGTTCGTCCAAGCCGATAGGAATTTGATTTAACCCTAGAGTAAAAGGGAGTCAGATTAAATTTGATAAAAATAGCAACTCAACAACCCTTATCTCTCCTCTCCAATTAATGTTAATTCTATGAGCATGGTGATCAATATCATCATAAGTGAAACTATTGTAGAATTCTTCTACCAAATTAGGGATATAGTGGTCTATACTACCCTGATGAATTAAATAACCCCAATTCCTATTCATGATCTCATATAGTAAATACGTGCCAAAAGCTTGGAAAATAGTAAAGAAATTATTTTTTACTACAAACATAGTCATGCTGTAAAAGCAGAAAGAGAAACAAGGAGAAAATGAAGGATCTTATAGAGCAGATGAAAGATTAGGCTCAGATGATGACAAGAAACGATGCTTTCGCTGTTCTGACAGCGGGTTCACTGTGAAAGTACCTTCTCTTGCTTAGAACGTGGCCACACACTACCTCTTCTTCTCTCTTTGAACTTCTGGAATGTCTGGGTCTGGGGTTTGATATCTGGAGTGTTGTGAAAAAGAGAAAGAGAAAAGTTAGCTTATATAAGTTTTTTCTAGGCTTTTAAGCAAAGAATCTTAATTCAATTCAAATTTGCAAAATATTTCTAAAATTCAAAATTCAAATCTGTCTATGCGTCAAAATTCAAAAAGGAAAGAGAAAAAATTTATTTTCTTTTTAAAGATTTCTAATAAAAGGAAACTTCCAAAAAAAACTAAAAAGTTAGTGTACAATTAATTTCAAAATTTGTAACTCCCAAAAAGTTTTGTAATTTAAATCCAAATCCATAATTTCAAATTCAAATTTTGTTACCCCCCATACCTAAACTAAAGCATGCCCTCATGCTTAAAAAATAAAAAAATTTACAACCCAAAATTTTAAAATCTACCGAAAAATTAAGAAAACTTCTTTTATACTTAAAAATTTCTTGGAATTGTTGGCCCAAAGGCCCATCACTCTAGTTTTGATGATGATCAACTCATGTAGTTATTTTTACTAATGATCTTGTGTTTAATTAGTGACAGATTTGTTATCAAGATCTTAGTAGGTATGGAGCTTCAACAAAGAATTTAAAGTCAAGTTTTGGAGCTAGCACCAGTTGATTCAAGAGCTTGTGCATCAAGATCACATCAAGTACTCAAGAGGAGTCTAGCTCTATGGATCGAGTTTGGACCAAGTCAAGAAGATGAGAAGCCTTCAAGTGAAGACTTCAAGAAGATGAAGACTTGTGTCTAGGTATAAGATTTTTGTTTTAGTTAAAATGTAAAGGATAGAATAGTTGGTGGATTGCTAAAATACATATCACACACACTCTTGATTTTATTGTCTTTTCATAAAAGAATTTTCAGTTTAGAAAAGACTTTCATTTTGGAAAAATACTATTTTGATTTTTTGTATTCCTTATGTATATGATTTAACCAAAATCATTTTTAGAGCTTAATGTCAAAAACATAGATATTTCATCATGATTGTGTAGTGGATCATATCCATACACTCTATGCTTTAATAAGTTCAAAATATATTATTTTTGTATTTGGTAAAGTTTTGGAAAAACAAAGTTTTAGAAAATACAAGATTATCTCTAACAATTTTTCTCCCAAGTGCTGACCAAGAACTGGCTGACAGGCCAAATCGGTAGACCAGGCGGTAGACCAGGCGGTAGACCGACGTGCACAGAGCCGGGCACGTCTGGCAGTTCAGTGGGCGGGTCGACCGACGGGTCGACCGGAACTGAGAGCGGGTCGACCGGCGGGGACCAGAACTGAGAGCTGTGCTCTCTGTTCTTTTGGGTCGACCGGCAGGCTCCAACAGTCGGATTTTTGACCGTTGGCGGTCGACCGGCGGGTCGACCGACAGGTCTGACAGACCCCAACGGCTAGTTTTTCCTGGCCTATAAATTTGGGGGTTTGGTCATTATTTTGAGCTAAGATTTTTTCAAACTTTTAGAGCCAGTTTTTCCTACTCTTTTCAGAGGTTTTTCTCCATAAAATTTAGAGCCAATACTTCCAATTAAAAGGAGAGTTTTTATCAAGAGTGTAAAAGTGATTTCTTTGAGTTTTCCTTCACCACTCTCATCCTTGTTTTTCTCACAAACACTTGAGCAACCCATTGAGCTATTCATTCTATAGGAGTGTTTTTGTGAGAGTGTTTATTGGTAATCAAAGTGTTTAGATCACCAAGAGATCATTTCTTGTAATTTGAGGAGGCGGACGTGTGTGTCCGCGTTGTTTCGAGTTCGGGTGCGAACTCCGTATTTGAGGTGCGGCCTTGGCAAGCTTGTGGGGCTTGCTTGTGTACGGGAGTAGGGAGTCTGAGGGTTTGTAGGTGTTGTGGCACTGGGGAGAGATCCATTGGGATCTTGCATAGTGGAAATCCTTCGTGTGTCGAAGGCGGGGATGTAAAGCAAGTGTGCTCGAACCTCGAAACATACCTTTGTGTTTGCGATTGCCATTTCTCTCTCTATCTTCTTGTGTATATCTTGCATTACTTATCTTATCTTTACCTTTATATGCATGATATATTCCTTGTGCTCACATTGATATATTGCTTGGGATTGTTGACTAACACTTGTATTCAATCAAGAGAGCCATCGCGGCACCTCAACCCTTATTTACGGGGAATCTAGAGGAGTTTGTCCAGAGCCCTTCACGGGGAATTCGGAAACACTCTTGTGTTATACGTGGTGTTTAGTATAAAAGTATTATTTGGTCATAATTTTTTTTAGCTTCCGCACTATTTGGCATTAAGTGACCATTAGATTAGCCATCACCTATTCACCTCCCTCTAGGTGAACCTTCAATTGGTATCAGAGCTTGGTACTCTGATTTGGTCTAACAACCTAGAGTTAAAGATCCTCATTTTTAGGCTAATCACTATTTTTGTACACACACCATGGACTTCATGTCACCTCCCATGTTTGACATTGTTAACATCCATATATGGAAGGTGAAGATGTCCTTGTACCTCAAAGCCCTAGGTTATTTTGTTTATCTTATCATCACTAATAATGATTATTGTTTATATGGTAAGAATTTTGAGGCTAATGCAAAAGCCCTTAATGCTTTAAAGTCTACCCTAGATGATGTTTATTTATCTAGAGTTTCTAACATTGATTCGGCTTTTGTAGCTTGGAACATCATCACCTCCCTTGGCGAAAAGGATCTATATTATGCCGGGAGCGATTCAGACGTTGGAAGCAACACCTCCAACTTGTGCTATATGGTCCAAGGGGATAACACCCTTGAGGTAAACTCCGAATCCGATGATGAAGACATGTCATATGATGAGCTTACTACATTTTGTCAATTATTGCTTGAGAAATATGACATGATTAAGAAAGAAAATAAAAATTTGAAAAAGAATTTTGATTGCATGCTAAAAGAAAATGATTCATTTAGAAATAAGGTTGCATGCATTGAAAAAGAAAAGGATGATTTGAAAAAATAAAAATATTTCCTTAATGTCTAAATTGAATGATTCATGTGAAGGAAATATGATTTTGAAAAATGAAATCATTTTGGTGGAAAAACAAAAGGAAATTGTTTTTCAAGAAAACAACTCTTTGAAAAAAAAAAATTTTGAAAATGAAAAAGAAAAAGAAAAAGTTTCTAAAAAGAAAAAGACTTTTGATCATGCTTTACATGCCACCACTTCTATTGATCAAAATGAAGTAAATATTTTAAAAAATAGGATTAATTGTTTGAGTTCAACTTTGAGCAATTGTGCATTTAATCATAAGAAATTGGAGTCCTTGTTTTCAAAGAAACAAACTCCACACATTCATGCACATCATCCTCATGCATATACTTATGTTGCACGCCACGATCATACACAAACACATAAGCATCCTAAGGTGTACAAATGTACACATTGTGGCCGCAAAGGCCATTTAGCAAAATTTTGTTATGGCAAGTTGTATCATTTTAATTTTGCTAATAACAAAAATGTTTGGGTTCCTCAACACAAGACTAACCCCAAAGGACCTAAGAAAATATGGGTACCAAAGTCCCCACCTTTTGTATTTGATGTAGGTGAGGGCTCTCACATGACGTGAGAGATTTGGTGCCTTGGTGGTGGTTGCACGTGGACTAGATGGACATATTTTTGATTCACCGCTATCAAGGAGGTTTTGGTGGGAAAGACCACCATGCTTGGAGCTTTGGAGTTGGTAACAATCTCTAAACTCCTACTTTTTTATGTTCATGTTTGTTCATTCATGATATTTTTAGCATGATCATGTTTTATTTGTTTTTGTACTTCATGTGGTAAAAACATGCTTAGATGTAGTTTTTATCAAAACTTGTATTATACATGTACAAATAGTGAGTTACACGTGACTTATATATGTTTGCACTTCATGCTCATTTGTACCCACTATATGCACATGTATAGACTAGTTTTGATGATTCTCATTTATACTTGTTTTGCCAATTTTCGTGTTTTACTTCATGTATATGTATCTTTTATTCAAATCTAATAAATATACATGTATATCCATTTTGAGTCTCTTGCCTTCATGCAAATACTATTAATAGACTCGTTTTATGTTTAGGATATGTATGTGTATTGTTAGGATTGGATAAATCATACATATACTTAGAAGTGTGCTTTGTTTTAATGAAAATGAATTTTCATGTTTGTTTGATTAAAAAAAAAAGATACTCACATTTTTTGAGCTTCAATGACTATTTTCATGTAAATGCTATATACATGATTCTTGTACACTCACACTTTATTTCTTTTGTCATGACTTTGATTCATGAACATATTTTTGAGCTTCATAGATCGAGTGTCAATTCTTGTATTTGGTATGATTCATGAAATACATATGCTTTGATTTCATGTTTTGAAGGATCTTTAACTAGTTTTTCAAAAATTATTTTAACTAGTTATTGTTCTTCATTTGGTAGTGATTTTCAATGCTAAAATATTTTCAAATCTAATTTCTGAAAACCGCTACCATCAATGGGAGGTTGGATGGGAGATCATGTTCATGTATGCTTTAAAATGAAAATCATTTAAAACTTGAACCATGATTGGGTGGTAGTTATATGAGATATACACTTGATCTTATTGTTATATCAATTGGTATCATTGGATTCTTTCAATTGGTATCTAAATTGATAATTTTTGTATATACTCATATTTTGTTTGCTTATATATGTAAGTATCAATGTCAATTGGTATACTCATTTCATACATATATATGATTTTCATGTGCTTAACTTACTATTGGTTCACATTTTTAAAAGCATAAAGTTTATGATGAAAAATAAAAATTTTTTGATCATTATGTTTGCTATTGGTATCAATATGTTTCAACTTCATGTTTGTTAAATTTCAGTTGGTATCAATATGATTTACAATAATGATTATTTTCAATTTGGTATCTTAAAATTTGGTTGTTTTACAAAAGCTCTGATACCTTTAAAAATTTTGTTTAAGAAAAATTAAAAAAAAAAAACAACATTTTTTTTGAGTTGTATTGCCTATATGCAAGGAGAGCTTAACATCTCTTCTACATATAGATTCATGTTGAGCGTATTGTATATTGAGGAGCTTGACATCTCTTCTTTATGTGGTACACGTGTGTAGGGGGAGCTTCACATCTCCTCTTATGCATTACATAATATGTGTTATGTGAATTGGGGCTTGTCATCACTTCTTCATGTAATGCATATGTGTAGGGAAGCTAACTTAGCGTCTTTCTCTTCATGAATGTATATCGCATATCACCTTTTATTGATATGTTTGTTTGGCCCCTTATTGATCTCTTTGTTTATGACAAAAAGGGGGAGAAAGATTTGATGATTTTGTTTTTACCTTAAACCCTTTGTTGATGATTGACAAAAAGGGGGAGAGGTATTTGCTATATGCATGTTTTTTTTTATAAAAGAATTTATGTTTATGCATATATGTTTATATGTTTTGTTTTGCAAATAGGAGAAAAAGATTTTGTGATTTTGTTTTATGCTTGATTAGCATGTTTACTCCTACATTTGCATACATGTTTATGTGCCTTATTGCATATTTATTTTGTTTATGTGTTATGCATGAGTTAAGGGGGAGCTTCTTTGAAGCTTTACTTTAATCCATGCATATATAACTTCATGAGTTTTGTCATCATCAAAAAGGGGGAGATTGTTGGCCCAAAGGCCTATCACTCTAGTTTTGATGATGATCAACTCATATAGTTATGTTTACTAATGATCTTGTGTTTAATTAGTGACAGATTTGTTATCAAGATCTTAGTAGGTGTGGAGCTTCAACAAAGGATTTAAAGTCAAGTTTTGGAGCTAGTACCGGTTGATTCAAGAGCTTATGCATCAAGATCACATCAAGTACTCTAGAGGAGTCTAACTCTATGGATCGAGTTTGGACCAAGTCAAGAAGATGAGAAGCCTTCAAGTTAAGACTTCAAGAAGATGAAGACTTGTGTCTAGGTATAAGATTTTTGTTTTAGTTAAAATGTAAAGGATAGAATAGTTGGTGGATTGCTCAAGTACATATCACACACACACACTCTTGATTTTATTGTCTTTTCATAAAAGAATTTTCAGTTTAGAAAAGACTTTCATTTTGAAAAAATACTATTTTGATTTTTGGTATTCCTTATGTATATGATTTAACTAAAATCATTTTTAGAGCTTAATGTCAAAAACATAGATATTTCATCATGATTGTGTAGTGGATCATATCCATACACTCTATGCTTTAATAAGTTCAAAATATCTTGCTTTTGTATTTGGTAAAGTTTTGGAAAAATAAAGTTTTAGAAAATACAAGATTATCTCTAACAATTTTTCTCCCAAGTGCTGACCCAGAACTGGCTAACAGGCCAAATTGGTAGACCGGGCGGTAGACCGGGCGGTAGACTGACGTGCACAGAGCCGTGCACGTCTGGCAGTTCAGTGGGCGGTCGACCGGCGGGTCGACCGGAACTGAGAGCGGGTCGACCGGCGGGTCGACCGGAACTGAGAGCAGTGCTCTCTGTTCTTTTAGGTCGACTGGCGGGTCGACCGGCAGGCTCCAGCGATCGGATTTTTGACCGTTGGCGGTCGACTGGCGGGTCGACCGGCAGGTCTGACAGACCCCAACGGCTAGTTTTTCCTAGCCTATAAATTTGGGGGTTTGGTCATTATTTTGAGCTAAGATTTTTGCAGACTTTTAGAGCCAGTTTTTCCTACTCTTTTCAGAGGTTTTTCTCCACAAAATTTAGAGCCAATACTTCCAATTAAAAGGAGAGTTTTTATCAAGAGTGTAAAAGTGATTTCTTTGAGTTTTCCTCACCACTCTCATCCTTGTTTTTCTCACAAATACTTGAGCAACCCATTGAGCTATTCATTCTATAGGAATGTTTTTGTGAGAGTGTTTATTGGTGATCAAAGTGTTTAGATCACCAAGAGATCATTTCTTGTACTTTGAGGAGGCGGACGTGTGTGTCCGCGTTGTTCGAGTTCGGGTGCGAACTGCGTGTTTGAGGTGCGGCCTCGGCAAGCTTGTGGGGCTTGCGTGTGTACGGGACTAGGGAGTCCGAGCGTTTGTAGGTGTTGTGGCACCGGGGAGAGATCCATTGGGATCTTGCATAGTGGAAATCCTTCGTGTGTCGAAGGCGGGGATGTAGAGCAAGTGTGCTCGAACCTCGAAACATACCTTTGTGTTTGCGATTGCCATTTCTCTCTCTATCTCCTTGTTTATATCTTGCATTACTTATCTTGTCTTTACCTTTATATACATGATGTATTCCTTGTGCTCATATTGATATATTGCTTGGGATTGTTGACTAACACTTGTATTCAACCAAGAGAGCCATCGCGACACCTCAACCCTTATTTACGGGGAATCTAGAGGAGTTTGTCCAGAGCCCTTCACGGGGAATTCGGCAACACTCTTGTGTTATACGTAGTGTTTAGTGTAAAAGTGTTATTTGGTCATAATTGTTTTTAGCTTCCGCATTATTTGGCATTAAGTGACCATTAGATTAGCCATCACCTATTCACCCCCCTCTAGGTGAACCTTCAGGAGTGCCATGTGGACTTAAATAGTCAAAATTCAATAATCTCAAAATAGGTAAAATTATTGCGTTCACGTGTGCAAACTCAGATTTACTCTGTATTCTATTGGATGGTGGATTTGCCATGTTGATGGCGGATTATTGTTCTTCTCTACTCAATTGTTTTCTGCTTTGTACTCCGTCTCTCGTACATGATTTTGGTTCTATATATGTATCTGCATTGCAAATAAATAGTCAGTAAAGACAAAAAATATTAAAATTAAAATTAATAAAATAAAAACTACTTTAGAAAACTTGAGTTTCCTCCGAAGAAGCACTTTAAGTTATACT
The DNA here is from genome assembly GCA_038442645.1 of Agave tequilana. Taxonomy (NCBI): domain Eukaryota; kingdom Viridiplantae; phylum Streptophyta; class Magnoliopsida; order Asparagales; family Asparagaceae; genus Agave; species Agave tequilana. Next base: position 59,356 of record JAVJIF010030842.1, on the reverse strand, counting down.
CATTGGCTAGACTTTCTCTGATCTGATCATTCAACGATGTTCAACTTGAAAGAGATCTGATACTTGTTGAAATCTCCTTCTATGTATGGCTCCAATCGTTGACCGTTGAGCTTAAATGGTTCGTACTTCTCATTGCTAATTTTCATCGCTCCATGTGGAAAATTTTGATTAATCATCAACGGTCCCTGCCATCTCAAATGTAGCTTATTGGGAAATAATCAAAGACGATAATTGTATAAAAGAACTTGTCGTCCCACAAGAAATTTCCATCTTGCTATATGTTTTATCATGCCATTCTTTTGTTCTTTCCTTGTAGAGTCGAGTGATGCGATAGTTGGCAAGTATACCTATTGTTACAAGTAATGGAGTGATGATATAGAGTATCGATCCCACAGAGATTGTAAGTTAAGTATCATAATTAATTATTTCTAAATCTTATTTGAATGACAAGAATAATTGAAAAAGTAAAGTAAACTGAATTAAAAAGAAGTATTTTGAATGTGAGAAAAGTGCTAGGGCTTTACGATTTTGGCTACTCTATCTCTAATTATTCCAAGTAATATTCCTAGAAATTTTATTTAAGTATTGCTATCAATTGAAAGATCTTTTTGTAATTAATAATCTCTATTGAGCATCATTAAATCTAACTCTAAATTAGAACTCACAATTTGTCAATCTAGTGAATTACTAGCTAAAGCAGTATTAAGATTTATGATTTTTCTCTAAAGATTCCATAACCTATGCTTTTCATGTTGGTCTTAGCTTGTAGGAAGTGATCTCTATCCCTAGATGTATTATTAGGTTATCTCCTGTCGGTTTTTAACCTAACCATCTATATAATTGTGAGCACCAATTATTAAACATTAATATAAAGATAGAAATTAAGCAATACTATAAATAAAAATATCTAGATGCAAATTAACTCATGAATAATCTTTAATAAAAAGTCTACATCCAAGCCCTGGCAAGTGCAATTTAGTTCATAAAGTAAAAGCAATAGAGCATGATTTTGTATCCAGAAAAATTAAAGTGATTGAACTTAACGAGAGGAAAGAAAAAACCAATTGAAGCTCACTTCTTCTCCTCTGGTCCTTTTCTTCAAGAATCACCAAAATACATAAAAACAAAGCTTTATTGAAGGAAGGAGTCTCCAAATTAGGATCTCCAATATTGTGATGCAAATACAAGAGTATGCTAGCCTATTTATAGATCTCCGAAATCTTAGACGTCCGGCTGAGGATTCCTAAATTTGAGAATTAATCCTAAAAGAATTATGGAAAAATGCATCATTAGCTGACTCACTAAGACAGCGGATCCGCCATAGAATATGGTGTTTCACCATCAAACATAATACATAATCAAGTCTGAATCAAGAAACAACTGGTGAAATTGTGTCCCTTGGTTTGACCAATCAATGGAGGATTTGCCATCTGGACGGCAGATTCGCCTAGAATTTGTGGAATTTGACTCTGAGTTTTCTCTGGTTGTTTGCCCTTCATATGTAGGTTTTTCTGAAATCTCTGAGTTCATTTAGGTCTTCTGCTATTGAATGCATACTTCTCTACAACTCTTGTTTTTAACCGTTTTTCGGTATTTTCCTCATAATCTGTTATTGACAATCTGTAAAAGTCATAAACAAAATTACCAATGTAGCATTAAAGTAGCAAAATATGTATAAAGTGATATAAAATATTCATACAATATGATATTTATCACACTCTCATATCTAGCTTTTGCTAGTCCTAGAGGAAAACTCTAATCAAAAAAGAAAAAAAAACTAAAATCCTTAAAATAAAAACCTAACTCATCTTCGTAGGAATTACGGTTGCACTTATCACGTACAACAAACCTTTAAACCTCTAAGTTAACCTTAGTAGATGAGTGTTGTCTCGTGAGAGTTTGCAGTGAATGTACCCACAAGATTTAGTGAAAGAAATAAAAGACAATAAGAGATTAAGATAAAAAGGATAACCAAAAATAAGAACAACTGAAAAAAAGAAATAAAAAAAGAAAGAGATTTTTTTTACTTTTTACTTTTTTTACTTTTACAACAAGTAATTATTAACAATTAAGTTCATAAGTTTCCAACAAGTTCAATCTCAAATCAAGAAATCTTATCATCTTTCCCTAGAGATTTAAATCCAAATTTTCCACACCATCTTTCTTAAGTTTTCCAATCTTATACATCTTTGTGAACGTGAAAATAATCTTTAGCTTGGGAATTTTCGATTCAAATTTTACCATTCTTAAATATATTTCTAATACATATAATATTTCTTTTTTTATATATATGGAAGTTTGAAGTGTTACCACTTTGTTGCCCTTTTAGCTCTTTCCTTTTTTTTAGATGTATAACTCGTCTAATTCTCTTTTGTGTAAATATCAGGCTTCTTGAGGCCTTAGTACCAAACTAATTGATCATTAGATGTGCTAATACATATATATTTTCACTCTTATTTAATCATCTTTCGCGTAGATATAAGGCTTGCTTAGGCCCAAGCACCTAGCTAATTATACTTAGGTTTGTTCATTACACACACACACACACACACACACACACACACACACTTATACATATATATACTTTAATAGGCTAAGTTATCCTCACCATCACAAGTCTAAAACTTTTGTGTAAGTGTATGAAGAATGCATAATCATGTACACAAAATCTAGATGGCGTCTATTTTTCAAATTTTCATCTCTATGTCAAGAATTAAAGATTCTATCAAATCAACTGTCCTATCAAAATTTCAAGCTTTATTGGACCCTTCATTCCTAAAAGTTAGTTAAACTTGTTGCAAAATATTTTTTTTATAAATATGAATAGAAGAAAAAGAAAAATAAAGAAAAGAAAAAAATAAAAAACCTAACCTAGATACAATTATGATCTTCTCCCTCTCTTTCTTGTTTCTGCACCCTTCGATCTAGACATTCTAATATGTGGTGATGACTTTTTCTTCTTGTGTAATCCCTTAACCAACTTATAGGTTTTCTTCAAATCTTTCCAAATTTTTTTACTATACTCTCTATTGTCATGAGGTGGCCTTGTTCAAAGAATTAATCATCATCATCTTCTTTGAAAGACTCTGATGGAGCAACATGAATATCAGCATAAGCCATTTTCTCAGTCTAATCTACTTGTAAGGATGTAAAGTATGGTGCAATTTTATTTTCAAATGCAATCATAATTCTTTCATGGTATACATCATTGTACTCATCAACATGCATCCAACTTCTATAAATTTGGGTAATAAGAATAGGCAAAGGAAATGTAACTATATTTTTCTTAGCTTGCAGATCCTTCACATTGCATATAGTATTAAACAAATGGAAACACATGCAAAATTATTGGTTCTTTGTCATGAAAAAATGCACAATGTGAATACTTTATAAAAGTGGTCATGTGTGAAACTCCAAGTACATTAGTGTTAAGCCACCTACAAGTCACATGGACATTGCGGCAAACCATTTTTGCATCAATCCCCCATGTTTTGTCGCTTTACAATTTGCACCCATTAAACTCATATATTCTTCCAAATCAATAGGAATTTGATTAAGATATAGAGTGAGAGGGATTTCAGTTAAATCCGATGAGAATTGTAAATTAACAGCATTCATCTCCCCTCTCCAATTGACATTGATCCTATGGCCATGCTTGTCAATATTATCATAGGTGAAGCTGTTATAAAATTCCTCTATCAAACTAGGAATGTAATGATCTATATTACCTGGTAAATCAGATAACTCCAGTTCCTATTCATGATCTCTTCTAGAAAATTAGTGCCAAAAGCTTGGAAAATAACAAATAAATTCTTTTCTTCTATGAAGTTGGTCATGGTATAAAAGCAGAAATATGAACTGAGATAAGATGGGAAAACTTATAGAACCCAGAAAGAATTTGCTCTGTTGCTGCGGGTGGATAGCAGATTCACTGTTCTTACAGTGGATTCGCTATCAAATTGTCTTCTCCTGCCGAGATCTTGGCTCTGCGCTGCTTCTTCTCCCCTTATGCTTCTAGAACTTTTGGTTTTAAAGTTTGATCTCCAGAGTGTTGTGAAAATGAGAAGGGACAAGTTAGTTTTATAGGTTTTTTTTTTCTAGGGTTTTTTGGGAAAGAGTCCTATTTCCAATCAATCTATTAATTTAAATTCAAAAAATCTCTGAAAAAGGAAAGAGATAATTTTTTTCTAAAAACAAGGCCTAGGAAAAATGAATCTTCAAAAGGAAACTTTAAATCTTAACAAAAAAGTTATTGGAAAATTCAAATTTTAAATTCCAAAAATTTGATTTTTTTCTATTTTTTCCCCTCTCATACTTAAGCTGAAGCATGTCCTCTTGCATTAAAAGATTCAGAAAATTTTTAAACCACAATTTAAAACCTATCGAATCAAGAAAACTGCTTTTAGAATAAAAAAATTCCATAGTTTGCCATACCATGCTTTTGTTCTTTCCTTGTAAAGTCGAGCGTTCTAATATGCATAGTTTCTAAACTCATCCATCTCACAAAATTGTAGAATCCACTTCTCTCCTGCCTTTGTAGATAAAATGAAAGAACTTTGCTGTCCAATATGCTTTGTGCTTAAGTTCAACCAGGAGATGACAAGCCTTTTCATAAATCAAACGGTAAGGAGACATACCAATCGGTGTTTTGTAGACTGTCTAATATGCCCATAATGCGTCGTCATACTTCATTAACCAATATTTTCTTGTATTGCTTATCATTTTATCCAAGATCCGTTTTAGCTCTCTGTTAGATATCTTGACTTGTCCACTTATTTAGGGGTGGTATGGGGTAGCTGCACGATGTTTGACTCTGTATTTTCTTAATAAAGAATTAAATTGACGATTGTAGAGGTGCTTACCTCCATCACTTATAATTGCTTATGGTGTTCCAAACTTTGATAATATGTTCTTCTTTGAAAATTTTACCACCATGTTGGCATCATTAGTCAGTAATGCTACAACTTTCACCTACTCTGAAATATAGTCCACCACTACAAGGATGTATAGATTAGAATAGGAAGGTGGAAAGGGTCCCATGAAGCCTATACCCCAAATATCAAACAATTCCACTTCAAGGATGTTGTTTAGTGGCATCTCATTCTTCTTTGATATATTCTCACTCCGTTGGCAAGCATTGTATGATTCTACAAAGATATGTGCATCTTTAAATAAAATAGGCGAATAAAAAGCACATTAAAGTACCCTTGTTTCCATTCTTCTGGGTCCAAAGTGTCCACCAACTTCCTTTGAGTGGCAATGATGAAGAATACTCCCCATCTCGTCTTCTGGTATGCATCTTCTAACATTTTGGTCGACAATGTTGGCCCAAAGGCCCATCACTCTAGTTTTGATGATGATTAAGTCATGTAGTTATAGTACTAATGATCTTGTGTTTAATTAGTGACAGATTTGTTATCAAGATCTTAGTAGGTGTGGAGCTTCAACAATGGATTTTAAGTCAAGTTTTGGAGCTAGCACCGGTTGATTCACGAGCCTAGGCATCAAGACCACATCAAGAGTTGAGCTCGTTGGATCGTGTTTGGACCAAGTCTAGAAGATGAGAAGGCTTCAAGTGAAGACTTCAAGAAGATGAGAACTTGTGTCGAGATATAAGATTTTTGTTTTTAGATAAAATGTAAAGGATAGAGTAGTTGGTGGATTGCTCAAAAACATATCACACACACACATACACTCTTGATTTAGTTGTCTTTTCATAAAAGAATTTTCAGATTTAGAAAAGACTTTCATTTTGGAAAAATACTTTTTGGTTTTTGGAATTTCTTATATGCATGTCTTTTATCCAAAACCATTTTTAGAGCTTAATGCCAAAAATATAGATATTTCATCTTAATTGTGTAGTGGATCATATCCATACACACTATGCTTTAATGAATTCAAAATATCTTATTTTTGTATCATGAAGAAGTTTGGAAAACAAGTTTTAGAAAAATACAAGTTTTCATTTGAGCCAATATTTTCCTACTTACAAAAATAGTCCAATCTTTTATAACATGCCTTGATTTTGTGCAAGCATGTTTGTTTATCAAAGTATATTGGTAAAACTATTTTTGTAGATTTTTAAGTATTTTATGGGATTTTATGTGAGCCAAAAAGACCAAGTTTTAAATCCCAGTTTTTCAGTTTCAGGCTTCAGCAAGTCGACTAGTCGACCGACCAAGTCGACTAGGGCTGAAGTCGGCTGACCGGCTCGGTCGACCGACGTGCACGACATGCACGCCTTGACCTGGCAGATGGCCGGCCGACCGACACAGTCGACCGGAACTGAGAGCAGTGCTCTCTGTTCTTTTCGCTCCAACGGTCTGATTTTTGACCGTTGGCGGTCGACCGGACGGTCGACCGTTAGGCCTGACAGACCTGCAACGGCTAGTTTTTCTAGCCCTATAAATTTGGGGGGTTGGCCATTGTTTACACCAAGATTTTGGAGAAGTTTTAGAGCCAATTTTTCCTACTCTTTTCAGAGGTTTTTCTCCACATATTTGAGAGCAAATATTTCCAATCAAAAGGAGAGTTTTTATCAAGAGTATTTAAAGTGATTTTTGAGTTTTCCTCCACCATTCTCTTCCTTGTTTTTCTCACACAAACACTTGAGCATCCATTGATTATTCATTCTATAGGAGTGTTGTAGTGAGATTGTTTTTAGGTGATCAAAGTGTTGTGATCACCAAAGACTTCTTCTTTGTTCTTTGAGAAGGTGGACGGTTGTGTTCGCATTGTTTCGGGTCCTAGTGTGGACTCGGTGTTTCGAGTTCGGTTGTGAACTCTTGGTTTGAGGTGCGGCCTCAGCAAGCTTGTGGGGCTTGCGTGTGTACGGGACTAGGGAGTCTGAGGGCTTGTAGGTGTTGCGGCACCGGGGAGAGATCCATTGGGATCTTGCATAGTGGAAATCCTTCGTGTGTCGAAGGCGGGGATGTAGAGCAAGTGTGCTCGAACCTCAAAACAAATCCCTTGTGTTTGCGATTGCTCTCTCTCTCTCTCTTTGTCTTTATATCTTGCATACTTTTATTGTCTATCTTTATATACTTGATATATTCATTTGTGCTCATTGATATACTTGCTTGGGTTTGTTTGCTAACACTTGTATTCAACCAAGAGAGCCAACGCGGCACCTAACCCTTATCAAGGGGAATCTAGAGGAGTTTGTCCAGAGCCGTTCACGGGGAATTCGGCAACACTCTTGTGTTATACGTGGTGTTTAGTATAAGAGATTAGTTTAGGTCATAATAGTTTTACTTCGGCATTATTTGTCATTAAGTGACCATTAGATTAGCCATCACCTATTCACCCCCTCTAGGTGAACTTACAATTGGTATCAGAGCTTGGTACTCTGATTTGGGTCTTACAACCTAGAGTTAAAGATCCTCATTTTTAGGCTAATCACAATATTTGTACACACACCATGGACTTCATGTCACCACCCACCTTTGACATTCTTAAATCCAAATTTGGAAGGTTAAGATGTCTTTGTACATCAAGGCCCTAGGCATTCATGTTTATCTTGCCACTACTAATAATGCATATTGTTTAAATGGTAAGAATATTGAGGCTAATACAAAAGCCCTTAATGCTTTAAAGTCTACCCTAGATGATGTTTATTTATCTAGAGTTTCTAACTTTGATTCGGCTTTTGTAGTATGGAATACCGTCATCTCCCTTGGCGAAAAAGATCAATACTATGCGGGGAGCGATTCGGGTGTTGGAAGCGACACCTCCAACAAGTGCTATATGGTCCAAGGGGATAACCCCCTTGAGGTAACTACCGAATCCGAGGATGAGGATGTTAACATGTCATATTAAGAAAGAAAATAAAAATTTGAAAAAGAAATTTGATTGCATACATATAGAACAAGATTCATTTAGAAACAAGATTGCATGTCTAGAAAAAGAAAAGGAAGATTTGAAAAATGAGAATGTTTCCTTATTTTCAAAATTGAATAAATTGTGTGAAGGAAACAATACTTTGAAAAATAAAATTGATTTGGTGGAAAAACAAAAAGAAGTTGTTTTTCAAGAAAATAAGTCTTTAAAAAGAAAAATTTGTGAAAAAGAAAGAGATTTTGTTTCTAAAAAGAAAAAGAAAAATGATTCTTTATCTCATCATGCTTTACATGCCACCACTAATGAGATTAAAGACTTGAAAAATAAAATGGATTGTTTGAGTTCAACTTTGAACTCTTGTGCATTTAACCATACTAGATTGGAGTCTTTGTTCTCAAAGAAACAAACTCCACACATTCATGCACAACATCATCATGCATATGCTTATGTTGCCCGTCATGATCAGACTCCTACACATAAGCATTCTAAGGTGTACACATGTACACATTGTGGCCGCAAAGGCCATTTAGCAAAATTTTGTTATGACAAGTTGCATAATTTTAATTTTGCTAATAATAAAAATTTTTGGGTTCCTTACAAGACTAACCCCAAAGGACCCAAGAAAATATGGGTACCAAAATCCCCACCTTGTGTATTTGATGTAGGTGAGGGCTCTCACAAAACGTGAGAGATTTGGTCCCTTGATGGTGGATGCAAATGGATATGATGGACACACTTATTGATGCATCACTATCAAGGAGGTTTTGGTGGGTCAACCACCATGTTTGGAGCTTTGGAGTATGGTTGGTAACTATCTCTAAACTCCTAATTTATGTACATGCTTTTTACTTATATCATATTCATAGCATGTACATGTTTTGTGTTATTATGTGCTTCATGTGGTAAATTCATGTTTAGATGTAGTTTTTATCAAAACTTGTATTATACATGTACAAATAGTGAGCTACAATTGTTTTATATATGATTGCACTTCATGCTCATTGTACCCACTATATGCATATGTATAGAGTAGTTTTGATGATTCTCTCATTTATACATGCTTTGCCAATTTTTATGCTTTACTTCATGTATATGTATTATTAATTCAAATCTAATAATATACATGTATACCCGTGAGTCTCTTGCCTTCATGCAAATACATTTGATAGACTCTTTTATGTTTAGGATATGTATGTGTATTGTTAGTTTTTGATAAATCATACATATACCATGAAGATTAGTGTTGTAATGAAAAATGATTTTTTATTCTTAAAATGTGACGTATGATCTTTTTGAGCTTAAATGATATTTTCATAAAAATGCTATTTACATGATCTTTTAACACTCACATCTTCATTTATTATTTCATGACTTAGTTTCATGATCATTTTGAGCTTTATAGTCCATGAGTGATTAAATCTTTATGTACTTAGTTATGTTTTATGAAAAACATATGATTTGATGTATTTGAAGGATTTTTAACTAGTTGTTCAAAAACTATTTTATACTAGTTATTTATTCTTCAATTAGTCTATAAGTTATACACATGATCCTATTTTTAATCCATTGGATAAATTCTTTTGTATTCTCAAGATTTGATGCTTCATGAATTAAATATTAGTTTAAATGTTAGTTTTTGTCAACACTAGGATTTATACTTGTACATATTATGGGTCACAAATAAATCTATATATGGTTGGGTTTGATTGCTTATTTGTGCCTATTTGGTGTGCTAGTATAGCCTAGCTCTTGATGATCCTTACATTTTTAAACTTGTATTCCCATTTTTGATTTGTGTTATGATCATGTGCTTTTATTTCATGTATATGTTTATTTTGTCAAACTTAAGATATACATGGATACCTCTTGAGTCATTTGCCTTTCATGCAAATCTATATATATGGACTCAATTGTGTTTAGGGATATGTATGTATACTTCTTGTGTTGTCAAAACATACATATACCTTGAAATATAATTTTTTTTATAAAAAATTTGTGGTGATTTTTATATTTTCCCATATATGTATGTATCAATTTCATTTGGTATACTCATTTTTCATACATATATATGAGTTATTTGTGCTTGAGTTAAAATTGATTTACATTTTTAAAGCACAAAGTTGTTTTATTCTAAGCTTAATTCAAATCTTATTTTTCAAGCTTATGCATTTGTTTTTAAATTGGTATCAATATGGTTGATCATTACTTTACTATTGATCACTATTTTACAATTGATCATTTTCAAAATTGATATCAAAATTCAAAATTTGTTTTATTGAGAGAATTCAAAATTTTGTTTGATAAGAAAAATTCAAAATTTTTGATTTATATTGCCTATATGCAAGGAGAGCTTCACATCTCTTCTACATATACATTCATGTTGAGTGTATTGTATATTGAGGAGCTTTACAACTCTTCTTTATGTGGTACACGTGTGTAGGGGGAGCTTCACATCTCCTCTTATGCATTACATAATATGTGTTATGTGAATTGGGGCTTGTCATCCCTTCTTCCTGTAATGCATATGTGCAGGGAAGCTAACTTAACGTCTTCCTCTTCATGAATATATATCGCATATAACCTTTCTTGTTTGATTTACCCCTTCTTTGATTCTTTGTTTCGGACAAAAAGGGGGAGAAAAATTTGATGATTTTGTTTTTACTTTAACCCCTTTGTTGATGATTGATAAAAAGGGGGAGAAGAATTTGAGAGTTATATGCAGGTTGAGTAATATTTATGTTTATGCATATATGTTTTCTTTTGCAAATAGGAGAAAAAGATTTATTTTGTTTTATCTCCATTCACTTGCATACATGTTTGTGAGCTTTATTGCATATATTTATTATTTTGTGTTATGCATGAGTTAAGGGGGAGCTTCTTTGAAGCTTTACTTTAATCCATGCATATTTAACTTCATGAGTTTTGTCATCATCAAAAAGGGGGAGATTGTTCGCCCAAAGGCCCATCACTCTAGTTTTGATGATGATTAACTTATGTAGTTATAGTATTAATTATCTTGTGTTTAATTAGTGACAGATTTGTTATCAAGATCTTAGTAGGTGTGGAGCTTCAACAAAGGATTTTAAGTCAAGTTTTGGAGCTAACACCAGTTAATTCATGAGTCTATGCATCAAGATCACATCAAGAGTTGAGCTCGTTGGATCGTGTTTGGACCAAGTCTAGAAGATGAGAAGGCTTCAAGTGAAGACTTCAAGAAGATGAAGACTTGTGTCTAGGTATAAGATTTTTGTTTTTAGATAAAATGTAAAGGATAGAGTAGTTGGTGGATTGCTCAAAAACATATCACACACACACACTCTTGATTTAGTTGTCTTTTCATAAAAGAATTTTCAGATTTAGAAAAGACTTTCATTTTGGAAAAATACTTTTTGGTTTTTAGAATTTCTTATATGCATGTCTTTTATCCAAAACCATATTTAGAGCTTAATGCCAAAAACATAGATATTTCATCTTAATTGTGTAGTGGATCATATCCATACACATTATGTTTTAAATATCTTGTTTTTGTATCATAAAGAAGTTTGGAAAACAAGTTTTAGAAAAATACAAGTTTTTATTTGAGCAAATATTTTCCTACTTACAAAAATAGTCCAATCTTTTATAACATTCCTTGATTTTTTGCAAGCATGTTTGTTTATCAAAGTATATTGGTAAAACTATTTTTGTAGATTTTTAAGTATTTTATTGGATTTTATATGAGCCAAAAAGACCAAGTTTTAAATCCCAGTTTTTAGTTTCAGGCTTTAGCAAGTCGACTAGTCGACCGACCAAGTCGACTAGGGCAGTCGGCCGACCGGCTCGGTCGACCGACATGCACGACGTGCACGCCTTGACCTGGCAGATGGTCGGCCGACCGACACAGTCGACCGGAACTGAGAGCAGTGCTCTCTGTTTTTTTCGGTCGACCGGGCGGTCGACTGAGGCTCCAACGGTCTGATTTTTGACCGTTGGCGGTCGACCGGACGGTCGACCGTTAGTCCTGACAGACCTGCAACGGCTAGTTTTTCTAGCCCTATAAATTTAGGGGTTTGGCCATTGTTTTTCACCAAGATTTTGGAGAAGTTTTAGAGCCAGTTTTTCCTACTCTTTTCAGAGGTTTTTCTCCACATATTTGAGAGCAAATATTTCCTATCAAAAGGAGAGTTTTTATCAAGAGTCTTTAAAGTAATTTTTTGAGTTTTCCTCCACCATTCTCTTCCTTGTTTTTCTCACACAAACACTTGAGCATCCATTGATTATTCATTCTATAGGAGTGTTGTAGTAAGATTGTTTTTAGGTGATCAAAGTGATGTGATGACCAAAGACTTCTTCTTTGTTCATTGAGAAGGCGGATGGTTGTGTTTGCATTGTTTCGGGTCCTAGTGTGGACTCGGTGTTTCGAGTTCGGTTGTGAACTCTTGGTTTGAGGTGCGGCCTCAGCAAGCTTGTGGGGCTTGCATGTGTACGGGACTAGGGAGTCCGAGGGCTTGTAGGTTGTTGCGGCACCGGGGAGAGATCCATTGGGATCTTGCATAGTGGAAATCCTTCGTGTGTCGAAGGCGGGGATGTAGAGCAAGTATGCTCGAACCTCGAAACAAATCTCTTGTGTTTGCGATTGCTCTCTCTCTCTCTCTCTTTGTCTTTATATCTTGCATACTTTTATTGTCTATCATTATATGCTTGATATATTTATTTGTGCTCATTGATATACTTGCTTGGGTTTGTTTGCTAAAACTTGTATTCAACTAAGAGAGCCAACGCGGCACCTCAACCCTTATCAAGGGGAATCTAGAGGAGTTTGTCCAGAGCCCTTCACGGGGAATTCGGCAACACTCTTGTGTTATACGAGGTGTTTAGTGTAAGAGATTATTTTAGGTCATAATAGTTTTACTTCCGCATTATTTGTCATTAAGTGACCATTAGATTAGCCATCACCTATTCCCCCCCCTCTAGGTGAACTTACAGACACAATGCTTGTAGAACAAAGGGTCTTCCCACTAGTAATACTTTGTGTCGAAGAAGAATTTTTTCTTTCTTTGATAAGAGAAATATGGCACATGCTAAATAATTGACTATATCAGTATACCATGGTGTTGTGGCAGTCTCAATGGCTTATAGGAACTCATCCAAAAAGAATAATCTATTGGGCTTTCTATTGGCTTCTCTTTTCCATCATTTTCTATCCTTGAAAGGTGGTCGACAATGAGATTTCCCTCACCCTTTTTATCTTGTATCTCCAAATCAAACTCTTGGAACAACACCACCCATCAAATCAACCTCGGCTTTGCATCGTTCTTTTTCAGCAAGTAGTTGAGGTCTGAGTGATAAGTAAACATAATTACCTTAGCCCCAATTAAGTATGGTCAAAATTTATCAAAAGAGAAGAATACAGTAAGCAGTTCCTCTTTTGTCATGGTGTAATTCTGTTTGCTTCATTCATTGTGCGGTTTGCATAGTAGATCACATGAAAATCCTTCCCTCGCCTTTGCCCCAAGATAGCAGCTATGGCAAAGTCACTTGCATCACATATAAGCTCGAAAGGCAAGCTCCAGTGAGGTGCAATAATGATTGATGCAGTTGTAAGCTTCTTCTTTAGCATCTCGAATGCCTGCAAACATTCATGAGAAAAATCAAATGGTACATCTTTCATTAATAAATTGCTCAAAGGTTCAGCAATTTTAGAAAAAACCATTAAAAATGGCGATAGAAATCAGTATATCGAAGGAAACTTCATATAGCCTTCACATTGGTTGGTGGTGGTAACTTCTTAATAATCTCTATTTTATTTATCCATCTCTATTTCTTTTTTTGAAACTCTATGACCGAGTACAATTCATTCCTGGACCATGATGTGACACTTTTCCCAATTGAGCACCAAATTTGTCTCCTTTCAATGTTGTAAAACAAGGTTCAAGTTAGCTAAGCATATTTTGAAAGTAGAACCAAAAATAAAAAATCATCCATAAAAACTTCAATGAATTTTTCTACCATGTCATCGAATATTATTAACATGCACCTTTGGAGAGTGGTGGGTGATTACATAAACTGAAAGGCAATCTTCTATAATGCAAATGTTCCATATAGACATGTAGAGATTGTTTTCTGTTGATCGTCTGGAGCTATTGCAATTTGATTATACCATGAATACCCATCTAAGAAACAATAAAAAGTATGCCCTGCAGGTCTTTTGGGTAAGGGAAAATGATCTTTTCTACTGGTCTGATTTAATTTCTTATAGTCCATACAGACCTTCCATCCTATGGTTGTTCTACTTGAATCAATTCATTATTATTGTTTTTTTTACTATAGTTATACCTAGTTTCTTAGGGACTACTTGAACTAGACTCTCCCATGCACTATCAAAAATATGGTAGATTATACTAGATTATACCTGCATCGAGCAGCTAAAAAACTTCCTTCCTTGCCACCCCCTATAGTGCTGGATTTAGTCGACGTTATGGTTGAATTATGGGTTTGTAGCTCTCCTCCATCAAGATCTTGTGAATGTAAATTGAGGGGCTTATACCTTTAATGTCCGTGATCATCTATCCCAATGCTATTTTATGGTCCGGTAACACTCTCAACAATTTTTCTTCCTCTGTCCCTGTCAAGAAGAGGAAATAATTACTAGCCATGTAGAATTATCTCCTAAAATGCTACCTTAGTGAGAGGGTAGCTCCTTAAGCTCTAGCTCAGGTGGATCTTATATAGAAGGCACTAGTGTAGACGGTAGATGATTTAGCTCCATGAAATCCTCCTTCTTAGAGAATAGCATTGTGACATCCATATAATTCATGCACTCTCTCCTTGCATGGTCTTCCTTTGTATTTGAGTTGGAGTGGATGATGCAAGCCTCTAATGGTAGCATGGGATGTCCTTCTCTGAATATCTCTCTTGTTAGCTTATCCACAATATCAATACGGAGGCAAGTTTCATTATTCATCGGATACTTCATTGCTTCAAAGACGTTGAAAGTTACTTCATCATCCTGCACATGAAGACTCAAGTTGCCTTGTTGGATATCAATCAATGTGTTACTCGTAACTAAGAAAGGTCTACCTAAGATAATTGGTACTTCCCTATCTTCCTCCATGTCGAGAATGATGAAATCTGCTAGTAAGTAGAGTTTGTCTACTTCACAAGTATGTCTTCAATCACTCTTCGTGGATATTGATGAATCTGTCCACCAGTTGAGTGACATCGTCATTGGTGTTACCTTTCCTAACCTAGGTTTCCTGAAAACAAACAAAGGCATGAGATTAATGCTAGCTCGTAGGGCATATAAACTTTTTCAAAATGACTATTTTTTTATTGCGCATGGTGATCGGGGGAAAACTGCGCATGAAAAGTGTATGTTTTGAAATCAAGAATTAAAAGTGCGTGCTTTGGCTTCCTCAAGCTTCTGAAAAGTCACCTAGAGGGGGGTGAATAGGTGACAATGCTAATCTATGAACTAAACGCGGAATTTAAAAACTTAATGCAAATTACACTCAAGTGTGATCAACAAATGATTCACACACAACCAAGCCAAGCAACTATGAATGCACAATATGAATAAGGCAAGGCACAAAGTAAAGAGAGAGATAGAGAGAGCCAATGGATCAAGCGCAAACAACAAGATATGTTATCGAGGTTCGAGCACCCAGCTCTACATTCCGCCTTCGACACACGAAGGATTTCCACTAGCTTGTCCACTTAGGACCCTTTACAAGGAGTACCCAACTCCTCTCTTTACAACCTCCTCCCTGAGGCACAAATCCAAGCCAACCAACACAACCTCCTCCTTGAGGCACACTCCAACAATCACAACCTCCTCCTTGAGGCAAATACCAAACCAATACAACAAACTCCCAATCACCAACCAATACAAGGATCACCTCTCAACTAGAGGGATACAACCCAAAGCACAAAGCTAAGAAAAGATTGGGTTACAACTTGGTGGTCACAACAACAACCACAAACAACTTCTTCTTCCACACAAATAACCTATAGATATAGATAGTAGATTTTTTCTCAAGTGTGGAGAAAACCAAAGGAATGGAAATCATAAATCACAAAGAAAATCCTTGGAAAAATCAAGAAATCAAGATAGAATAGTTCAATCAAAATTCTTTCCCAAAACCCTTTCTTTGATTTTCCAAACCCTAATGAAAACACCAAATGGATTGTTCAATTTAAGCTCAAAAACTTCTTTTGATTGCTTTGAAAACACCAGAGAATCAGCAAAAATTCGCACAAAAAATCTTAGAGAAAACCTCTCTCAAATGGGGTATTTATAGGCAATTACAGAAAATAGCCGTTTACAGAACTTTTGCCAGAAATAGCCTTCCGGTCGACCGGGACGGTCGACCGCCCAACGGTCAAATTTAGAACCGTTGTGGCTACCGGTCGACCGCCTCGGTCGACCGAAAATACCTGAGAGAAAACTGCTCTCTGTCGGTCGACCGCTTCGGTCGACCGGATGCAGTGTCAGCCTGCGTGCACGTATCCGTGCACGTCAGTCGAACGGAACGGTCGACTGGCTTCTTTGGTGCGGTCGACCGTACCAGTCGACCGGCCAAGCCTGGCAGACAAAATCAGGTCTGAAATCTGGGGAAAAAATATTATAATAAATCCCACAAAATCTCTAAAATTCCACAAAAATAGTTTTATCATTTTATATTGAAATACAAACTTGTGTTAAAAATCCTAACACAAATTTCAAACATATTTGACTATTTTTGTGTCATAGAAATTTTGCCAAAAACCAAAACCGTATTTTCTAAAACCTTGTATTTTGAATAGAAAATACACATTGTCTAAAACTTATCCATGATACAAAAATATGATATTTAAACACTTTGAAGCATATTGTATATGAATAGAAATTCAATATAAAAGAAACATATATATATCATGATTTTTGTCATTAAGTCCAAAAATATGTTTTGTTGTAAATACCAACATAAAACACATGGAATAGATTATCAAACAAAGTTTGTCTAAACAATTGAAGCATGCATGTATATAGAACAAATCTAATATACATAAACCATGTAAACTTGTTTTCATAAAAAATCTATTCATGAAAACCAAGATCGGTTAAACCTAAAACCGAAAATCAAAACATGAAAGGTGTGTGTGTTGTGAACTTGAGCTTATCATACTATTCTAATCTTTACAATTAGGATCTAAACCCAAACTAAAACTATGGATACCTAAGTCTTCTTGTAGAGCGCAATCTCCAAGCTAGAGCGCAATCTCCAAGTAGGCTCGATCCAAAAACTCTTGATTCACCGAGCAAGTGCAATGTATGATCTTTGATGCGCGGGCTCTTGAATCAACATGTGCAAGCTTCCAATACATCTTGTTGAAGCTAAACAGCAACTAATATCTTGATTAATAATCTGAAACTAAAATCACAAGATAATTAGTACACATAACTACATGAGTTAATCAGCATCAAAACTAGAGTGAAAGGCCTTTGGGCCACAATCTCCCCCTTTTTGATGATGACAAAACTCATGGAGTTATATATGCATGGATTAAAGTAAAGCTTCAAAGAAGCTCCCCCTTAACTCATGCATAGGAATAAACAAACAATAAGATGCATATAAACAAGGTTCTTGACATAAAATGAATATGCATATGAAACATGCTATTGATTCCAATTAAAACAAACAAATAACTTACCAAACAAAACTCTTGATACTAATAAAAACAAAACTCATAATGCTCTTGATTCCAATACCAATGGAGATGAAATGAACATAATACTGAAACTCATGCATATCAACTCCAATAAATCTTCTCCCCCTTTTGTCAATCATCAACAAAGGGGTAAAAACAAAAAGATATGAATTCTTCTCCCCTAAATATATGAAACAAAGAATAAACCAGCTACTTCAAGGGGTGAAACCAAAAATGATACCAATAAAAAATGTGTTAAAGAAGTGCATTATGATATCAATAGAAAGTGATCATAAAACATTTAAGAAATGCCTACCAATTACCAATTGAAAGTAAGAGGGCATTGAAAACAAATATGATACCAATTGAAATTAGAACATATTGAAAATAAAACACATGATACCAATTGAAAAACACATTGATACCAATTCGAGTGAACAAATGCATTTTGATACCAATTGAAGATATATATCTTTATAAGCATATGATACCAATTAAAAATTAATAATCATTCTTAAATCATTTTTTTTTCCATAAAGTTAGGGAGTGGGAAACAAAACAATGATAAACTAAATATCAATTGAAAATGTGAGTTTTCTCCCCCCTTATGTGTTGGCCCAATGGCCTTCCACTCTAGTTTTGATGATGATCAACACTCATGTAGTTATATTTACTAATATTCTTGTGTTTCTAAGTTTCAGATCATTAACAGGATATTAGTTGGTGATTAGCTTCAACAAGATGATTAGAAGCTATTCATGATGATTCCGGTGCCAAAGCTTAAAGATCATACCTTTGCACTTGGAGAATCACGGAGTTTGGACCGAGTCTACTTGGAGATGAAGATCGTCAAGAAGACTTAGGTATCCTAGTTTAGATTATGAGTTTTAGATACATTTGTAAAGCTTAGTATAGTTGATATGCTCAAGTGCACAAACACACACGTTTTATGTTTTGATATTTGGTTTTCATGAATAGTTTGATCAAAACAAGTTTTCATGATTTATATGTATAGTAGATGTTTTCTATTATACATACATGCTTAACTTATAGACAAACTTATTTTGACGTTTCTATTCATGTGTTAGAAAAATCAAAGTTTGATAAAAATACAAGTTTTGTTTATGATAAAATTGGCAAGACACAAAAATGAATTGATATGATTGATATATGTCTTGAAATTTTTATCACAAGTTTGGTTATCAAAGTAAAATGATAAAACAAGTTTTAGAAAGACATGTTTTTAGAAAAACAGTTTTTATTGTGATTAAAACTATTTTTTAGATTTACTGTGATTATGGATTTTTATTGAGTGAAAAGACCTATTTTCAAATCCCGTATCTGTGCAGATCTGCACTGTGCCTGCCAGGCCAGTTCGGTCGACCGGACCGGTCGACCGCACCAAGTGGCCGGTCGACCGGGTCGGTCGACCGATGTGCACAGACGTGCACGCTGGCTACACATTGTAGTCGGTCGACCGGACCGGTCGACCGAGTTGAGAGTTCAACTCTCAGGATGTTTCGGTCGACCGGGCCGGTCGACCGCTAGTGCCCAACGGTCACTTTTCTGACCGTTGGCGGTCGACCGGCCGGTCGACCGGCAGTCTGTCAGACTGCCAACTCAGCCTAACGGCTAGTTTTGTATAGGGGCTATATAAACCCCATCTCTTTGGGGATTTTGGCCAAGTTTTTATGGAGAAAAATTTCTGGTTTCTAGAGGTTTTAAAACAAGTTTTCAAAAGTGTTTGGGGCTTTAATTCTTCAATCTTTATTGTTTTAGGTTTTTGAAAAAATCAAAGAAAAGAATATTTTGGGAGATTTGTCTTGGTTTTCATTCTATATCTTTTGGAAGGATTTCCCAAGTGATTTTCTTTGTTGCTAGTTTTCCAAACACCTAGTTTTCCACACTTGAGCTATCTTATATCCTAAACTATTAGGATCTTTGTTTTGTGGAAAAAGAAAGAGAAAGAAAAAGAGAGTTTGTGGTTTTGAACCACTTGTTGTAAACCCTCCTTTATTTATTGTATCCCTCTTCGGTAGAGGTGATCGGAGTGGTATTGGTTTGCTCCCTCTTAGGTAGAGGTGGAGTTTGGTTGTGAGCCTCTTCGGTAGAGGTGTGTGGATTGGTTGTTGTATTGGCTACGGGCCTAACCCCTCGGTTGTGAGGAGGTTGTTGTTTGAGAGAGGAGTTTGGTACTCCTAGAGTTGTAAGAAATCCTCTTCGGTAGAGGTTCCCTCGGTGGGAGTTGAGATAGTAGAAATCCTACACGGTGGTGTAGGCGGGGATGTAGAGCAAGGTGCTCGAACCTCGAAACAAATCTTAGTGTTTGCGTATTGATCCATTGTCTCTCTAACTCTCTCTTATTTTTGTGCAAAGCATCATATTCATATCATATCATATTTGCTTGTGTTGTGCATATTTCTTATTGCCTTGCATTTATTCATATTGCTATTCATTCTTATATGCTTGGCTTGATTGTTGTATTTTATATTGCTTGGATTGCTTGTGTGTGTGTGCCTAACTTATACTCATCCAACAAGAGCTTCACATAGCACCTCAACCCATTTCAAGGGGAATCAAGGGGAGTTAGTCCAGAGCCTCGCAAGGGGAATTCGGCTACACTTGTTGTATTGTATTAGTTTGTGCATAATTTGCATTAGCTTCCGCATTTAGCGCACTTAGTTTGCATAAGTTTCTTAGATTAGTACTTACACCTATTCACCCCCCTCTAGGTGTTTTTCAATTGGTATCAGAGCTAGTGCTCCTGATACTTAGGCTTAACATCCTAGGAGTGAGATCCATTTGCTTGCTAATCTCATTTGCATTTGCTTGTTTGCACACATCTAGTTTATACCATGGACTTCATGACCCCACCTAGCTATGATCCTTCCAACATTGATATTTGGAAGTATAGGATGTCCATGTACCTAAAAACCCTAGGTTTGCATGTCTTTCTTGCCGCCACCAAGAGATGTTATCTTGGTGATTGCAATCATATAGGGGCAAATGCACAAGCCCTAGAGGCCATTAGAAGCACTTTCCTAAAGACTATCTTTTATGTGTTTCTAATCTTGATTCCGCTTTTGCAGTGTGGAACAAGTTGACTACAACCACCACCTCCAAGCTTCAATTGCCAATCCAAGAAGAGGAATCTAGCGAAGAATCCGAGCCACAACAATGCTATATGGTCCGAGGGAATGACTCCCTTGAGGTACACTCGGAAACTCCATTAGATAGTGATGATGATGCTAGTTCTTCAAATGATCATATTGATGCCCATGCTTTGAATGAAGAACTTTCCATTGTTTGTGAAAAACTAATTGAAAAATATAAGATTTTGAAAAAGAAAAGTCTAGAAATTGAAAAAA
This sequence comes from Agave tequilana, assembly GCA_038442645.1. Classification (NCBI taxonomy): domain Eukaryota; kingdom Viridiplantae; phylum Streptophyta; class Magnoliopsida; order Asparagales; family Asparagaceae; genus Agave; species Agave tequilana. Next base: position 38,480 of record JAVJIF010030842.1, on the reverse strand, counting down.
AATAAGTGTTTGCATTCTAGACTTGATTGTGTTTTGCAAGAAAAGTTTGAGGTCCATAATGAGAGGGATTCATTAAAATCTCAACTTGATCCTGCACTTAAAGAAAATAACTTTTTGAAAAATAAAAATGATTGCCATGTTCTTTTGAAGAAAAATGAAACTTGTCTTCAAAAGTTGATTTTGTTTTAAAAGAAAATGATTCTTTGAAAATTAAGATTGCTTCAATTTCTAAAGATTTGGATGCATGTTTAAGAAAAATGAATTTTTACAAAATAAGATTGATGCACATGTTTGCCATGCTAGTGTAGCTTCTTCATCTAATCTACCTAAAACATGTACCTCTTCTTCTAAAATTATTGATGATATTTGTATGTTAAAGAAGAGAGTAGATTGTTTGGCTCCACTATGAGCCAATGTGCCATGAACCACTCACGGTTGGAAACCTTGGTTCGAAAGAAACAAGTTCCATCCTTTATGCATGCACACCCATCACGGCATACACATGCTTCACACGGACACCATCAACACAAGTATGCTCATGTGTACACATGTACACATTGTGGCGAAAAGGCCATCTTGCTAAATTTTGCTATGATCGTTTACATGTTGAAAATTTAGCCAAGAAGTTTGTTTGGGTTAGAGAAGGGACTAACCCCCATGGACCCAAAAGAGTATGGGTACCAAAGACCACCCCTCCTATTATTTTGATGTAGGTGTGGGCTCTCACATGACGTGAGAGTGATGACACCTTGGAGTGGATGCGTTCCGGACTTCATGAAAATCAAATTGGATGCATCACTTTCAAGGAAGATTTGGTGGAGATGACCACCATGTTTTGGAGACAAGGAGAGTTGCTTCTTCGGTTTTGGTAACAATCTTTACTCCCATTTATTGTTTACATGTTTTAATGTTTATAGCATGTTTTTGATGTCTATGGATTAGTATGTTCATTCCATGTTTATTAGATCCTTGACATACATGTATAGTATTTGAGACACACATGCTTATTTGAATCATACTTAGTGTTCTCACTTTTGTTTAAGCTATAGTGTACATCATGAATCTAATACATGTGAATTTACATAGTAATCATGTTTTAGCTTTATCATGATGACTTTTATATTTGTTTTGATGCTTAATGTTTTGAATATATGTTTAAGTGTTAGTTTTCATTAAGACTAGTTATATACTTGTACATAGAATGGGCCACAAACAAATCTATATATGTTTGGGATTGAATGCTTGTTTGTTCCCATTAGATGTGCTAGTATAGTCTAGTTTTGATGATTCATACATTTGAAACTTGTATTCCATTTTTGATATTTGTTTTATGAGTTTTCATTTCATGTATATGTGTATTTTGCCAAACTTGAAGATATACATGTATACCCCTTGAGTCATTTGCCTTTCATGCAAATATCTATTATGGACTCAAAGTGTGTTTAAGGATATGTATGTATACTTCTTGTGTTGACAATTCATACATATACCTTGAAATGAAATTTGTCTTGATGAAGATTTAGTTTCTCTTGATTTTGTGTCAATATTTAACTTCATGTATATGTCCATCTTATCCAAACTATTGACTATACATGAGTATCCTTTTTGAGCCACGTGCCTTAATGCATATATCTTGTGGACTCTTTATGTTTTGGATATGTATGTATACATTAGTTTGTATTACATACATATGCATTGAAGATTAGATAGTTTTGATGATTTCGTGTTTTAAGGATTAATTGAGCTTAATGAAAATATTTTTCATGATTATGATCTTCACATATTATTTGTACACTCATATCTATTGCTCATGTTTTGTTTCTCATGAGTTATGCTTTATTGGATTAGAGTGTTGATTATTATGTGGATTTCTTACTTCATGAAAAACTATTTTATTTTACTCCTTACTTGAAGGATTTCGTACTAGTTAACAAGTTTTCCATTTAACTAGTTGCGATGTTCTTCACTTTGGTAGAGATTTTTCAAACAAAACTACATTTACAAATCTATCTTTGAAAACCCCTACCATCGAAGGGCGGTAGGATGGGAGATCATGTTCATGTATGCCCTAAATTGAAAATCTTTAAAACTTGAATTATGATTGGATGGTAGATAATATGATGTATACACTTGAACTTATTGTTATGTCAATTGGTATCATTGAACTCTTTCAATTGGTATCATTTTGATCTTCTTGTATACTCATATATGTTTTGTATGTATGTATGCTTTAAATTCCAAGTATATCAATTTCTATTGGTATCTATCTTTCATACATATATATGTTTGTGTTTATGCTAGTGCTTGAGTTTCAATTTGTTTAAATTGATTACTTTTAAATTGTTATCAAGACTATGCATGTCTTTAGTTTGTTTTTCATAAAGGGGAGAAAATTTGATTTTGTATTTCAATTGGTATTTGTACTCCCACTCTTTATGATTAAAAGTTGTTATTTTAAACATATGATATCAACATCAAATTATATGTTTTTAAAATGAACAATTCTTACTATTGGTATCAATGTCTCTATGTAAAATCTTTTCAATTGTTAAACATAACAAATTTTGAATACTTTTAGTATCAAGATTCATGTTTTAGGAATTCAAGATTTATATTTAATTACAATTGGTATCTCATATGTTGTTTAAAGAATATATTCAAAGTTTTGATTTGTATTTCCTATATGCAAGGAGAGCTTAACATCTCTCTTACATATAGATTCATGTTGAGTATATTATAAATTGAGGAGCTTGACAACTCTTCTTTATATGATATACGTGTGTAGGGGGAGCTTCACATCTCCTCTTATGCATTACATAATATGTGTTATGTGAATTGGGGCTTGTCATCCCTTCTTCATGCAATGCATATGTGTAGGGAAGCTAACTTAGCGTCTTCCTCTTCATGAATGTATATAGCATATAACATATATTGATTCTTGTTTATTGGTATCAAGATGCTTCATTGACATACTTTTAATTGATATCATATTTGTAGTCACCTTTATTGATTTTGTTTTTTGTTTTAGACAAAAATGGGGAGAACATTGTCTTTTATTGTTTTGTTTGACATAAAGGGGAAGAAAGATTTTTACCCCTCGTTTTATTTATGGTTTTGATTACCCCTTTGTTGATGATTGACAAAAGGGGGAGAAGTATTTATGAAGTTTTATATGCATGCTTATGTTTATGCATATATTATGTTTTAATCTCAAGAATATTAAGTTTAATTGATATATAGAGTTTGCTTTGTAATTGGTATCTAGAGCTTATTTTGTTTTGAATATTCCATTTGATATCTAGAACCATTTATTATTTATGCATACGCATGTTTCATGTTTAATATTCATTGCATATATTTATTGTTTATCCCTATGCATGAGTTAAGGGGGAGCTTCCTTGAAGCTTATCTTTAATCCATGCATATATAACTCCATGAGTTTTGTCATCATCAAAAAGGGGGAGATTGTTGGCCCAATGGCCTTCCACTCTAGTTTTGATGATGATCAACACTCATGTAGTTATGTTTACTAATATTCTTGTGTTTTCTAAGTTTCAGATCATTAACAGGATATTAGTTGGTGATTAGCTTCAACAAGATGATTAGAAGCTATTCATGATGATTCCGGTGCCAAAGCTTAAAGATCATACCTTTGCACTTGGAGAATCACGGAGTTTGGACCGAGTCTACTTGGAGATGAAGATCGTCAAGAAGACTTAGGTATCCTAGTTTAGATTATGAGTTTTAGATCCATTTGTAAAGCTTAGTATAGTTGATATGCTCAAGTGCACAAACACACACGTTTTATGTTTTGATATTTGGTTTTCATGAATAGTTTGATCAAAACAAGTTTTCATGATTTATATGTATAGTAGATGTTTTCTATTTATACATACATGCTTAACTTATAGACAAACTTATTTTGACGTTTCTATTCATGTTTTGGAAAAATCAAAGTTTGATAAAAATACAAGTTTTGTTTATGATAAAATTGGCAAGACACAAAAATGAATTGATATGATTGATATATGTCTTGAAATTTTTATCACAAGTTTGGTTATCAAAGTAAAATGATAAAATAAGTTTTAGAAAGACATGTTTTTAGAAAAACAGTTTTTATTGTGATTAAAACTATTTTTTAGATTTACTGTGAATTTATGGGATTTTTATTGAGTGAAAGACCTATTTTCAAATCCCGTATCTGTGCAGATCTGCACTGTGCCTGCCAGGCCAGTTCGGTCGACCGGACCGGTCGACCGCACCAAGTGGCCGTCGACCGGGTCGGTCGACCGATGTGCATAGACGTGCACGCTGGCTACACATTGTAGTCGGTCGACCGGACCGGTCGACCGAGTTGAGAGTTCAACTCTCAGGATGTTTCGGTCGACCGGGCCGGTCGACCGCTAGTGCCCAACGGTCACTTTTCTGACCGTTGGCGGTCGACCGGGCCGGTCGACCGGCAGTCTGTCAGACTGCCAACTCAGCCTAACGGCTAGTTTGTATAGGGGCTATATAAACCCCATCTCTTTGGGGATTTTGGCCAAGTTTTTTATGGAGAAAAATTTCTGGTTTCTAGAGGTTTTAAAACAAGTTTTCAAAAGTGTTTGGGGCTTTAATTCTTCAATCTTTATTGTTTTAGGTTTTTGGAAAAATCAAAGAAAAGAATATTTTGGGAGATTTGTCTTGGTTTTCATTCTATATCTTTTGGAAGGATTTTCCCAAGTGATTTTCTTTGTTGCTAGTTTTCCAAACACCTAGTTTTTCACACTTGAGCTATCTTCTATCCTAAACTATTAGGATCTTTGTTTTGTGGAAAAAGAAAGAGAAAGAAAAGAGAGTTTGTGGTTTTGAACCACTTGTTGTAAACCCTCCTTTATTTGTTGTATCCCTCTTCGGTAGAGGTGATCGGAGTGGTATTGGTTTGCTCCCTCTTAGGTAGAGGTGGAGTTTGGTTGTGAGCCTCTTCGGTAGAGGTGTGTGGATTGGTTGTTGTATTGGCTACGGGCCTAACCCCTCGGTTGTGAGGAGGTTGTTGTTTGAGAGAGGAGTTTGGTACTCCTAGAGTTGTAAGAAATCCTCTTCGGTAGAGGTTCCCTCGTGGGAGTTGAGATAGTAGAAATCCTACACGGTGGTGTAGGCGGGGATGTAGAGCAAGGTGCTCGAACCTCGAAACAAATCTTGGTGTTTGCGTATTGATCCATTGTCTCTCTAACTCTCTCTCTTATTTTTGTGCAAAGCATCATATTCATATCATATCATATTTGCTTGTGTTGTGCATATTTCTTATTGCCTTGCATTTATTCATATTGCTATTCATTCTTATATGCTTGGCTTGATTGTGTGTATTTTATATTGCTTGGATTGCTTGTGTGTGTGTGCCTAACTTATACTCATCCAATAAGAGCTTCACATAGCACCTCAACCCATTTCAAGGGGAATCAAGGGGAGTTAGTCCAGAGCCTCGCAAGGGGAATTCGGCTACACTTATTGTATTGTATTAGTTTGTGCATAATTTGCATTAGCTTCCGCATTTAGCGCACTTAGTTTGCATTAAGTTTCTTAGATTAGCACTTACACCTATTCACCCCCCCTCTAGGTGTTTTTCATTATGAAATACCAACTAAACATATGCTTAGGCTAGAAATAAGATACCAGTTGAAAACTTAGTCAATTGAAATAATGTTAAAGCTCAGCTTAGCATAAGCAAGATAATGATAATGCTTGTATAAAGAAACCAATTGAAAATTGAATCAATTGAAAATGATGGTCATTAAAAAATCAAGCTTATCATAAGCAAAATTTGTGCATATATCTTGAAGCACAAATAAATCATCTATATATGTATGTAAGAAAGGATACCAATTTAAAATTTGATACAGAGATACCAATTGTAAATTGATACTATATGAAGTGTATGCATACATATATATAAAATAAAACATATATGAGTATACAAAAGGATGTCAAGATTGATACCAATTGAAAGAATTCAATGATACCAATTGAAACAACAATAAGATCAAGTGTATATCTCATATCAACTACCACCCAATCATGTGCAAGTTTAAAATGATTTTCATTATAAAGCATACATGAACATGATCTCCCATCCAACCACCCTTTATGGTAGGGGTTTTCAAAAATAGATTTGAAATTATAGTATTTTTGAAAATCTCTACCAAAATGAAGAATATCGCAACTAGTTAAATGGAGGGTAAACTAGTCCGAAATCCTTCAAGTAAGGAATAATAAAAATATTTTTCATGAAGACGCATGTAACCACATGGCACTAAAACACTCAAAATCCATATAGCACAATTGTACTCATGAAAACTAAGTCATGAGAAAACATTAAATAAGATGAGTGTACAAGTGTTGTGTGACACATATCAACATGAAAATAGGCATTTAAGCTCAATTGTAAAAACATGAAACTCATCTAAGATGTGAAATCACCAATTGAAATAATCAAAAAAAATGTGGGGTTCATCATGAATGTGAAATCATCTAGCAAACATGAAAATCATCAAAACATGATTTAAACTTCAAGGCATATGTATGTCATGTACAAACTAAAGTATACATACATATCCTAAACACAATGAGTCCACAAAAGTATGTGCATGAAGGCACGTGGCTCAAGGATGTACATGTATACTCAATAGTTTGAACAAGATAGACATATACATGAAGTTAAAACAAAACATGTAAAATGATGAATACAAGTCAAATGTAAGAATCATCAAAAGTAGATTATACTAGTACATCAAGTGAATACAAATGAGCGTTTAAGCACAACATATATAAAGGTCTATTTGTAGCTCACTAGTTGTACAAGTATAAATCCTAGTCTTAATGAAAACTATCATTCAAGCAGGTAGTCAAAACATGAAGCATAAAACATGAATTATTAAAACAAAAGAATCATAGTCAACCATATGATTTGCATGACAAAGACATGTGCATTAGAACTATGATCAACATGATAGCTAAACATAAAGAGAACACAAAATATGGGTCCATACTAAACATGGGTGATCTCATAAGCTAAACATGCATGTCAAGGGTCTAACAAACATGGGATATATCATACTAAACATGAGTCATCAAAACAAATCATCATATAATCATAAACATCCAAATGGTCATAATGCAAATGTATGTGCATTAGATCTAGGGCATACATGTTAGTTCTAAACAAGGTGAGAACACAAAAATAAGATCCATATAAAACATGGGTGCTCAAGTAACTAAACATGTATAACACTATTCTAATAAGCATGGCATAGGCATAATGAATACAAAACATGACATGCTATAAATAGATGAACATTAAAAGCATGCAAAATAAAAATGGGAGTTAGAGAATGATACCAAAACCGATGAAGGTGCATCTCTAGTTCTCCAAACCACGGTGGTCCTTCCACCAAATCTCCTTGAGAGTGAAGCATCTAAATGGTTCTCTTTTAAGCTTAGAATGCACCCACCTCAAGGCACTAAATCTCTCATGTGATGCGAGAGCCTCCACCTACATCAAACATCAAAGAGGTGGATCTTGGTACCCATTTTCTTGTGGGTCCACGGGGGTTAACATCTTTTCTAACCCAAACAAAATTAGTTGCTAAATTTTTAACATGTAAAAGATCATAACAAAATCTAGCAAGATGGCCTTTTCGACCACAATGTGTACATGTGTACACGTGAGCATACATATGATGATGGTGATCATGAGAAGCAAGTGTATGCCTAGATGGGTGTGCATGCAAGGTTGGAACTTGTTTCTTGCGAACCAAGGTTTCCAATCGTGTGTGATTCATGGCACAATGGCTCAAAGTGGAGCCCAAACAATCAACACTTTTCTTCAAATTGTTTATATCATTTTCTATGCTAGAAGACAAAGTGGAACATGCTATAGAGTGCAAGAAGTAGAAGCTACACTAGCATGACAAACATGAATATCAATCTCATTTTGTAAAGATTTATTTTTAATCAAAACCAAATCCAATTCTTTTGTAATTGAATCAATTTTATTTTTCAAAGTAAGATTTTCTTTGAAAACAAGATCCAATCTAGAAGACAAACCTCATTGTGATCTACAACATCATCAAAATCATTTTTGTTTTTCAAATCTTTAATCTCTTTAAGTGCAAGTTCAAGTTGAGATTGTAGTGAGTCACGTTCACTAGTGATCTCTTCTTTTTCTTGCAAAATCACTTCAAAATTAGAACATAAATCCTTTAATTCATTTTTCAACATAAGATTATCTTCTTTCAACAAATCATGTTTTTCCAACAAATTTTCAAGCTTTTGAGCAAGTTCCATATTTAAAGTTTGAACTTCAAAACAACCATGGCAATAGGAACTAGAGCTATCATCAATATGAGAATCTGATTGTACCTCAAGGGAGTTCTTCCCTTGGACCATGAGGCATTGCTCTTCGGACTTTTCTCTTTTAGATCTCCTCATCTTGTTAATTATCCTTGGAAGCTCGGGAGACGTCAAGATGCTCCAAACTGCAAAAGCCGAATCATAGTGATCAAAAACGGGTAAAAGAAATTCATTTAAAGATGCTCTAAGTGCTCTAAGTGCTAATGCATTGGCCTTCTTATGCTTGCTACTATTTGGGAGGGATTCTATGGTAATGGCTTGATAAACTAGATGACCTAGTGTTTTTAAATGCCTAGTCATGTCCACCTTCCAAGTATCAAGTCTAAAATGGTCAAACATGGAGGGCTAGCCATGAGTGCAAACTAGTATGAGTGCAAATGAAAATGCAAGTGAAGATTAGCAAACCAAGATCACTCCTAGGTGGTTAAACCTAAATATCAGGAGCACTAACTCTGATACCAATTGAAAAGTCACCTAGAGGGGGGTGAATAGGTGACAATGCTAATCTATGAACTAAATGCGGAATTTAAAAACTTAATGCAAATTAAACTCAAGTGTGATCAACAAATGATTCACACACAACCAAGCCAAGCAACTATGAATGCACAATATGAATAAGGCAAGGCACAAAGTAAAGAGAGATAGAGAGAGCCAATGGATCAATCGCAAACAACAAGATATGTTATCGAGGTTCGAGCACCCAGCTCTACATCCCCGCCTTCGACACACGAAGGATTTCCACTAGCTTGTCCACTTAGGACCCTTACAAGGAGTACCCAACTCCTCTCTTTACAACCTCCTCCCTGAGGCACAAATCCAAGCCAACCAACACAACCTCCTCCTTGAGGCAAACTCCAACAATCACAACCTCCTCCTTGAGGCAAATACCAAACCAATACAACAAACTCCCAATCACCAACCAATACAAGGATCACCTCTCAACTAGAGGGATACAACCCAAAGCACAAAGTTAAGAAAAGATTGGGTTACAACTTGGTGGTCACAACAACAACCACAAACAACTTCTTCTTCCACACAAATAACCTATAGATATAGATAGTAGATTTTTACTCAAGTGTGGAGAAAACCAAAGGAATGGAAATCAGAAATCACAAAGAAAATCCTTGGGAAAAATCAAGAAATCAAGATAGAATAGTTCAATCAAAATTCTTTCCCAAAAACCTTTCTTTGATTTTCCAAACCCTAATGAAAACACCAAATGGATTGTTCAATTTAAGCTCAAAAACTTCTTTTGATTGCTTTGAAAACACCAGAGAATCAGCAAAAATTCGCACAAAAAATCTTAGAGAAACCTCTCTCAAATGGGGTATTTATAGGCAATTACAGAAAATAGCTGTTTACAGAACTTTTGCCAGAAATAGCCTTCCGGTCGACCGGGACGGTCGACCGCCCAACGGTCAATTTAGAACCGTTGTGGCTACCGGTCGACCGCCTCGGTCGACCGAAAATACCTGAGAGCAAACTGCTCTCTGTCGGTCGACCGCTTCGGTCGACCGGATGCAGTGTCAGCCTGCGTGCACGTATCCGTGCACGTTAGTCGACCGGAACGGTCGACTGGCTTCTTTGGTGCGGTCGACCGTACCAGTCGACCGGCCAAGCCTGGCAGACAAAAATCAGGTCTGAAATCTGGGGAAAAATATTATAATAAATCCCACAAAATCTCTAAAATTCCACAAAAATAGTTTTTATCATTTTATATTGAAATACAAACTTGTGTTAAAAATCCTAACACAAATTTCAAACATATTTGACTATTTTTGTGTCATAGAAATTTTGCCAAAAACTAAAAATCGTATTTTCTAAAACCTTGTATTTTGAATAGAAAATACACATTGTCTAAAACTTATCCATGATACAAAAATATGATATTTAAACACTTTGAAGCATATTGTATATGAATAGAAATTCAATATACAAGAAACATATATATATATATATATATATATATATATATATATATATATATATATATATATATATAATATATATCATGATTTTTGTCATTAAGTCCAAAAATATGTTTTGTTGTAAATACCAAAACATAAAACACATGGAATAGATTATCAAACAAAGTTTGTCTAAACAATTGAAGCATGCATGTATATAGAACAAATCTAATATACATAAACCATGTAAACTTGTTTGATAAAAAATCTATTCATGAAAACCAAGATCGGTTAAACCTAAAACCGAAAATCAAAACATGAAAGGTGTGTGTTGTGAACTTGAGCTTATCATACTATTCTAATCTTTAAATTAGGATCTAAACCCAAACTAAAACTATGGATACCTAAGTCTTCTTGTAGAGCGCAATCTCCAAGCTAGAGCGCAATCTCCAAGTAGGCTCGATCCAAAAACTCTTGATTCACCGAGCAAGTGCAATGTATGATCTTTGATGCGCGGGCTCTTGAATCAACATGTGCAAGCTTCCAATACATCTTGTTGAAGCTAAACAGCAACTAATATCTTGATTAATAATCTGAAACTAAAATCACAAGATAATTAGTACACATAACTACATGAGTTATTCATCATCAAAACTAGAGTGAAAGGCCTTTGGGCCAACAGCTTCCATTATAGCATAGAGGCTAAACGGGTCGAATCCATAAGGACGGGAATCGATAGAAGCTTTACCGGAATGTTCACATGTGTGTTAGATTTTCTTCAATGTTTTAAAGAATTAAAAAAATAAAATAAAGAATGAAAAGGGAAGAGTATGATGAAACACGAAGAAGTGGGAAACATAGAAAAGATGATTTTTGTGATTTTTGAAATATATTTAAATAAAGTAAAAATTTAAGAAAATCCATGGCTAATAACTACTAATGGCTCTACTAACCATGCTAACCTCTTAGTGATAGTTGCCTCACATGTATCCTTAGCCATCACTAGTCCTTGGTTCAAGAGCGTTTCAAAGCATGACCATGCTGTAACTTTCACATGCAAACTCAACACAATAAGTGCAAACTTCACTTAAACCATCAAAACTAAACAAAAGTAAGCATGGAATAAAGTAATGTTAACTTGTTAGAGAGTTAGGATGTTAGAGCGTTAGAATCCATCATCATGAGCCATTAATGGCTCTTGTAAGAGCGAGGCCAAGTAAAGGCTATTAGATTCATGTGCATTATCAAGTAAGAAATTAGCAAGTTAGTAATTAGTAGTTAGTAGCCATGAGAGAAAATTAGCTAAACATGTAAAAGGAGTTAGAGAGAAGAAAACAAAGAGAAGTAAAGAGAGAACCTTTCATAGATTGTCACCTTCTATTATAAGAACTCTTACTTTCCAACCATGTACCACTCTTTCTCCTATTACAAGATCTACAAGAAATAAAAAAATACAAAGGAGAAAGAAGAAGAAGAACTAAACTAAACTACCCTAAACTACAGTAACAGAAAAACCCTAAAAATTAACCTAAAAACACATCAAACTCCTCTTCATGATCTAAAAATCCCAGGATATTTATAGGCAAAACTGGGCAACAGGGTATAGGTACGGAACCGCACGTCAAATCCTGGCGTGCGGCTCCACACCAGAGTCGCAAAAAATGCAGCCTTCCGCGGCCCAGGCCGCGTTTTCACAGCTGTACCAGGGCGCATCGCTACCTGCTGCGCGCAGCGCTGCCAGCTTGTCCCCCTGTCGACTTCATGTCCCGGTTTCTGTTTTTTGGGCCCCTGATTTTGACGAAATCACTCTCCAACATCAATCGCTATCTTTATAGGCTTTTAAGTACTAATTAAATGGTGATTTTGGGTCTTCTTCTTTATTTCATGCTATGAACCTAGAAACATACAAGAGAGGTATTATTAACAGAATTTAATATTAAATAAATGTGAAGATGTAGTTGAAATATGCAATTTTAGAGAATAATCACAACCCCACACTTATCTGTTGCTCATCCCGAGCAAAACAAAAAACTAAAGGAATTATTAAACCATTTTCGTAGGTGACGCAATTGCACTGAGCATGTGTAATAAGCCGTTAAACCTCTAGATTTCCTCTAGAGGAGGAGTTTTGTCTCTTGAGGGTTTTCAGCGGATTACACCCACAAAATCCATAAAGAAAGAAATCAAATGTTAGTATTTTAAAAATGCATTTTGAAATAGAAAAAAATGTTAAAATATTTTTTTGTAAATTTAAGTGATCAAGGTCATAGGTTAACAAGAAATTATTTTTCCTAAAACTAAGTCAAAATGTAAAATCTTGTTATAAATTAAATGTAAGAAGTTAAAATTTAATTGATTCTTTGATCTTTCATAAAACTCTTAGAAATATGCACTATGTGAACAGTGAAGATTTTTAGGATATCGACTCTAATTTTTATGCCATTTATTTATATTAATATATATATATATATTTCTTTTTTTCTTCTTAGTTTTCTTAGGCTTTCTTATTTACCCGGGTAGTGAGCCTTTAGCCGGTGACTCCCAAACCAGATAGTTTCAGGGCATCAGATGAGAAAACATCCCTCGGACTTAAGGACTCGAGTAAAGGGGGTTATTTTGTTTTTGTTCACCATTTTAGGCGTGAATAATCATGCCTCCTGAGGCAAAATTAGCCAACTTCAATAAGTGGTTTTATCATCAATTTTTATATATTTTATGGCATTTTTATGACATTTTAGTCTTTATTTCAATCTGAAAAAATTGTGTAAGTATGAAGTGCATAAATCTAAGGCAAAAAATTCAAGATCAAATTATCTTTCCAATCTTACTTCCTTATCCTAAAATTTAAACAAGATCTATTATTTTGACTTGGTTTAAAAATTCATAATTTTAGGTCTTCCTAATTCCTATGATAATCTTAATTTTCTTAAAATAAATCAAAACTATTTTTCTTAATTCTAAAAGCTTTGTAAAAAGGAAAAAAAGAGTTGCTATACAAAATGTAAAAGTATCCTAAAAAGAAGTATAAAAGAAAGAAAATTTAAAACAACCTACGTTAGAAAACTCTCCCCCATAGTTATCTGATGCATTGTCCTCAATGCATCGTGAATGTGTATATACATGAAACTAATGGGAAGGAACAGAAAATTACCTCATGGTGGTGGCACCGTTAATGATCTAATTGGTCCATGAAATGCGGCCCAATTAAGATAATATGGATCTTGAAGGAACCCACCAGTGACCTCTCTAATACGACCCAGTAAAAGAATGATTGCATAAATGGTCTTATTTAAAAAATTATCCCCATCTAATTTTCAATTTTCAAAAATAATTATTGAGTTATTTTCTTCAACATTCTTATCCAACAATGAAGTGTGATTTAGGGAGATGATTGATTTGGACTCAAATGGAATAGGAACAAAAGCCGATACCGATACAGAAATTTGATTCAGATCAAGTCGAGATTCAAATGGGGAGTCGAAATTGGTTCAAAAATGGGGTCCAGACAAAAGAATTGATGTTCACACACTTTTCCCATCACTGAAGTGTGATTATAATATATTGGTGATTCAATTTCATGGTGTACTGGTACAGGATTCAATGTTGACTCCGGAATAGAAAAAATTCTGATAAAGTATCTTAGTCGTTATTGAATCAATAGTGAAATGGAGTCACCAACTTGAGATTCAGGATTACTTTTAAGCTCAATTCGAGAAAAGGATAACTTGCGAAAATTTCAAGGTAGTTCTTAAAATTTTGGGCAAGTTCAAAAGGCTGTAAAGAAATTGAATGTTGATTTTTGTCCATGGAAGGAATGTCAATGGGTAAAATGATCGATTCAGTTTCAGGAATTATGGGAATCAAAACTGCCTCAAGAATATTACTTAGTTCAGGTAACACTACAGGAGTCGATAATGATACAAGGATTGGACTTGAATTGCTAAATTGAATCTCCAGTTCAAATTTATTTTAAGTTCAATTTCAAGAAATAGATAACTTGCCAAAATATTAAGAGGTTGATGTTGGTCAAGTTCAGGTTGGTATGATTAAATTGAAGCTGGATTTTCAAAATGACATGATTCATGAGTCGTATGAACATTTGGTGGACATGGGAAGTCAATCGTATTTTGCATTATGCGCTCGGTCTCTTGCACGAATCCATAGGTTTTTCCTACAATGATTTTCCTTTGAGTCGTTCTGAAAAAGAACTATATGAACTTTGAAAATCTTGTGGACATGATGAGGCTACAATTTTTTCAAATTATTTTTGGGCCTCTATCACTTCTTCCAAACTCCTTTCCAATGATGATTTGTCTTCAATTGGTGTTTCAGGAAAAAGAGTATATGAATCAAAATCGGGGAATGAATATTGTGAAAATTGTGGATAATGTGGCTGAAAATTTGACTCGAGGGAGGTGAATCCCCATTGACTCTGTTAAAAGTTGAAATTATTTTGAAAATTATGATCATAAGATTGGGGTATGGGTCATATTGAGTTGAATAATCCCAATCCGACCTATATGATTGGTTCATGTTGTATATATCTAGGTTGAAGTTATCCTAGTCAAATGAGGTCGGAGTAAAATATGGATTTATATTAAGCTTGAAAAAATTGTTGTTGTTGAAATCCATACACAATTTACAAGAAAGAAAACAACAAACAAACAAACAAATAAAGGAAAAGAAAAGAAAAAGAAAACAAGCCCAGCTAGGGTTGAGTTAGACCTAGACGACTCCTAACTGGTTAGACTATCCAATGGGGCTACATTGTCAGAATCTGATCACGAGTTAATCAGCCAGGTAGGGTCAAGATCAGTGGGAGGTATCCGTGCCAGAGCAACGGGCCTAATTATGCCAAACCACTGTTCTTCGAGGTTTCATCTCTCAATCCCCAACCTTAGATACCAATTTGATAAGAGTCAACTTCTAACAACTTTTCCCTTAGGTTAATCTCTTAAATGAGTCTGAGATGTCCCTAGGGGCCGACGTGTAGCAAGTTTTATTTAGGCTTAGGTTGTGTGAGTGGGGAGGTGGTTTGTGGGCTAAGAAAGGGTAATGACTTCCCCTCCTTATGTTATATTGGGTGTTACCCTTAAGTTCAATTTGTGTATATAATATAGATAAGTATGAACACACAAAGCGAGTAAATCACCCACGTGTTTGTCCTAACTATATGCAATGCAATATGTACACCTCCACCAAGATCACAACAACACAAGAACAAAATACAGTATATTGGAATGAAATTGACACATGCCTGGATGCAAATATCTAAATAATTTTAAAATATCCAATTACCGTATTTTAGTTCTTAAAATTATTATAGAGCACAAGTAATATAAACAAAAAGTAGCAGTAGAATATAATAATATACAAGAATTTATCCAACCACACAAAAATAAGTGTGAACTTTTGCAATGCTAAAATTTTGACCTGCACACCAAAAATAAAGAAGAAAAAGTTAACAAAAACGTGAAATCAAACCGTTACCATCCCCAGCAACGGCGCCAAAATTTGATCGGGAGAAAATCACGCACAAAAGTATATGTTTTGAAATCAAGAATTAAAGTGCGTGCTTTGGCTTCCTCGATACTTCCGTTAAGCATAGAGGCTAAACGGGTGGAATCCACAGGGACAGGAAGCGATAGAAGCTTTACCGGAATGTTCACGTGTGTGTTAGAGTTTCTTCAATGTTTTAAAGAATGAAAAGAAAAGAAAACAAAGAATGAAAATGGAAGAGTACGATGAAACACGAAGAAGTGGTAAACATAGAAAAGATGATTTTTGTGATTTTTGAAATATATTTAAACAAAGTAAAAATGTAAGAAAACCCATGGCTACTAACTACTAATGGCTCCACTAATCATGCTAACCTCCTAGTGATAGTTGTCTCACATGTATCCTTCGCCATCACTAGTCCTTGGTTCAAGAGCGTTTCAAAGCATGACCCAAGCGATAACTTTCACATCCAAACTCAACACAACAAGTGCAAGTTACACTTAAACCATCAAAACTAAATAAGAGAAAGTATGGAATAAAGTAATGTTAGCTTATTAGAGAGTTAGGATGTTAGACTGTTAGAATCCATCATCATGAGCCATCAATGGCTCTTGCAAGAGCAAGGCCAAGTAGAGACTATTAGATTCATGTGGATTATCAAGTAAGAAGTTAGCAAGTTAGTGGTTAGTAGTTAGTTGCCATGTGATAAAATTAACTAAACATGTAAAAGGAGCTAGAGAGAAGAAATAAAGAGAGGTAAAAAGAGAACCTTTCATAAATTGTCACCTTCTATTATAAGCACTCTTGCTTTTCAACTATGTACCACACTCTCTCCTATTAAAAGATCTACAAGAAATGAAAAATACAAGGAAGAAAGAAGAAGAAGAATTAAACTAAACTAGCTTAAACTATAACAAGGAAAAAAACCTAAAAACACATCAAAACTCCTCCCCTTCATGCTCTGAAAATCCTAGGGTATTTATAGGTAAAATTGGGCACCAGGGTACAGATATGGAACCGCGTGTCAAATCCCTGCGCGCGGCTCCACACCAGAGCCGCGAAAACGCGGCCCAGGCTGCGTTTCTGTGGCTGTACCAGGGCGGTGCGCACAGCGCCGCCTGCTGCGCGCTGCCCGCTTGTCCCCATGCTAGCTGCATGTCCCGGTTTCTGGTTTTAGGCCCCTACTTTTAACGAAACTACTCTCCAAGGTCAATGGCTATCTTTATAGGCTTTTAATCACTAATTAAATGGTGATTTTGGGTCTTCTTCTTCATTTCATGCCATGAACCTAAAAACATACATGAGAGGTATTATTACCAAATTTTAATATTAAATAAATGTGAAGATGTGGTATGAAATATGCAAATTTTGAGACTAATCACATGGTATAGAAAAACTCCCTGAATCCTTTAGCTTAGGAGGCAGTTTATTCAATAGAATTGTGATGCACTGGTTATTGAGCATCATATTCTCATGATCCTACAATTTCTTTTTGTTTCTTAGGATATCTTTCATGAACTTTCCGCACTTCGGTATTTGTGCTGAGGCATCTGCAAAAGGTATGTTAATATGCAATTTCTTAATATGTTCACGAACTGAGAGAGTTGCTTATCTGTATTATGTTTCCTTAGCCTCTGGGGAAATGGAATAGGTTGAACATAGGGTCTCACTGGAACCTTCTTCATAGGCTATGGTTCTAGCTCTATTTCAGCTTTTGGATGGAGGATTAGCCGTTTAGACGGTGGATCCACCGTCTATTGGTCCCTGCTATCCTCTGGCTTTCTCTGTTCCTATTTATTGCTCTTCTTGGCCCCTTTTAAGCTCTATGCATCAGCATTGTTTGGTTGTGCTTGTTCCAGTTGCCTGCCACTCCGCAGGGTTATCGCGTTTGCTTGCTCTTTTGGATTCTTCTCGGTGTTGCTCGACAATGATCCTTGTGGCCTGTTAGCTATGAAATAGCCATCTGGCCCATCTGAACCTTAAGAG
Source organism: Agave tequilana (assembly GCA_038442645.1). Taxonomy (NCBI): domain Eukaryota; kingdom Viridiplantae; phylum Streptophyta; class Magnoliopsida; order Asparagales; family Asparagaceae; genus Agave; species Agave tequilana. The sequence goes on along the minus strand of JAVJIF010030842.1, from coordinate 20,700 downwards.
CATGTACGGATGTTGTTGTTCTCTTTTGGAATTGAACCATATTGGTTGCAAGTTGTTCTAGCGCTTCTTCCAGGATCGATTTCTTATCTCCTTATTGTTAGCGTTGTTGTGGCTGTTGTTGTGGCGGCTGAAAGTTCATCTTCATATTGTTCCCCCACTGCAAGTTTGGGTGATTCTTCCATCCTAGATTTTACGTGTTAGAGTAGGGGTTGTTCAGCCTTTTATTGTTGTTAATATAGTTGGCTTGTTCATTTTGCTTGAAGGAAAAATTGTTACCAACTTGACAATTATTATTTTCATGACCCCCTCCACAAAAATTAGAAGATGAGTTTGTCTGGATAAAACTTATATTGGCTACTCCAAGTCACTTTGTTATTATCACCAACTGTGCTTGAATTGCTGATAAGGTATCGACTACTTGCACTCCTTGATTTTCTTTGTAGGCCCCCTCGTTGATTGCCATTAGTAATGATATGATGACATCTCATCCAGTAGCTCACGAGACTCACCTAAGTTTTTGCTCATCAATGCTCTGCTAGAGGTAACATCTATAATCATCTTCGTATTTGGAACAAGTTCATTATAGAAGAATTGGATCTCTAACCATAGGCGTAGGCCATGATTAGATGCTTTATTATGAAGCACTTTGTACCTTCCCCAAGCATCATGTATGAATTCATCATCTAGTTGGCAAAGTCATGATATTGCTTTGCAGTTTAGATACCTTGGCCAGTAGTAGATATTTGGCCAGGGCTAAAGCCATCTCATCTTATGTTTTGATTGTCTCTTTAGGTAGGGAATAGAACCATATCTTTGTCTTATCCTTTATAGAGAAGGAAAAAGCATCAGTCGTATTGCATTGGAGGAAACCCCATTGTGTTTCTGAGTATCACATATCTCCTAGAAACTCTTGATGTACTCGTTTGGATCTTTGTCGAGTTTTCCTCCAAATTGGCATGTGTTTTACACCAATTGGGTTACTTCAGTCCTCAATTCAAAGTTGTTAGCTTGAATCGTCGGCTTGATAATGCATGATGTAGTCAAAGAGGTAGACTGTACAACATAGTCTTGCAAAGCTTTGCGTTCTTCAGGTTATTCCATCATTGCTTCTCGATCTCTCTTCTCTTTCAATAAGCGTTTAATGGTCCTCTCGATCTTAGGGTCTGGTTTTAGAAGCTCAGAACTTCTAGAACTTTGTACACAGTTTTAGGAATCAGTTCCTGAAAGATGTTCTTTAGATTCAATGTGTGGACGGTGGATTAGCCATCTGGACGGCGAATTTGTTGTCAAGTAGTTTCTCCCCCAGTCCTGTTTCCTGTAACCTGAAACAGAAGAATTTTGTTATGAGTTTATGCAAAAAAGAAAATTTCAAATTAAGATTAGATCTAACTGTTAGTGATATTAAATTGACAATCCCTAGCAACAACGCCAGAAACTTGATTCGAAAGTTGGCAAGTATACCAATCGTTATAAGTAATAAAGTGATGATGTAGATTGTCGACGATAGAGATTGTAAGTTAAGTACCACAATTAATTATTTTTAGATCTTATTGAATGACAGGAATAATTGAAAAAGTAAAGTAAACTGAATTAAAAAGAAGTGTTTTGAATATGAGAAAAGTGCTGGGGCTTTACAACTTTGGCTAATCTATCTCTGATTATTCTAATTAATTGCACTAGAAACTGCATTTAAGTATGCCAACAATTAAAAAATTCTTTTGTAATTAATAATCTTTTTCGCGCATCATTAAATCTCAATCTAAACTAGAACCTACAATCTATTAGTGAATTTACTAGTTAAAACAATATTGAGATCTATGATTTTAACTAAAGATTTCACAATCTATGTTTCTCTTATTGGTCTCAACTTGTAGGAAGTGATCTCTATCCCTAGATGTGTTGGTTAGTTATCTCCTGTCGGTTTTCAACCTAACCATCTATATAATTGTGGCCATTGATTAGTTTATAATTTGCATTATAACATCGCATTTTCCTACCGATTTATGAATAAAATTTTATTTCTAATTGTGTTTTGGTCTAATTTGCAGATAAATCAAGAGTCAGGGGCAAAGGAGTAATAAGAGCCTAATTAAACCCATTTTCAGGTAATTAAATCCAGATTTCTTGGACGCCAAGCTAGAGAGTTTATAGAAGATACATTGAATCTAGATGTTGGCTGGTGTATGACAAGAATCTGGAAAGAAATAACCGAATCTGAGCATATCTGGCGGGTCCCCGAAGCAATACGAATCTGCGCACCAAAATCAAGGAACTAAGTCCCTAGTTTTGCCATGCAAACGCGGAAAATGCCACGTTTTCATGGCAATATGGTGGGCCTACTGATTGTAGTTCATTTTTGCATCATTTTTCACCTCCATATCATGCTTTATGTAAATAAAAATAAGGTCTTTATTGCTTTTCTCTCTAAATTTTCAGGTCCACCATTAATGGAGAGGAAGGCCCATAATCAAGGGATTTTTAAGGAATTAATGGGATTAATTAAAGAGCCGAAAGGAAAAGCCCAAAGTCAAGCCCAGATCTGGAGTCGTCCAAGAATATCCCCAGCTTTCTAGAAGATCCAGCATGGCAAACAGACTGTAACAGAACGGCAACAAAAATCGTTGGCGCAACGGCCAAGATTCTGCCGCGGAAAAGCGGCTCTGGCCGCGGATCCGCGGTAAGCATCTGGCCGTTGAGCCAGCGTTTGATCCCACGGCCAAGATTTGAGGGCCTCATCCTCTGGAGCCTATAAATAGACCCCTAGGGCCTCTGCAAAAAAGGGAGGAGAGATAGGAGAGAAGAGCTTGTATTTTTGAGAGAATTGTAGGGATTTTCTCTAGCTTCCTTTAGTGCTCTTGTAATCTTCTTCTTCCTTCTAGAATTCTGCAAAGAGAGAAAGAGAGAGTGTGAGAGCTTGTAATTGAAGTGGTGACAACTTGAATGCAAGGATTTATCCATCTATCTTCTCATCTTTACTAATTCTAGTGCTTTTCTTTCTTGTGCTGTACTTTCTTCAAGCTTTAATTTCCATTGCATTTTCTTCTTCCATGAATTGTTGTATTCTTTTCATTGCAATGTCTAGCTAACTCTTTCTAACATGACTAGCTAACCACTAACTTTACTAACTTCTAACTCTTGGGTGATTGCTAATTCATGTGATTCATTGGATGCTTTATTATGATCTTGCAATTTCAAGTCTCTATTATCCTTAATGAAGATGAGTTACTTTAATTCTTGACAAATGCTTGTTTTCATTCCATATGATTCATGTGAGCCTCATTTAGAGCCTTGTCTTTAGAACAAGTGCCTTGATGGAACATGGAGATAGAGCACCTCACTATGCTATTTGTTGTACAATTTTCTTACTTCAATGCTAACTCGAGTATGGCTTTGAATGACTATAAATCTTATATCTTCTTCCTTAGCATTCCCTTGAGTGACACTCCTTAATTCCACCATTGAAAATCTATCTCGGGAGCCGATGAATCAATGAGGCTACAAGACAAGCCGAGAAGATCACTCATCCTCCAAGTGGGAAAGTATTTGACCAAACAAGCAAGACAAACCTTTGCCGATGAATCAACATGAGGCATGCATCACCCTATGAGATTAGTAAGTTAGTAAATTAGAAGGGTTAGCTAGTCATGGTCTTTTCTATCTAAAGTCTTTTCAAGGTCTTCCTTCTCAAGTTTTCTTTCCAAGCTAGTAAAGTTTTCCAAGTTCTTTTCACTTTCCTTTCCATCCTTTTCCTTTTTATGCAACAAAATCCACAACGAATTTTTCCTCTCTTTTCCATGTCATTTTGTTTTCGTTGAACATAGAAGAACTCTCATTTTCTTTCTTCACAACTTAACCGTAAAGCTTCCATCGCGAGCTCTCCCTGAGGATCGACCCGTAATAGTTTATACTACTGCGGTGATTTGGAAGGAGTAAAGAAAAAATTGTTAATACATATTGGAGTTTTTGAGCATCACATTCGAACAAAGAAGGTTGACTCTAACCCTTTAACTCTGAATATAAGTACACTCCTCCCTTCCGAACAGAATTTTTGGCGCCGTTGCCAGGGAGAGCAACGGTTTTCATTAAAGTGAAGAACTAAACGAATTTTCTTCTCTGTTGCAGGTTACAGGTTGAAGAAACAGAAAACAAAGCACTGCAGTAACATATAAGTGGTCTTGGACCTCTGCTCAAGAAAGCAGAGACCAAGTACCCTCTGATTTGCTGCGTTTTCTCGGCCAAAGCCCCGGATCCGCGGCAAAGAGGAGTTGACTACTCATTGGTTTTGTGCAGGGTTGCTTGCTTTGCAAAAATACAGTTGCTGCAAATCTTATTTCTTGTATGCTCTCACCAGGATCCTGCTAATAATCAACAGTAAAATATTTGTTGTAAAGTTTAAAAATTGATTAGACGTTTGCATTTTTAGGCACGTGTCTTTTCAATTCATTTACTTTACTGTTGAAGAGTGTTGGAGCAAGTACGTTCGCATTGCATTTCGAATAGGACTCACTTCTTGGTTGATTTACATCGCTTTGAGTGAACCTTGTTTGCATATATTGTACATTTGCACAAAATCGATTTTAAGGGCATCACCCAATAAACAAGATAAGGTGGGGATTTTATCACCCTTTCCTTGGCCCAAAAATCATAATCCAAGCACTCACAATCTCAAGCTTTTTAATAAAATCTGATAGACGTTGGCCCTAAGGACATCCGGACTTAGTAGGAGATCGGCTGAAGTTGAAAATTATTTTTGATTCATACTCCAGTCAAATCAGTGTCTAAGGTTGGGAATTAAGAGGTTACGCCTCGAAGATACCGTGGTTTGCGTAATTAAGGCCCGTTGCTTACGCACGGATACCTCCCACCGTATTTTGCCCCTGCCTGGCTAATTAGCTGTGGTTTAATTCGAGCAATAACCTTCTTTGGTTCATCGAACAGTTAGGAGTCGTCTAGGTCCAGGTATCCTAGATAGCTTGTGATTGATTTTTCTTTTCTTGTTTGTTATTTTCATTTTCTTTCGCTTGTGTGATCGGTGAATGTTGTCTGTGATTGTGTATGCAAGAGTGGTACCGGGATCCATATTCTACAAGACTTGTTAGGATTTCTACACTTTTACAAACACCACCACCTGACACAATCCCAATTATGGCAAACAACACTTCGCTTCAAGACAAGTTCTACCCGATCTGCACTTCACTTCCATCATGCATTCTTCTCACAGTGACCAATGGAAATAATTTTGAGCTGAAGCCATAATTTATAAATACACTCCCGCGATTTCATGGCCTAGAGTCCAAGGATGCATATTTCTTCATTCGTGAGTTTGAAGAAGTATGTGTGATGATGAGAATTTCCCAATTAACTGAGGACGCTGTTAGACTAAGGTTCATACCCTTCGCGCTGAAAGATATAGCTAAGAAGTGGCTTTGCAATCTTCCCGCCAGTTCGATTTCTTCATGGGATGATTTTGTAAAAGTCTTTCTTAAAAAGTTTTATCCCATTCACAAAACAGCCCTCATGAGAAAGAATATTATGCAATTCAAGCAGGAATCCAATGAACCATTCTGGAAATATTTCGAATGCTTCAAAGATTTACTAGCCCTATGTCCTCATCACGGCATAGAGAAGTGGCGACAGTGCCAGATTCTCTATGACGGACTTGATTACCAAACAAAGACACTCCTTGAAACCATGTGCCAAGGGGAAATTTTAAAGAAAGATGAGAATCAGGGGTGGGATCTGTTTGAAGTCTTAGCCGAAAAAACAATTCAGTGGGAATCATGTCCAGAGAAACCCACTTCCACCATGATCGTACACATATTTTGCATTCTTTTCATTACATTCCTACATTTATCGTGTAATAAATCTCCTAATTTCCTTTCTTAAATATTTATTTTGCAGAAGATAATATTGAAGAGAAAGAGGATTAAACCAAATAAATACCAGTTAAAATCAGATTTAACTGGATCTATTTGGTTAGCTAAGGATGATCCCAGATCTAGTTAGAACAAATCAAGGATCTGGGCAAATGTTCAGCTGAAGATCAGAGCAAATCAGACTGGATACAGTTTAGCATTTTAATCATATCTTTTTCTACCGAATCTCAAATCTGATGATTCAAGATTCTACAGAAAGAAGACTTAAAGGGCTACAATTCTTCTGTTGATCACTCATTCTAATTCTATCATCTGTTAAGCAATATTCAGTACTCAACACGTCATCAAGCTGCAGAACAGAATTCTGGATAAATCTAGTATGGAGATAAGGGGAGGATTCAAATTTCACAAAAGCCAATTTCCTTATCTTTATACTCCTCTAATCTCTGCATTTCTTCTATAAATACCTGCAATCTCAAAGACAAGGGGAGGAGGACCACTTCAAAGGAGGACCACTTCAAAGGAGAGGCACCACTTCAGAGAGAGCTTTAGTTTAGGTTTTTCTTTTCTTCTTCAATGTAACTTTTATTTTCTTTATTTTATTTTATTTTTAGGCTAGAGAGAGTTGCATGATTAAAAAGAGGAAGAGTTATTTTAGAGTGACACTATTGTAATCTTTTCTTCAAGAAGCCTATATTGAAGGTGACAATCAATGGAGGTTCATTGTGCTCAATCTCGCCGAAGCCATTCTTTCCTTTTTTCTTTTATACTACTTTGCTTTACTCGATGCGAAGGTAAATTTCATTTATGGTTCAACAGTAAAGGTAAATATTCTTCTTTTTTTCTTTTTATTTCTAATCTTTGCATTTTTTATTTCTAATCTTTGCATCACACTTTTCTTTATTTTTTTTTTGTTTCTTTTCTTTTATAAATAAAACAACAACGATACCATCATCTCTTCTTCTATCATCTTCTTCTTAACTTAACTTAACATTTTTATTTTCTTTTTATTAACTGAGAAGATAAGTATTAACTAATTTTGGTAAATTAAAAGAAGAAACTTACATAACGCTTCCATCGCTGTCCCTCCCTGTGGATCACGACCCGTTAGCCCTAGGCTACACGGTAGAATTGAGGACCTTGCACTGTTCTAAATTTCTGTATTTTTATGTGCAGGTTTGGCTCGATCAAAATTTTGGCGCCGTTGCCGGGGAGGGACGGTAAGTAATTCTCTTTAAAGTTTACATTTTTGGTTAACTTTCTTCTTTGTTTTTTTTTGTACAGATTTAATAACAAGGAATCCTTGCTGCTGTGGACACATAAGTGGCCTTGGACTCTGCTCAAGAAAGCAGAGCCAAGAAGCCCTCAGATTTGCTGCATTCCAGTGGCAAAACTGAGTGAACTACTAACCTGTATTTTTGCAGGTTGGCTGAATTGAAAATCTGAATTTCTGTAGCATTTATCTCCTTGTTTGACTCACTGTATATATATTTCTAATACAGCAGTAAAAAGTTGATTGTAAATGTTAAAAATGATTTAGACTTTGCATTTAGGCACGCGTCTATTTCATTACATTTTCTATTTACTGTTGAAGAGTGCTGGAGTAAAGGTACGTGTGCATAGCATCTAGTATAAGAACACTTTTAGATTGTTTACATTGCTTAAGTGTTGTTTTTCTTGTACACTGCACTAAATCAATCTTAAGGGCTTGTCCTATAAGCAAGATAAGGTGGGGAAGTCATTACCCTCCCTTAGCCCACAAACAATCTCCTCACTCACTAACCCAAGCCTAACTAAAAATAAGTAGACGTTGGCCCTAGGGACATCTCGGACTCAATTAGGAGATTATCCTAAGGGGGAAAGATATTGGAATTTGACTCCTGCCAAATCAGTGTCTAGGAAGGGGATTAAGGGCCGAAAGCCCGAAGGTTGGTGGTTACTTAATTAAGAAACGTCTTTGACGGATAACCTCCCCCAACTTTGCCCTGACCTGGCTGATTAGCTTGTGGTCAAAGTCTGTATTAGGAGTCGTCTAGGTCTAAGCTCTACCCTGACACATGTTAGATTTTTCTTTTTTTCTTGTTTATTAGTTGTTTGTTTTTGTTTGTTCTTGTGAAAATGGATTATAATTACAATTATTCTGATTATAACTCAAATCCATATTTCACCCCAACCTCTTTCAGTTCAGATATTACCAACCCGGCATTATATAACTCTAACCAATTAAGTATGCCAGATTGGTCTTGTCTGAATTATAATATGCCCCAATCCCAGTATTATGAAAAAGAATGGGACAATCATCACCACTCTCCACCGAGTCAGTGGGGATACAACTCCCCTAAGTCTTACTATCAACAACCTTACCAACAAATCGCTTCATACCAAGACCAACCTATGGAAGAGAAATCTTCTTTAGAAAAGACTTTTGAAGCCTTTCTTGAGTCCACCCGACAAGTACAAATCATAGCGGACTCAATTCTCCCAAACAATTCCCAAATCCAAGATCCTTACTCTAGTTTCCAAGTCCATCCACAACAAGAAGAACCCATTGACTTAGAAAAGAATATGGAATTCATGATTCAGTCCCAAAATAATTGTGTTCAATCCCAAATGGATCGTCTCCAATCTCTCAATAGGCTAGAAGCAAAAGTGAGTCATTTGGTTAAAATAATTAATGATAGGAATGAGGAAACTCTACCTAACACATTTTCAACCACTCCTGATTCTCCTAGCCATATTGACGAAGAATCATGGTATCTTGGAGATTTTAACCAAGATTCGATTTCACCACAAAACTTTGAACTTGACCAATATCAACCCATTGATAATTGGCAAGTTTTTTTTTTCAATGAGATTGAACTTGAAGATGAATGTGATACCGATTCTCAATATTGTGATTCAGTTCCACTTTTTGAATCTATGTTGACTCCAGTATCCTTACCCGATTCGGCTTAATTCTGAAGCCAACACTGATTCCTATCCCTATAGAGCTTGAACATGAACCACTTATTCTAGATAGTCACATTCCATTATTGGGAAATGAATGTGAACTTGAATCCTATGATTTGGACCAAATCCAAGAACCAACTCCGACTCTCGAACCTAAACTTGATTTGAGTTCTATTCCCGAGTCAATATCGGTTTCTATTCCTTCATTGTTGAGCCCAAATCATCCATTCCACAAAATCACATTCCATTGTTGGACCAAGATTTAGATCAATATGACTCTGTGATGATATCCCAAGACTGGTCATATAACCGGGAAAATTTTCATGCTAGGATCTTGCATGATCCTGTTCATATTGGGGATTATAAAAATAATAATAAGAAAAGGTGATAAAAGGTGGGTTTCATGAAAATCCACAATATCTAGATTGGGCAGAAACGATTGGCCCAATCAGACCTCCACCGGAACCACCACCTTAAGGTAATATTTTTCTTCCCTTTCTTCTTTTTCATGCATCTATGCATTAATTCATACATTGAGGACAATGCATGAGACAGGTGTGGGGGGGGTCTAACATAACTTAGGTTTTTTCTTTTTTAAAAAAAGAAAGAAAAAAAAACTAACACTTTCTTTACTTTTAAAAACTTTTTGAAAATAGAAACAATATTTTGACATATTTTTTGTAAGAAATTAAGTCAATTTTAAGGAATAGGAAAATCATAATTAGGATTTCTTATACTTGGTCAAAATAAGATTATTTGTTTGATTTTTAGGGTTAGGAAGATAATTTGTCAAAGTAATTTAGTCTGATCTTTACCTTGATGAAGTATGCACACCTCATACACTTATACACTTAGGGTTCAAAAAACAAAGATTCTTATGCCTTATAAAAATATATATATAAAAAAAAGAAAAAGAAAAAGAAAAAGAAAGAAATAAGAAATCTAATTATTGATTAGCTAGGTGCTTTGGCCTAAGCAAGCCTTAGTATTTACGCGAAAGATGATTAGATAAGTTAAAAAAAAAATATCCTTTGATTAAGCTGGGTATTTGTGCCTAATAAAGCATAAGTATTCACGCCTAAAGAAGGTCCATATAATAAAATTCTTAGTTTTGTGGCCTTTTTTGCTCGAGTTCTTAAATTCTTAGGGGTGTTTTCTCACCCGGTCCCTAAGACCGTCTGGTTTGGGAGTCATCGATTAAAGGCTTGTTACACGGGCAGATTAGAAAGCCTAAACTAAGGAATAATACCACCAAAAATATATATATATATATATATATATAAATAAGGCATAAGAGTTAGAGTTAAAGAACCCTTAGTCAAAATTTTCACGGTCACAAGGTGCATATGACTTAGGGTAAAGTAATAGACTAGATGAGAAGTACAATTTGAATCCTTACTTTGATTGATAACAAATTTTTGAATAGAGACTAAGTTTAGGAATGAAAAATTCGATTTTCCTATAACTTATAGATTACTTAAATCTCACAATAATATTACAAATATTTTTTCTTCAAAATGCTTTTCGAAAATATTAACTCTTTGTTTCTTTTCTTTATGGATTTTGTGGGTGCAATCCACTGAAAACCCTCACGAGACAAAACTCGTCCTCTAGGGGAAACCTAGAGGTTTAACGGCATGTTGCACATGCTCAGTGCAATCGCGTGACCTGCGAAAGTGGTCTAATAATCTTTAGTTTAGTTTTATTGTTTTGCTCGAGGACGAGCAAAAGATAGGTGTGGGGGTGTGATCGTACACATATTTTGCATTCTTTTCATTACATTCCTACATTTATCGTGTAATAAATCTCCTAATTTCCTTGTCTTAATATTTATTTTGCAGAAGATAATAATCAGGAGAAAGAGGATTAAACCAAATAAAAATACCAGTTAAAATCAGATTTAACTGGATGTATTTGGTTAGCTAAGGATATCCCAGATCTAGTTAGAACAAATCAAGGATCTGGGCAAATGTTCAGCTGAAGATCAGAGCAAATCAGACTGGATACAGTTTAGCATTTTAATCATATCTTTTGCTACCGAATCTCAAATCTAACGATTCAAGATTCTACAGAAAGAAGACTTAAAGGGATACAATTCTTCTGTTGATCACTCATTCTAATTCTGTCATCTGTTAAGCAATATTCAGTACTCAACACGTCATCAAGCTGCAGAACAGAATTCTGGATAAATCTAGTATGGAGATAAGGGGAGGATTCAAATTTCAGAAAAGCCAGCTTTCCTTATCTTTATACTCCTCTAATCTCTGCATTTCTTCTATAAATACCTGCAATCTCAAAGCAAGGGAGGAGGACCACTTCAAAGGAGGACCACTTCAAAGGAGAGGCACCACTTCAGAGAGAGCTTTAGTTTAGGTTTTTCTTTTCTTCTTCAATGTAACTTTTATTTTCTTTATTTTATTTTATTTTTAGGCTAGAGAGAGTTGCATGATTAAAAGAGAGGAAGAGTTATTTTAGAGTGACACTATTGTAATCTTTTCTTCAAGAAGCCTATATTGAAGGTGACAATCAATGGAGGTTCATTGTGCTCAATCTCGCCGAAGCCATTCTTTCCTTTCTTCTTTTATACTACTTTGCTTTACTCGATGAGAAGCTAAATTTCATTTATGGTTCAACAGTAAAGGTAAATATTCTTCTTTTTTTCTTTTATTTCTAATCTTTGCATTTTTTATTTCTAATCTTTGCATCACACTTTTCTTTATTTTTTTTTGTTTCTTTTCTTTTATAAATAAAACAACAACGATACCATCATCTCTTCTTCTATCATCTTCTTCTTAACTTAACTTAACATTTTTATTTTCTTTTTATTAACTGAGAAGATAAGTATTAACTAATTTTGGTAAATTAAAAGAAGAAACTTACATAACGCTTCCATCGCTGTCCCTCCCTGTGGATCACGACCCGTTAGCCCTAGGCTACACGGTAGAATTGAGGACCTTATACTGTTCTAAATTTTTTGTATTTTTATGTGCAGGTTTGGCTCGATCAAATTTTGGCGCCGTTGCCGGGGATGGACGGTAAGTAATTCTCTTTAAAGTTTACATTTTTGGTTAAATTTCTTCTTTGTTTTTTTTTTGTACAGATTTAATAACAAGGAATCCTTGCTGCAGTGGACACATAAGTGGCCTTGGACTCTGCTCAAGAAAGCAGAGCCAAGAAGCCCTCAGATTTGCTGCATTCAAGTGACAAAACTGAGTGAACTACTAACCTATATTTTTGCAGGTTGGCTGAATTGAAAATCTAATTTCTGTAGCATTTATCTCCTTGTTTGACTCACTGTATATATATTTCTAATACAGCAGTAAAAAGTTGATTGTAAATGTTAAAAATGATTTAGACTTTGCATTTAAGCATGCGTCTATTTCATTACATTTTCTATTTACTGTTGAAGAGTGCTGGAGTAAAGGTACGTGTGCATAGCATCTAGTATAAGAACACTTTTAGATTGTTTACATTGCTTAAGTGTTGCTTTTGTTGTACACTGCACTAAATCAATCTTAAGGGCTTGTCCTATAAACAAGATAAGGTGGGGAAGTCATTACCCTCCCTTAGCCCACAAACAATCTCCTCACTCACTAACCCAAGCCTAACTAAAAATAAGTAGACGTTGGCCCTAGGGACATCTCGGACTCAATTAGAGATTATCCTAAGGGGGAAAGATATTGGAATTTGACTCCTGCCAAATCAGTGTCTAGGAAGGGGATTAAGGGCCGAAAGCCCGAAGGTTGGTGGTTACTTAATTAAGAAACGTCTTTGACGGATAACCTCCCACCAACTTTGCCCTGACCTGGCTGATTAGCTTGTGGTCAAAGTCTGTATTATACCTCCTATGGACAGTCTAACCAGTTAGGAGTCGTCTAGGTCTAAAGCTCTACCCTGACACATGCTAGATTTTTCTTTTTTTTTTTGTTTGTTATTTGTTTGTTTTTGTTTGTTCTTGTGAAAATGGATTATAATTACAATTATTCTGATTATAACTCAAATCCATATTTCACCCCAACCTCTTTCAGTTCAGATATTACCAACCAAACATTACATAACTCTAACCAATTAAGTATGCCAGATTGGTCTTGTCTGAATCATAATATGCCCCAATCCCAGTATTATGAACAAGAATGGGACAATCATCACCACTCTCCACCGAGTCAGTGGGGATACAACTCCCCTAAGTCTTACTATCAACAACCTTACCAACAAATCGCTTCATACCAAGACCAACCTATGGAAGAGAAATCTTCTTTAGAAAAGACTTTTGAAGCCTTTCTTGAGTCCACCCGACAAGTACAAATCATAGCGGACTCAATTCTCCCAAACAATTCCCAAATCCAAGATCCTTACTCTAGTTTCCAAGTCCATCCACAACAAGAAGAACCTGTTGACTTAGAAAAGAATATGGAATTCATGATTCAGTCCCAAAATAATTGTGTTCAATCCCAAATGGATCGTCTCCAATCTCTCAATAGGCTAGAAGCAAAAGTGAGTCATTTGGTTAAAATAATTAATGATAGGAATGAGGAAACTCTACCTAACACATTTTCAACCACTCCTGATTCTCCTAGCCATATTGACGAAGAATCATGGTATCTTGGAGATTTTAACCAAGATTCGATTTCACCACAAAACTTTGAACTTGACCAATATCAACCCATTGATAAATTGGCAAGTTTTTATTTCAATGAGATTGAACTTGAAGATGAATGTGATACCGATTCTCAATATTGTGATTCAGTTCCACTTTTTGAATCTATGTTGACTCCAGTATCCTTACCCGATTCGGCTTAATTCTGAAGCCAACACTGATCCTATCCCTATAGAGATTGAACATGAACCACTTATTCTAGATAGTCACATTCCATTATTGGGAAATGAATGTGAACTTGAATCCTATGATTTGGACCAAATCCATGAACCAACTCCGACTCTCGAACCTAAACTTGATTTGAGTTCTATTCCCGAGTCAATATCGGTTTCTATTCCCTTCATTGTTGAGCCCAAATCATCCATTCCCAAAATCACATTCCATTGTTGGACCAAGATTTAGATCAATATGACTCTGTGATGATATCCCAAGACTGGTCATATAACCGGGAAAATTTTCATGCTAGGATCTTGCATGATCCTGTTCATATTGGGGATTATAAAAATAATAATAAGAAAGAGGTGATAAAAGGTGGGTTTCATGAAAATCCACAATATCTAGATTGGGCAGAAACGATTGGCCCAATCAGACCTCCACCGGAACCACCACCTTAAGGTAATATTTTTCTTCCCTTTCTTCTTTTTCATGCATCTATGCATTAATTCATACATTGAGGACAATGCATGAGATAGGTGTGGGGGAGGGTCTAACATAACTTAGGTTTTTTTCTTTTTAAAAAAAAGAAAAAAAAAAACTAACACTTTCTTTACTTTTAAAAACTTTTTGAAAATAGAAACAATATTTTGACATATTTTTTATAAGAAATTAAGTCAATTTTAAGGAATAGGAAAATCATAATTAGGATTTCTTATACTTGGTCAAAATAAAATTATTTGTTTGATTTTTAGGGTTAGGAAGATAATTTGTCAAAGTAATTTAGTCTTGATCTTTACCTTGATGAAGTATGCACACCTCATACACTTATACACTTAGGGTTCAAAAAACAAAGATTCTTATGCCTTATAAAAAATATATATATAAAAAAAAGAAAAAGAAAAAGAAAAAGAAAGAAATAAGCAAATCTAATTATTGATTAGCTAGGTGCTTTGGCCTAAGCAAGCCTTAGTATTTACGCGAAAGATGATTAGATAAGTTAAAAAAAAAATATCCTTTGATTAAGCTGGGTATTTGTGCCTAATAAAGCATAAGTATTCACGCCTAAAGAAGGTCCATATAATAAAATTCTTAGTTTTGTGGCTTATTTGCTCGAGTTCTTAAATTCTTAGGGGTGTTTTCTCACCCGGTGCCCTAAGACCGTCTGGTTTGGGAGTCAACGATTAAAGGCTTGTTACACGGGCAGATTAGAAAGCCTAAACTAAGGAATAATACCACCAAAATTTATATATATATATATAATAAATAAGGCATAAGAGTTAGAGTTAAAGAACCCTTAGTCAAAATTTTCATGTCACAAGGTGCATATGACTTAGGGTAAAGTAATAGACTAGATGAGAAGTACAATTTGAATCCTTACTTTGATTGATAACAAATTTTTGAATAGAGACTAAGTTTAGGAATGAAAAATTCGATTTTCCTATAACTTATAGATTACTTAAATCTTACAATAATATTTCAAATATTTTCTTCTTCAAAATGCTTTTCGAAAATACTAACTCTTTGTTTCTCTTTCTTTATGGATTTTGTGGGTGCAATCCACTGAAAACCCTCACGAGACAAAACTCGTCCTCTAGGGGAAACCTAGAGGTTTAACGGCATGTTGCACATGCTCAGTGCAATCGCGTGACCTGCGAAAGTGGTCTAATAATCTTTAGTTTAGTTTTATTATTTTGCTCGAGGATGAGCAAAAGATAGGTGTGGGGGTGTGATCGTACACATATTTGCATTCTTTTCATTACATTCCTACATTTATCGTGTAATAAATCTCCTAATTTCCTTGTCTTAAATATTTATTTTGCAGAAGATAATAATGAAGAGAAAGAGGATTAAACCAAATAAAAATACCAGTTAAAATCAGATTTAACTGGATCTATTTGGTTAGCTAAGGATGATCCCAGATCTAGTTAGAACAAATCAAGGATCTGGGCAAATGTTCAGCTGAAGATCAGAGCAAATCAGACTGGATACAGTTTAGCATTTTAATCATATCTTTTGCTACCGAATCTCAAATCTGATGATTCAAGATTCTTCAGAAAGAAGCTTAAAGGACTACAATTATTCTGTTGATCACTCATTCTAATTCTGTCATCTGTTAAGCAATATTCAGTACTCAACACGTCATCAAGCTGCAGAACAGAATTCTGGATAAATCTAGTATGGAGATAAGGGAGGATTCAAATTTCAGAAAAGCCAGCTTTCCTTATCTTTATACTCCTCTAATCTCTGCATTTCTTCTATAAATACCTGCAATCTCAAAGGCAAGGGGAGGAGGACCACTTCAAAGGAGGACCACTTCAAAGGAGAGGCACCACTTCAGAGAGAGCTTTAGTTTAGGTTTTTCTTTTCTTCTTCAATGTAACTTTTATTTTCTTTATTTTATTTTATTTTTAGGCTAGAGAGAGTTGCATGATTAAAAGAGAGGAAGAGTTATTTTAGAGTGACACTATTGTAATCTTTTATTCAAGAAGCCTATATTGAAGGTGACAATCAATGGAGGTTCATTGTGCTCAATCTCGCCGAAGCCATTCTTTCCTTTCTTCTTTTATACTACTTTGCTTTACTCGATGCGAAGCTAAATTTCATTTATGGTTCAACAGTAAAGGTAAATATTCTTCTTTTTTTCTTTTTATTTCTAATCTTTGCATTTTTTATTTCTAATCTTTGCATCACACTTTTCTTTATTTTTTTTTTGTTTCTTTTCTTTTATAAATAAAAACAACAACGATACCATCATCTCTTCTTCTATCATCTTCTTCTTAACTTAACTTAACATTTTTATTTTCTTTTTATTAACTGAGAAGATAAGTATTAACTAATTTTGGTAAATTAAAAGAAGAAACTTACATAACGCTTCCATCGCTGTCCCTCCCTGTGGATCACGACCCGTTAGCCCTAGGCTACACGGTAGAATTGAGGACCTTGCACTGTTCTAAATTTCTGTATTTTTATGTGCAGGTTTGGCTCGATCAAAATTTTGGCGCCGTTGCCGGGGAGGGACGGTAAGTAATTCTCTTTAAAGTTTACATTTTTGGTTAACTTTCTTCTTTGTTTTTTTTTTTGTACAGATTTAATAACAAGGAATCCTTGCTGCAGTGGACACATAAGTGCCTTGGACTCTGCTCAAGAAAGCAGAGCCAAGAAGCCCTCAGATTTGCTGCATGCATTCCAGTGGCAAAACTGAGTGAACTACTAACCTGTATTTTTGCAGGTTGGCTGAATTGAAAATCTGAATTTCTGTAGCATTTATCTCCTTGTTTGACTCACTGTATATATATTTCTAATACAACAGTAAAAAGTTGATTGTAAATGCTAAAAATGATTTAGACTTTGCATTTAGGCACGCGTCTATTTCATTACATTTTCTATTTACTGTTGAAGAGTGCTGGAGTAAAGGTACGTGTGCATAGCATCTAGTATAAGAACACTTTTAGATTGTTTACATTACTTAAGTGTTGCTTTTCTTGTACACTGCACTAAATCAATCTTAAGGGCTTGTCCTATAAACAAGATAAGGTGGGGAAGTCATTACCCTCCCTAGCCCACAAACAATCTCCTCACTCACTAACCCAAGCCTAACTAAAAATAAGTAGACGTTGGCCCTAGGGACATCTCGGACTCAATTAGGAGATTATCCTAAGGGGAAAGATATTGGAATTTGACTCCTGCCAAATCAGTGTCTAGGAAGGGGATTAAGGCCGAAAGCCCGAAGGTTGGTGGTTACTTAATTAAGAAACGTCTTTGACGGATAACCTCCCACCAACTTTGCCCTGACCTGGCTGATTAGCTTGTGGTCAAAGTCTGTATTATACCTCCTATGGACAGTCTAACCAGTTAGGAGTCCGTCTAGGTCTAAGCTCTACCCTGACACATGCTAGATTTTTCTTTTTTTTCTTGTTTGTTATTTGTTTGTTTTTGTTTGTTCTTGTGAAAATGGATTATAATTACAATTATTCTGATTATAACTCAAATCCATATTTCACCCCAACCTCTTTCAGTTCAGATATTACCAACCAACATTACATAACTCTAACTAACCAATTAAGTATGCCAGATTGGTCTTGTCTGAATCATAATATGCCCCAATCCCAGTATTATGAACAAGAATGGGACAATCATCACCACTCTCCACCGAGTCAGTGGGGATACAACTCCCCTAAGTCTTACTATCAACAACCTTACCAACAAATCGCTTCATACCAAGACCAACCTATGGAAGAGAAATCTTCTTTAGAAAAGACTTTTGAAGCCTTTCTTGAGTCTACCCGACAAGTACAAATCATAGCGGACTCAATTCTCCCAAACAATTCCCAAATCCAAGATCCTTACTCTAGTTTCCAAGTCCATCCACAACAAGAAGAACCTGTTGACTTAGAAAGAATATGGAATTCATGATTCAGTCCCAAAATAATTGTGTTCAATCCCAAATGGATCGTCTCCAATCTCTCAATAGGCTAGAAGCAAAAGTGAGTCATTTGGTTAAAATAATTAATGATAGGAATGAGGAAACTCTACCTAACACATTTTCAACCACTCCTGATTCTCCTAGCCATATTGACGAAGAATCATGGTATCTTGGAGATTTTAACCAAGATTCGATTTCACCACAAAACTTTGAACTTGACCAATATCAACCCATTGATAAATTGGCAAGTTTTTATTTCAATGAGATTGAACTTGAAGATGAATGTGATACCGATTCTCAATATTGTGATTCAGTTCCACTTTTTGAATCTATGTTGACTCCAGTATCCTTACCCGATTCGGCTTAATTCTGAAGCCAACACTGATCCTATCCCTATAGAGATTGAACATGAACCACTTATTCTAGATAGTCACATTCCATTATTGGGAAATGAATGTGAACTTGAATCCTATGATTTGGACCAAATCCATGAACCAACTCCGACTCTCGAACCTAAACTTGATTTGAGTTCTATTCCCGAGTCAATATCGGTTTCTATTCCCTTCATTGTTGAGCCCAAATCATCCATTCCACAAAATCACATTCCATTGTTGGACCAAGATTTAGATCAATATGACTCTGTGATGATATCCCAAGACTGGTCATATAACCGGGAAAATTTTCATGCTAGGATCTTGCATGATCCTGTTCATATTGGGGATTATAAAAATAATAATAAGAAAGAGGTGATAAAAGGTGGGTTTCATGAAAATCCACAATATCTAGATTGGGCAGAAACGATTGGCCCAATCAGACCTCCACCGGAACCACCACCTTAAGGTAATATTTTTCTTCCCTTTCTTCTTTTTCATGCATCTATGCATTAATTCATACATTGAGGACAATGCATGAGATAGGTGTGGGGGAGGGTCTAACATAACTTAGGTTTTTTTCTTTTTAAAAAAAGAAAGAAAAAAAAACTAACACTTTCTTTACTTTTAAAAACTTTTTGAAAATAGAAACAATATTTTGACATATTTTTTTATAAGAAATTAAGTCAATTTTAAGGAATAGGAAAATCATAATTAGGATTTCTTATACTTGGTCAAAATAAAATTATTTGTTTTTTTTAGGGTTAGGAAGATAATTTGTCAAAGTAATTTAGTCTTGATCTTTACCTTGATGAAGTATGCACACCTCATACACTTATACACTTAGGGTTCAAAAAACAAAGATTCTTATGCCTTATAAAAAATATATATATAAAAAAAAGAAAAAGAAAAAGAAAAAGAAAGAAATAAGCAAATCTAATTATTGATTAGCTAGGTGCTTTGGCCTAAGCAAGCCTTAGTATTTACGCGAAAGATGATTAGATAAGTTAAAAAAAAATATCCTTTGATTAAGCTGGGTATTTGTGCCTAATAAAGCATAAGTATTCACGCCTAAAGAAGGTCCATATAATAAAATTCTTAGTTTTGTGGTCTTATTTGCTCGAGTTCTTAAATTCTTAGGGGTGTTTTCTCACCCGGTGCCCTAAGACCGTCTGGTTTGGGAGTCATCGATTAAAGGCTTGTTACACGGGCAGATTAGAAAGCCTAAACTAAGGAATAATACCACCAAAAATTTATATATATATATATAAATAATAAGGCATAAGAGTTAGAGTTAAAGAACCCTTAGTCAAAATTTTCATGGTCACAAGGTGCATATGACTTAGGGTAAAGTAATAGACTAGATGAGAAGTACAATTTGAATCCTTACTTTGATTGATAACAAATTTTTGAATAGAGACTAAGTTTAGGAATGAAAAATTCGATTTCCTATAACTTATAGATTACTTAAATCTTACAATAATATTTCAAATATTTTTCTTTTTCAAAATGCTTTTCGAAAATACTAACTCTTTGTTTCTCTTTCTTTATGGATTTTGTGGGTGCAATCCACTGAAAACCCTCACGAGACAAAACTCGTCCTCTAGGGGAAACCTAGAGGTTTAACGGCATGTTGCATATGCTCAGTGCAATCGCGTGACCTGCGAAAGTGGTCTAATAATCTTTAGTTTAGTTTTATTATTTTGCTCGAGGACGAGCAAAAGATAGGTGTGGGGGTGTGATCGTACACATATTTTGCATTCTTTTCATTACATTCCTACATTTATCATGTAATAAATCTCCTAATTTCCTTGTCTTAAATATTTATTTTGCAGAAGATAATAATGAAGAGAAAGAGGATTAAACCAAATAAAATACCAGTTAAAATCAGATTTAACTGGATCTATTTGGTTAGCTAAGGATGATCCCAGATCTAGTTAGAACAAATCAAGGATCTGGGCAAATGTTCAACTGAAGATCAGAGCAAATCAGACTGGATACAGTTTAGCATTTTAATCATATCTTTTGCTACCGAATCTCAAATCTGATGATTCAAGATTCTACAGAAAGAAGACTTAAAGGACTACAATTATTCTGTTGATCACTCATTCTAATTCTGTCATCTGTTAAGCAATATTCAGTACTCAACACGTCATCAAGCTGCAGAACAGAATTCTGGATAATTCTAGTATGGAGATAAGGGGAGGATTCAAATTTCAGAAAAGCCAGCTTTCCTTATCTTTATACTCCTCTAATCTCTGCATTTCT
>JAVJIF010030841.1:0-25649 GCA_038442645.1 Agave tequilana | reverse complement strand
TCCTGATTTTTGGAGCGTATTTTTTATTATTTTATTTTATTTCTGTTATTTAAATTCTTACTCATATAGCAGTACCGCATGATTTGACCTTTTTGGTATTCATATTTGATTGATTTCAGTTTCAAATATTATTTTTAATATTCTAGATTTTTCATGATTTTTTTGGAATTTTTCAGAATTAAATTGTAAACTTCAAAACCGGTGTCGACCAGTGTCGCTGACCGACTTTCGGATTTTTAATTCACAAATGGAGTTGAAAATCTAAAAACGGCTTTCATATTATTTCTTAAAATAATGTTTTCTATCTAAATGAATTTTTTGAGAATTTTTAGAATTTATCAAAATTCCCCTGGATTTGGTGTCGGCCAGTATTACTGGTTGATTCCAGGAATTTTAGTTTACAATTGGAATCAAATTTCTAGATTCCGCTTTCATATTACTTCTTAGAATTATATTTTCTCCTTTCAAGCATTTTCTGAGATTTTTCAGATTTTATTAAAAATCCGGCCGACCCGGTATAGACGGTATTGACGGTTGACTTTTGGATTTTTATCTTGAAAATGAGATTGAATTTCTGAAAACCGATTTCACCAAAAATTTTTATATAATATTTATTATTTTTGAGAATTTTTGGGAGACTTTTCGAGATACTTCATTTTTGGTCTTTTCTAGAGTTTTCGGTATTTTCCCAGATACCGGAATAGTACCCAGATATTTTTCCACTTTTCTCTCTCCTCGCTAGACGCGAGTTTCACCAACCTAGATTCTGCATTTAATACAGAGATCCTCTCCTTACTGCATTTAATGCATTTCAGATCAACTCCAATCAAGTCATTGTGACTTTAGTCCTTTATGTCAAACGCGAAACACGCGTTTATTCTCCTGGACGCGGATTTTTCTCCGCGTCCAGTTCATATTGGCCCAGACGCAGATTTTTTGATTGAGACGCAGCCTTTTATGAAGAGACGCAAGTCTCTTTTATAAGGTTTGAAATGGCAATGATTATAATAATCTTTTCCCCTTTATATAAATACCCACTCCCATCTTCTCTCTCTTTCATTTTCTCTTCTCCTCCTTCATTTGCAGCCAGCAAAGGCCACCAAAAACAGCAGCACACGCAGCCAAGCAAGCCTCCTTTGGCTGGCCAACACCACCCACCAACTCCACCTTTCTCCACCACCATTTCCTCCACCATTCTCCCCTTCTTCTACTCCTCCATTCCAACAACAAAAACACCATCTTCTTCCTCCATTTCCAACCAAAACAACCCACTACTTTCAAAACTTCACCACCATCTCCACCACCACCTACACCACCACCAACCATACCATCTTCTTCTCCTCGCCATTCTCTTTCCAACGAACTATAGGTTCGTCCTCCGAAAACACCGTTTACAAAACTCCAAAAATTCCTTTTATACTACACTTGCACCACTATCAACCCTCTCTTTTGGGGCCTTGTCCACCCACTCCGGCCAACTCCAACCAACTCCGGCCGCCGCCGGCGAGGTCCAGCCGACCAACCTCCCCTTTTCCTTCTTTTCCTTTCCTTTCTTTTCTTCTTCTTCCATCTCTTTTCTTTCATTCCTTCTTTCTTTTATTTCTTTCTTTCCTTCATTCCTTTCATCCTTTTTATTTTCTTTATTCTCTTCTCTGATTTTCCCCTGATTCCTGCGTCTCCCCTCTTACTCATTCCTGCGTCTCTCATTTCTCTGTCTCCCCTTTCTCTCCTGTTTTAATACTAGACGCGAAACTTACTCCCGCGTCCAAACACCTCTTTAACGCGATCTTCGCGTTCATATGTTAACGCGACGCGGAGCCCATACTCGCGTCTGCGTTCTTCCTGTGTTATAAAACGCGGGTCTCAGACCCCGCGTTTGTGGCATCAACGCGGCGCAATCCCCGCGTCTGCGACCCCTGCGTCTTCATTCTCACTTTTCTGATTTCATCCTTCTCCTCCTCTCTTTTTATATATATATTGGTTACTTGGACTCCAGAGCTTGGAATTTCTCGGTGTATTGCTTAAAGTTTTAGGCGAGTGTTCTCGCTCTCCTTCTGATCTTTCTGCTTCGTCATGTTAGCTAATATTATATTATTTCACTTGCACACTTGCATGTATCATGCTATCACTTGACGCCTACTTAACATCACCTCTCAGGCATATATCTCATGGCACCTATTATGCTACTTCTTGGTACTCGCCTCGTATGGCATATTGATACTTGGTTTACGATTATCATATTCGCGGGAATCATGTGACTTGAAACTATAATACTCATGTACTCTCGAACTCCTGATCTTGGCATGCACTTGCTTTCCCGTGAATTGATAATTACATAATAAATCATAAAAATGATCAACTTGCATCGGGTCGGGGGAAACTTGCGGCTATCAATATATGTTCGTGTTTACAGTGGTACTAGGTATGTTGTGCAACTAAAACTTCCGGTCTGACCTGAGGGCCTCCAGGCGACCGAGGGGAGCGCTGGCTCCCTCCTTCCTGGTACCATCTTGATAAGGGCATCCTATAAGACCCTACTGTACGCCTTGCGGCAGGTTCCGTCCTCCAGCAACGGAACAATCCTGGGCCGTGGTCCCGGGTATGCACGGGACCCACTGTAAACATTGTTCGTTGATACCCCCGTTGGTTTCCAATAACAGCCTCGAATTACTCGTATGTGGATGTATGTGTGCTGGGACGCTATTACACATACTAGACATACGAGTAGAACGAGTATTAAGTATAAATAATGAATGGCAGAAATAGATTTATTCAGGCCTTATCACTTTCATTTTATGCCTCCATTTCTTACTTACTGTACATGTACTCTCGACACAGTTCTTGATGCTTAATATTGTTTTGATCATATCAACACGCATATACTTATCTCTGTACGACACTTGGCGTTCACCTGTCTATTTGTTAGGGAGTTTCTGACTCCCCTGGACTTGCATGTTCAGGTTCTGAAGCCTGGATTGAAGCGGAGCCCTCCACCGAAGACCAAGCCTATCTCTCGGAGCAGGCTGACTTGTCCTAGTCCTTCTGTTCTTGAACCTTCCTGCTAGCTCGGGGATCTTCTTCTCAGTCTGTGAGCACCTTTTTGCTGTACAAATTGTAATTCTTACTTTTGTACCTGGCTGTGATATAATGTACATGTACCAATATATCACGCTCTGTGATAACTTTGTAATCCTTATGTTGGAATGTATATTGCCTCGTTCTTCCGTACTCTTTTTCTTGTTTGTACTGATGCTTAGCGTATATACGTGAGGGTATTTCTAACCTGCGTATATACGTCGCAGTAGCGTCTCCGTACCCGCCGGATCGGGGCGTTACAAAAAATTTTGATCAATCTTATCAGGAGTTAATCTCCTTGATGTGAAAGAATTTTAGACTTTTTAACCTTTAGAAATAAACCTTCATTGAATAGAAATTGAATCATATTCGTACTCTACTAGAAAAAGAAACCTGCGCCTGAAAAAAAACTGATTCTGCTTCAGAAACGCCCTATGTCCATATGATTAGTCGACTAATTTCTGAAATTAGTTGACTAATATACCAAATTAGTTAACTACTGTAAACTGCTTCCTCTCTGTATCCTGCCTAGTCGACTATATAGTCAACTAGCCTTGTGTATTAGTTGACTTATACTCTTATAAGTCGACTAACTTGTTCCACCTGGTTTCTGTTTCTCCTGCTTCAAACCATCATTTTCTCCAACTCGATTGGATCTTCTTGAACCATCTCCTCTTGAAAATAAGGCAAAATCTTAACAATCTCCATCTTGACTTGTTTTTCAAGCCTTTAGTAAAATACCTTGAGATTTGAATTACTATCTTGTTTCTTTCCTTCGTTGTAACCGTGCCGTAAAGCATTTAGCTCTTGCCCCCCTCCCCGGGGCCTTTGGCCCATTTAACGCCATGGGTTGGGCCATCTCGAGCCATGCTCAGATACACCCTTTCTACTTCCCACAATACTTTGACTCGGTTCACGTCCCGTTACAGTCTTTCTTGAAGAAATTACAGTCTTTCTTGAAGCTTCATCTCACGATGAGCTCCCTTCCAAGCTTATCTCTAAAATTCTATCTCGAACTGAGTTTTCTTTTCTTTTGCTTGTATAACCCTTCACATTTCTCTCCTTTCAGGATTACCGTTTCCTTAGCTAATTGTGACTATGCCTTGTTACACTTGGATCTGGCATCCTTCTTCATCGAGCCCTCATATGGATATTAGATTGTAGCGTGCCTCTGGTATATACCGGACCGCCTCTAGAGCACGCATTGTTCCATCTCTTTCTGTAATCTTGATTGTCCCAGTGTCGATGACCTTGCAAGCTGAGCCATCCACCATCTTGACAGTCCCTTCTTCCTTTGCAACCGAGGAGTCGAATAACTCTTTTGGGAACATACATGAAACATACTATCTGAATCAAAATCCAGCTTTTACCTTGAAAAGTTTTTGTCTTCAACATAAGAAGCCATTAATACGTCGGTATTCTCTACACCGCTTGCTACGACTGCCTCCGCAGCTTGCCTTTTCTTCTTCAACCACTCTTGTTTATGCTTACAATCATTCTTCCAATGACCTTCCCTTTGACAAAAGTGACACGCCTTTAACGAGTTCGGACCTTTCTTTCCTTCTCTTCTTTTTCTTCCTATGACCACCAAATCCGGTCCTGTCTGCTCCTCTTAATTTGATCTTTTCTTAATCTCATTAGACAAGAGAATTGACGTGACCTCCTCTAAGATGAGAGTTTTCTTACCGTAGAGCATGGTGGTGACGATGTGATCATATGATTGTGAAAGCGAACTGAGAAGTATCAATGCTTTGTCCTCATCGTCGATCTTGACATCAACAGTTAGAAGCTCACTGATGATCTTATTGAAGAAGTTTAAATGCTCCAACAGCGTTGTCCCTTCGTTCATGCATAGCCCATATAGTTGTTTCTTGAGATACAGCTTGTTGGAGAGGCTTTTCGTCATATACAATGCTTCTAATCTTGACTATAATCTTGTAGTCGTTTTTTTCATCCAATACATTATATATCACCTCGTCTGTGAGACATAGTTGAATCGTGCTTGCTACCTTTAGATCCACTCCCAAACCTCATCTACGTATTAGCAGGTTTTCCTGATTTTTCCTGCAAGGTTCTTTGAAGACCCTGTTGCACCAGCAACACCTTTACCCTCTTTTGCCATAAATCAAAGCTTCATTTGCCATTGAATTTCTCGACCTCAATTTTACCGTAGAACTTCATATTTTCGACATATCACCCTTCATCAACCTTTAGCTTTGATACTATTGTTGTGAAATTGATATGCTCTGATACCATTTATGCGAATTGATATTCTATGATACCAATTATTACTCTCGGGGGCGACGTTTGCGGAACTTGGCAATATGATGATACTTGCAAAAAGAAAACTGTTGTAAAGCAAACTAACAATATATAGACAAAAGAGTAATAAGAAAGAACATGAGGATTTAACGTGGTTCGGCTCAAACTTCGCCTACGTTTATGGGGAGAAAATTTGAGAGAGTTTATTTAAAACTTGATACAAAGAGATCAAACCTTCCTCTTGATGTAACAAAGAGTATTCACCTTCCTCCTTAATTTACCTAGATTACAAGAGTATTACCTTATCTCTATGCACCTGCACTTGCACCTTGCTCCTCTTTTTCTTGGCTTCCTTCTAATCTCCTTGGTGTTCTCCACATATTTCTCCTTGAGATTAAATATTTATCAATGCTAAGTTATAACCTTTATTTATAGAATTTTACAAAACAACTCTTATTTGGACTATGAGATGATCTTGGGATTGATGTTAAAGAATCTTGATCAATCCTATTAGGAGTTGATTTTCTTGATTTAGAAGAATTCTAGATTCTTTAACTTTTAGAAATAAACCTTCATTTAATAGAAATTGAGTCATATTCGTACTCTACCAGAAAAGAAAACTTGTTCCTGAAAGAAAACTGATTCTGCTTTAGAAACGTCGCTATTAGTCAACTAGTTCATATGATTAGTCGACTAGTTCCTGAAATTTGTCGACTAATACACCAAGTTAGTCGACTACTGGAAACTGTTTCCTCTCTGTAACCTACCTCGTTGAAATAGTCGACTAGTCTTGTGTATTAGTCGACTTATACTCTTATAAGTCGATAGCTTGTTCACATGGGTTCTGTTCTCCTGCTTCAAACTTGGAGTTAGTTTGGTAAACCCATTAACAACAACTTGGAGTTAGTTTGGTAAACCCATTAACAGCACCAAAACCTGTTAAAATTGATAAATTGGTTACTGGTATGCTTTTATGCATTCAGTTAATGGTGTTAGCCCCAAATGACAGAAATGATAGATGTGATACAACTTCTCACAATGTTAAGCAGGGGAGTTTGATCACTTTACAATATGGGTGGTCATCTGATTTTAGTCGTAAATTCAGGCTGCTAGTGAAATATGCCCTTTTAACAATTTAGACATTTCTTCTGTGTAGTATTTGTCCCCCTCTGCTAAACTTGTCTTTCATTCTGGATAAGAGTGCCTAGAGTCTTGAGGAAATATTTTCCTTCTCATCGACCCACTAAGCTAATAGATTTGAACCTTGTATCCTTGAGTAATCATCATTGTTCAAGACATTTTTAGTTAAGATAAAGTTGGGTAGGGGGTACAACTCCAAGTCAAGATGCATAGCACATAATAGGTTTGCATAATCTCAAGAAATGGCTGTTAACTGACTGACTTCAACTAGTTGTAGCCAAATGTATAACCCATGCAATTGGGTGAAGATGTGCTTTATTTAAAACTTAGAATATTAGGGAAGATACTAGAGCATGGTACTCTAAAACTTAGAATACTAGGGAAGATACTAGAGTATGGTACTCCTTTTGTAAACAAAATTACCCTGCAATCTAGAAATTAAAAGTTTGATTCCTGGAACTTGTTTATACTGCATTTAGTCTTTTAGCCAAAAGGCCGAGAATTGGAACTCACTGGTATGCATTTTTGCTGGAAATCACAATCCATGTGTGTGCTCAAGAGATGTCTTAAATATATAATGGAAACTTAAAAGCTGGGGCTGATTAGGGGTGGACTAAGACGACAATAATTGTGGTACTAAACCTTGAACTAGTTCCCTCATGTTGATATAGCACTCACTTTGTGGCTATGTTAGTCAGGTGTATGCAAGGTATCCTATATCCATAGTTGGACATATTGACTAGCTAAATCAAGTTATATACATGTTTACTAGATTTATACTTTTATATATACTGTTTATGTGTGTTATCCAAATATTGGAGATTGCAGTCAATGACATTTCACAGAAATAATCTGATGCTTTGCAGCTTGGAAAGTACAGTAGCAACACTGCGAGCAGGAGCAGAATATGCGGGTTTTTCTGTGCAAAATTGTGTGCTCATTGCTGGCAGCCAATCTGGTGTTGTTGGAGCTGAACGTATAGGCATGCCTTGTGTGGTTTTACGGAGCAGGTGTAAACCTCTTTTCCACTTTGATTAGATCTAGAAATCTCATATTATTTCTTAAATTAGAAGCTATTTACAAAATTTCTTCTACTGAAGTGCATGACAGCATGATAACCTTTTTATTTTACATGGTTCAGTCACCATCGGCAGCTCCCCCTGCAGCCTTGTTTTGCTTTGACTGCCAAAAATAATTGCGGAAATGCCAAACTTGCTTTATATTGGGGAACTTTCATCTGCAAGTTCTTTTAAGTGCTCCAGTAATTGACTGTTCTTGTATCATTGTGGGCAATATGTTTGCTGATGGTGGAACATGAAACATAATTTTCCTTCAGTTCATATATCTAACTAATAATTTTAAGTCCAACAATATCTTTTCATTTCTAGGACTTGAAAATCCACTATGATGGAAAGATGTTGCCGAAGTTCAATGGAATATATTAGGAAACTTGTCTATGCAATTTGATTTAAGCAACACGGTCTCTAAGAAGGGGGAAAATGGTTTGACCTTTAAGTGCATCTAGGAGCAGCCTTAGCCGAAATATAGCCTTATACAATATCTGGTGCCCAATATCTAGGGATCATTTTTTTTTTTTTTATTTGTATTTTAGCTTCACATCATGAGGCATTCACTGGGAACAAAGAAACTCAACTTTTTTTTTTCATAAAAAGAACGTAGGGTAGATAACCTCCCGTAATCCGAGTGGCTAAACCCCGCTTTACATGCTTTATAGAAGAAGATTTGTACTGGCGAGAGGTGACAATGAAACTTCTATTTAAAGCTCCCTTTTGAATGCAGGGACACCGCCATGTTTTTGATAAATAGGTGCACTTTCTGAGTCCTCAATGATTTGAACACTGGTCTCCTGTTTGCCAATCCCTTCATTACCACTGTGCCAAATGTCTCTTGGCTACCCTTGCATTCTTTTATGATTCCAAATGGAAAGTTAATCTCTAATTATGTCTTTCATATGCAACAAAAAAAAAAAAACAAAACAAAACAAACAAAACAAAACCTAAAGATGAAATAATATTGTGTACTGACTCTTTGGAGCATATAATCAATGTATTTAGTGTCCAAAACATAAGTGCACATATTTTTCCATTTCTCCCTCTTCCCACAAATGATGATTATGTATTAAGTTGATGGGAGTAGTAATGATCCCCTACCTGAGATCCCAACCCCCAATTTGTTACAGTCAGCTCAGCACTCCCTTTTTCATTGTAGAATTACTCCTTTTCTGTCATTCTACTCTATTGTTCAGATTCTTATCAGCCATGCATTCATGAAAGTTCAGTTGCTTCAACTTATTTGTGATCGTTACTTCTTCGTAAATAGTCTCACTGCAAGAGCAGAGTTCCGGAAGGCAAAGGCCGTCATGGATGGATTTGGAGGTGCAGACTTGACTCTCTCCAAATTGCGCAGCAAAAGATAGGCTTGAATCTGCTGACCGAAGAACATGTGAACCGAGCAACAAGGAGGCCGTTTATGGTGCCAAGGTTAATTACAAAGACTTTCAGAATATAACCATTTAACTTGTATATTTCTTCCTCCGTGCAGAATATCCTAAAATGTTGTTGTCCCATGGATCTAGAGCAGTGGTCAAACTCTCCAAACTGTTTTTTTCAATAGAACATAATTTGTAACTCGAAAACATTATTTACGCTGTCAACTACTTGGAAGTTGAAGTCACCTTGAAGGTAAAATTTCTGATTGCCAATGTGAGTGGCCTCAATTCTTTTCTGCCCTAAAATTGGTCTAGTGCTTCATTCAAACTTTTATCAGGTTCTAGTAGTTTGCTAGGATTGGTTTATTATCAAAAGCTCATTTTTGTTTAACTGAACTGTAAAGTTGAAACTTAATAGAAGCAGAGAGATTATCCTTTTCACTTGGGCCTGTTTGTTTACAGTCAACAAAATAATTCTGACATTGGATTTGGAATCCCAATTCCATTGCATGTTTGCATTTGACTTATCCCAGGATTCCTGAATCCATAGATTATCATCCATCCTTAAAAACAATAGAATGCAAACTTGCTAATTGCAAAACACAGGCCCTAACCAAAAAGAGGAAACAAGTAATCAAAATCATACGAAATAGAGAAACAATGTTCATTCTTGAGAGATTAGAAAATCCTGAATGAATGTGTGCGCGCGCGGGCAAGGAAGCTAAGAAAGTTATTTGGCAATGGTAAACTCAAAGCACATTATTGCTTATGTGAGGAGTGTTGGCCCAGAGGCCTTCCACTCTAGTTTGATGATGATTAACTCATGTAGTTATGTTTACTAATAATCTTGTGATTTTAGTTTCAGATCATTAATCAAGATATTAGTTAGTGATTAGCTTCAACAAAAGAGTTTGAAAGCTTTCACATGGTGATTACAGAGCCCGAGCATCAAGATCATACATAGCACTCGTTAGAGTCAAGCTCGGTGGATCACGTTTTGGATCGGGTCGACTTGAAGATGGAAGATCGTCAAGAAGACTTAGGTATCCTAGTTAGTTTGTGTTTTAGATCCATTTGTAAAGATTAGATAGTTGATATGCTCAAGTGCACAATACACACACGTTTTTATGTTTGGATATTGTTTTTTGGTTTTGGCTTAACCGATATTTATTTTCATGAATAGTAGATCAAAACAAGTTAATTGGTTTATGTATAGTAGATTCATTCTATACATGCATGCTTAACTTCCTAGACAAACTATTTTGACTTTCCTATTCATGTATTGAAAAATCTAAGTTTGGTAAAATACAGTTTTTAGTTTTTGACAAAATTTATAAGACAAAAAAATAGTCCAAAATGTTTGAAATTTGTGTTGAAATTTTAACACAAGTTTATATATCAATGTAAAATGATAAAACTATTTTTGTGAAATTTTAGAAGTTTTATGGGATTTATTAAAATATTTTAAAAACCAGTTTCTGACCCAGAACAGTGCCTGACAGGCTCTGTCGGTCGATCGCACGGTCGACCGACCCAGAGCCGGTCGACCGGGCGGTCGACCGACGTGCACAGCCTGTGCACGTCTGGGCCTGGCATTGGGCCGGTCGACCGGATTCCTCCAACGGTCGAAAAAACGACCGTTGGCGGTCGACCGTGCGGTCGACCGCCAGCCGTGCTGGCTGAAAAATCAGCCAACGGCTAGTTTATTGGAGAGGGCTATTTATACCCCATTTCTGGGGAGTTTGATAAGATTTTTAAGAAAGAAAAAATTAGTGTTTCTCCAGAGTTTATTTCCAAGTTTTCAAAAGTGTTTTTGGGTTTTAAACTTCCAATTTGATTTGTGTTTAGGTTTTAGAAAATCAAAGAAAACTAGGTTTTTGGGATATTGATTTGGATTTTCATTTCTATCATTTACAAGAGATTTCCCAAGTAGTTTTTCTTTGTTATTGATTTCCAAAACACTTGTTTTCCACACTTGAGCTTATCATCTATCCTATTCTATTAGGATCTTGTTTGTGAAAAAAGAGAAAAGGTTTGTGGTTGAGATATACCACTTGTTAAAAACCCCTTGTTGGTTGCTCCCTCTTTGGTAGAGGTTGAGGTTGTTGGTTTGCTCCCTCTAGTGAGAGGTGGAGTTGGTGATTGTTTGTATCCTCTTGGTGAGGTGGATTGTGATTGTATAGCCTCGATGGAGGTTGGTGTTTGAGAGAGGAGTTCGGTACTCCCGCTTGTACAAATCCTCCTCGGTGGAGGTTCCCTCGGTGGAAGTCCTCGGTGGACAAGTTAGTGGATTGGAAATCATTCTCGGTGAAGGCGGGGACGTAGAGCTAGGGGCTCGAACCTCGAAATATATCTTTGTGTTTGCGTTTAATCCATTGACTCTAACTCTCTCTCTTTATTTTGTGTTGTGCATTGATTCATATTGTCATATCTTATTTGCTTGCATTTGTGCCTTGCATATATTCATATTGCCTATTCATATTATATGCTTGGTTTGTTTGTGTGTGCCTCACTTATACTTAACCACGAGAGCTTCATATAACACCTCAACCTTATCTAGGGTGTAATACCCGTTCCCGGAATACGTACTTAGTTGCGTATTCAGATTTTCGATCGTATTTTTTCGACTTGTTTCCTGTATTTATGCTGTTTTATGAATTCCTTATATGATTGTTTTGTCTTGGATTTGGATTCGTGGACTCGGAGTCAGCCCTAGTCTGAACCGAGGCCCGATCATAGTATTATTCTTCGATCTAGTCTTTCTGATATGTAGATTTGACCGATTTCAGTTTTAAACGTTATTTTCCAATATATTAGGTTTTCCATGATTTCCTAGAT
This sequence comes from Agave tequilana, assembly GCA_038442645.1. NCBI lineage: Eukaryota > Viridiplantae > Streptophyta > Magnoliopsida > Asparagales > Asparagaceae > Agave > Agave tequilana. The sequence goes on along the minus strand of JAVJIF010030841.1, from coordinate 13,885 downwards.
TTTTCTGGAATTAAAATGAATTTCTTCAAAACCGGTGTCGGCCAGTGCCGCTGACCGATTCCTGGATTTTTAATTCTCAAATTGTTTGGAATTTCATGATGATCCTTTAGACATAATTACTTAGAATCATATTTCTTATTTACATTCTTTTTCTGAGAATTTTATGATTTTATGAAAATTCTTTCGGAGTCGGTAGGTAGCTGATTCCAGGATTTTTAGTTTCAAAACTATAAAGTATTTCTTCAAACGGATTTCACTATTGGTCTTTATATATTATTATTGATTTTTGATAATTATTTCGAGTCGATCCGAGATACTTGAATTTCGGACGATTCCGGCATTTTCCGAATTGATTTCCACATCTTTGACTTTAACCCGGGTATCTGTCTATTCAGCAGTTTCATTTTGGGTCCAAGAGAAAATATCTCTTTATCATTTCATTTCCTTCCTTTTCCTATTCCTTTCCTTCCTCCACAAATCAAAGCTTTTCCAAAATCCCAATTTTCCGATTTCCCACCTTCTCCAATTTCCACCTCATTTCCCACTCACTTTCCATCTAATCCCACTCATTCTCTCTCTCTCCCATAGCCGGCCAAGTGGCCAGGTGAGGGACACCTCACCCCCTCCCCTTTTTTGCAAAAACCCCCATCACATCTACCTTATTTCACCCCCTTTACAAAATCCCAATCATATATATAATTTCCCTTTACACTTCACTCCACTTTCTTCCTCACTTCACCAAAAGAGAAATCCTCTTCACCAAGATCCCTCCTCCCTCTCAAGACTTCAAGGGCTTCATCTAGGGCATCGTCAAGACTTCATCTTCAACCTCCAACTCCCAAAGCAACACCAAGATCACCTTCTCCATCTCAAGCAACAACTAATTGTGGATTGAAGCCATCATCCCTCCTTGGATCAAGCTCCAATTAAACCATCCAAGTGAGTATCTTTACTCACCAAGACTTGATCACTTCCTATTGTACTTATACCCTCATATCTTGTACACACATAACATAAAAGTCACATTTTTAGGCCATCAAACCCAAACCCTAGATTCAGTTCTGTACTCTGCTCACGACCACGATTAGTCGACTTAACCTAGGAGCTAGTCGACTAGAACACTTAGCTGAAACTTAGTTTTCTGGAAAACACAGTATTAGTCGACTTACCCCAAATATTAGTCGACTAATCTTCCCTGGAAACAAATCTCAACTCTCTGGGAATCACTATTAGTCGACTCCTGAATCCACCTAGTCGACTAACCCTTCCTGAACCAGAAAACCCCAACTTTCTGTATCACAGACTTAGTCGACTTAAGTATCTGTTAGTCGACTTGACTCTTCTATTAGTCGACTACTCCCTTGACCCTAGTCGACTAACATTTCCTGAATCAGAAACCCAACTCTCTGTTACACAGTTTTAGTCGACTGTACCCTACTGTTAGTCGACTAACCCTTCTATTAGTCGACTACTCTCTTGACCTAGTCGACTAACTTTGTCTGATTGTTCTAGTTGATTCCTATCTAAACTTTGGATCTTATGCTTGGTTCAGGTATTTGTATACAGTACTTCATGACTCGTTACTTGGTGTATATTACTTCTAGTTACTCCATAATTCTATGTATGTATTGCCCTGTAATTGCTTGTTTCATTCTTATACTTGTACCTTGCCGTGATACTATTGCTTCCTTATTTTATAGCATGCGTGGCAGACCCTTTGAGGTCGTTGAACCCTAAGTTGTTTTTATGTTTCCACTTGCCTTACCTTAATACAGCCTTGTCAGTTATCTATTTCCTTTTAACACATGTATATCACATGACACCTAATATGTTATCACCTGACCAACTGACATACCACTACCTTGTTAGACCCTCTTGTTAGGTCATGAGTGACCCGGCCAATTATTAATTCTTCGTTATGTTTTATTGCTTGTTATATATTACCACCTTGTCATGCTATCTCTTAAACCAAGCATGATACACTTGACTTTATGATTATCGTGTTTACGGGAACCCTGCCTTGTTTTATGGAACTAAGTGCCACACCATACTCGGTGGGGGCCACCTCTAGAATCCTTTCCCTCAGAGCAAAGTGCCACATGGAACAAAGTGCCACACCACACGGTGGGGGCCACCTCTTGAATCCGTGGGGGCCACCTCTTGAATCTGTAGGGTTATTACTGTTATGTTCACTTATTCCCGTAAACTGATAATCCTTAATAAGCTACAACTTGTATGGGGTATGGGTGGAAGTGATGGATGCCGGAATGATACCTTGCTTATAGTAGGGGGACGAAATATAGTAGATAACTGTTAGTGGGACCTTGGGCCCACATTAGATGACTGTTAGGGGGACTTGGGCCTCCAAACCGGTTCCAGGTGTATGGAAACTACTATAAGAAGTGTTATCAGTTCTCCATCTACTTCCGACAACGACCCTCGACTTTCTTATATATGGATGTATGTGAGTTGGGATCGATACCGAGACACATACCGAGATATATGGGTCAGACGAGTAATAATAATAATAGGCTCAATTATGGTTATTGTTATGATTATTGTTTCATGTCATAGTCCCTGTTATGACTCATGTTATATTGTGACTCCTACTTTACTTGTTATGATTCCAGTGATGATTCCGGTTTTGATCTTGTCATGATCCTTGTCATTCTTGTTATGCATTCCTTTTTGACTATCATATAGTTTGCAACTCTGATTCTATATGCTTGGGATTACCGTGGCATGAGATAACGGTATATAGATGAGGGTTTCCTTGTTTGGATTATTCCCTCGATGTATTAGTCTCATGGGACCGTGACTTAAGCATATACAATCACTTTTGCTTGTAATCAGCTTTACTTGTATTTTCCGTTTTATGATTATGTTAATACCTGTCCTTATATTCCATACTTGTGTTCTAACCCATATTCATGTCTCTTAGCCACTTGGCTGTAGCTCATTTATTGTTATATGTCTTGATTCCTTGGATTTGCATATTCAGATTCCGGAGCTTGGATCGAAGTGGAGTTGTCCACCGTAGATCGAGCTCTCCTTAGCGAGCAGGCATCTTGGCTCCAGTTCCTTGCACCTGACTCCTTTGACTCACGGATCTTCATCCTACTCGTGAGCATTTTGTCTTCTTATTGTATATTTGACTTTTGGACTTGTTATGATAAAAGACATATGTAATATGTAATGTTTATCATACTGTGATGACTTTGTATCTGTACCTTTATGTTGGCATATGTGTGTATACCACGCTTTGTGTTGCACTCTGATCCTTTCTTGTTGTACTTTATGCTTAGCGTATATACGTGGGGGCACTCTCTGACCTACGTATATACGCCGCAGTGACGTCCCCGTATTCGTGGAATCGGGGCGTTACAGGTTGGTATCAGAGCTTAGGCTCTCCCACCTATAGTACAAGCAAGTGGCAAATTCTAGTAGTTTGCTATTGCCAACTACAATGTACAAAGTTATCTAGTCCTTCTTGATTCTACATTTAGTCCTCCTAGATTTCTTCCTTCATATCCTGAAATCCTTCCATTTTTCCAACTCCTTCCAGTTATCTTTAGCCATCCTAGTATGGAGAGGAGATCGGGTCGTAGCAACTCTGGATCAGCATCGAATGGAGCAGCGGGAGAGAATGTGGATATATTGAGGTTATCCAGATGATGATGGAGAATCAGCAACAGCAGACCGAGCTTCTCCGGCAAGAGATGGCAGCACCTAAGGAACAGAGGCCGGGGAACATTTCAGACTTCAGGAGGCTGCAGCCAGCCATATTCACGGGTGGAGAGAAACCCTTGGAGGCTGAGCAATGGCTGACCGACACTTCAGACTTGCTGAATGCAGCCAGAGTTCCACAGGAGAACCAAGTTAAGGTTGCCAAGATTCAACTGAAGGATATAGCCAGGACTTGGTGGCTAGCAGAGGAGGCCAGATTGGAGAAGCCTGTCACTTGGGACGCCTTCTCCAAGAGTTTTTACAGCAGATTCTTCCCTGTCACAGCCCAGAAGGACATGGAAGAGCAATTCATCAGACTTCGGCAGGGGAGTAAGTCCGTGGATGAGTATGCCGCGGAGTTTCTCAGATTGAGCCGCTTTGCCCCGTATATGGTGACGGATGAAGAGAAGCGGGCAAGCAGATTTCAGCAGGGATTACAGATGGACCTACAAGTATTCTTGATGCCCCAACAGCTGAAGACATATTCAGAGGTTCTCACCATAGCTCGAGAAGTAGAGCGTGGACTGGAGAAGAAGAAGGAGAATCAGATGAAGAGCCAAGCCAAGAAGAGGCCTTTTGAGTTGATGGATGAGGAGGATGCGGATAGGGCAACCCAGGGCCCGATGATGAAGAGACCATTCCAAACTCCTCTTCCTCAGATCACATGCAATTTCTGCCACAGGCCCGGACACTATAAGAGAGATTGTCGGGTGGCCAATGGATTATGTTTGGCATGTGGGGCAAGAGGTCATGCACTCAGGGATTGCCGGTACAGAAAGTTTGAGCATACGGCACCAGTCAGACCAGCTCTTCCAGCTCCAGCACGTCCAGCTCCAGCACTTCCAGCGCCACCACTGAGGAGGAACCCTGAACCTGTTGATCGAAGAGTTCCATTTCCACCCCAACGGTATGATCATCAGCAGAGAGGAATGAGAGCCAGAGCAGATCAGGGCAGAGGCCAAGTTCACTTCATGGCAGCAGAGACCTCAGGCGATGCAGCAGAGTGGGAAAACCAGTATCCAGATCAGGAGCGTTAGAATATCATGGTAACCACTACCCCATTTCTGTATTTGAGTTGGTTATCTTTCTTAATATTTTTCCATTGTCATTCTATCATTGTTCATTCTAGTCCTTCTTGTGTTTATCTTATTCTCTGTTTTGGTTTATGAAGCCTTTATTCGTGCCCTTGTCCCTTCGTGTTCAATTTATCCCCTTAACGAAATTGCGAGGACGCAATTTTTTGTAAGGTGGTGGATTGTAATACCCCGTTCCCGGAATACGTACTTAGTTGCGTATTCAGATTTTCGATCGTATTTTTTCGACTTGTTTCCTGTATTTATGCTGTTTTATGAATTCCTTATATGATTTTTGTCTTGGATTTGGATTCGTGGACTCGGAGTCAGCCCTAGTCTGAACCGAGGGCCCGATCATAGTATATTCTTCGATCTAGTCTTTCTGATATGTAGATTTGACCGATTTCAGTTTTAAACGTTATTTTCCAATATATTAGGTTTTCCATGATTTCCTAGATTTTTCTGGAATTAAAATGAATTTCTTCAAAACCGGTGTCGGCCAGTGCCGCTGACCGATTCCTGGATTTTTAATTCTCAAATTGTTTGGAATTTCATGATGATCCTTTAGACATAATTACTTAGAATCATATTTCTTATTTACATTCTTTTTCTGAGAATTTTATGATTTTATGAAAATTCTTTCGGAGTCGGTAGGTAGCTGATTCCAGGATTTTTAGTTTCAAAACTATAAAGTATTTCTTCAAACGGATTTCACTATTGGTCTTTATATATTATTATTGATTTTTGATAATTATTTCGAGTCGATCCGAGATACTTGAATTTCGGACGATTCCGGCATTTTCCGAATTGATTTCCACATCTTTGACTTTAACCCGGGTATCTGTCTATTCAGCAGTTTCATTTTGGGTCCAAGAGAAAATATCTCTTATCATTTCATTTCCTTCCTTTTCCTATTCCTTTCCTTCCTCCACAAATCAAAGCTTTTCCAAAATCCCAATTTTCAATTTCCCACCTTCTCCAATTTCCACCTCATTTCCCACTCACTTTCCATCTAATCCCACTCATTCTCTCTCTCTCCCATAGCCGGCCAAGTGGCCAGGTGAGGGACACCTCACCCCCTCCCTTTTTGCAAAAACCCCCATCACATCTACCTATTTCACCCCCTTTACAAAATCCCAATCATATATATAATTTCCCTTTACACTTCACTCCACTTCTTCCTCACTTCACCAAAAGAGAAATCCTCTTCACCAAGATCCCTCCTCCCTCTCAAGACTTCAAGGGCTTCATCTAGGGCATCGTCAAGACTTCATCTTCAACCTCCAACTCCCAAAGCAACACCAAGATCACCTTCTCCATCTCAAGCAACAACTAATTGTGGATTGAAGCCATCATCCCCTCCTTGGATCAAGCTCCAATTAAACCATCCAAGTGAGTATCTTTACTCACCAAGACTTGATCACTTCCTATTGTACTTATACCCTCATATCTTGTACACACATAACATAAAAATCACATTTTTAGGCCATCAAACCCAAACCCTAGATTCAGTTCTGTACTCTGCTCACGACCACGATTAGTCGACTTAACCTAGGAGCTAGTCGACTAGAACACTTAGCTGAAACTTACTTTTCTGGAAAACACAGTATTAGTCGACTTACCCCAAATATTAGTCGACTAATCTTCCCTGGAAACAAATCTCAACTCTCTGGAAATCACTATTAGTCGACTCCTGAATCCACCTAGTCGACTAACCCTTCCTGAACCAGAAAACCCCAACTTTCTGTATCACAGACTTAGTCGACTTAAGTATCTGTTAGTCGACTTGACTCTTCTATTAGTCGACTACTCCCTTGACCCTAGTCGACTAACATTTCCTGAATCAGAAACCCAACTCTCTGTTACACAGTTTTAGTCGACTGTACCCTACTGTTAGTCGACTAACCCTTCTATTAGTCGACTACTCTCTTGACCTAGTCGACTAACTTTGTCTGATTGTTATAGTTGATTCCTATCTAAACTTTGGATCTTATGCTTGGTTCAGGTATTTGTATACAGTGCTTCATGACTCGTTACTTGGTGTATATTACTTCTAGTTACTCCATAATTCTATGTTTATGTATTGCCCTGTAATTGCTTGTTTCATTCTTATACTTGTACCTTGCCGTGATACTATTGCTTCCTTATTTTATAGCATGCGTGGCAGACCCTTTGAGGTCGTTGAACCCTAAGTTGTTTTTATGTTTCCACTTGCCTTACCTTAATACAGCCTTGTCAGTTATCTATTTCCTTTTAACACATGTATATCACATGACACCTAATATGTTATCACCTGACCAACTGACATGCCACTACCTTGTTAGACCCTCTTGTTAGGTCATGAGTGACCCGGCCAATTATTAATTCTTCGTTATGTTTTATTGCTTGTTATATATTACCACCTTGTCATGCTATCTCTTAAACCAAGCATGATACACTTGACTTTATGATTATCGTGTTTACGGGAACCCTGCCTTGTTTTATGGAACTAAGTGCCACACCATACTCGGTGGGGGCCACCTCTAGAATCCTTTCCCTCAGAGCAAAGTGCCACATGGAACAAAGTGCCACACCACACGGTGGGGGCCACCTCTTGAATCCGTGGGGGCCACCTCTTGAATCTGTAGGGCTATTACTGTTATGTTCACTTATTCCCGTAAACTGATAATCCTTAATAAGCTACAACTTGTATGGGGTATGGGTGGAAGTGATGGATGCCGGAATGATACCTTGCTTATAGTAGGGGGACGAAATATAGTAGATAACTGTTAGTGGGACCTTGGGCCCACATTAGATGACTGTTAGGGGGACTTGGGCCTCCAAACCGGTTCCAGGTGTATGGAAACTACTATAAGAAGTGTTATCAGTTCTCCATCTACTTCCGACAACGACCCTCGACTTTCTTATATATGGATGTATGTGAGTTGGGATCGATACCGAGACACATACCGAGATATATGGGTCAGACGAGTAATAATAATAATAGGCTCAATTATGGTTATTGTTATGATTATTGTTTCATGTCATAGTCCCTGTTATGACTCATGTTATATTGTGACTCCTACTTTACTTGTTATGATTCCAGTGATGATTCCGGTTTTGATCTTGTCATGATCCTTGTCATTCTTGTTATGCATTCCTTTTGACTATCATATGGTTTGCAACTCTGATTCTATATGCTTGGGATTACCGTGGCATGAGATAACGGTATATAGATGAGGGTTTCCTTGTTTGGATTATTCCCTCGATGTATTAGTCTCATGGGACCGTGACTTAAGCATATACAATCACTTTTGCTTGTAATCAGCTTTACTTGTATTTTCCGTTTTATGATTATGTTAATACCTGTCCTTATATTCCATACTTGTGTTCTAACCCCTATTCATGTCTCTTAGCCACTTGGCTGTAGCTCATTTATTGTTATATGTCTTGATTCCTTGGATTTGCATATTCAGATTCCGGAGCTTGGATCGAAGTGGAGTTGTCCACCGTAGATCGAGCTCTCCTTAGCGAGCAGGCATCTTAGCTCCAGTTCCTTGCACCTGACTCCTTTTGACTCACGGGATCTTCATCCTACTCGTGAGCATTTTGTCTTCTTATTGTATATTTGACTTTTGGACTTGTTATGATAAAAGACATATGTAATATGTAATGTTTATCATACTGTGATGACTTTGTATCTGTACCTTTATGTTGGCATATGTGTGTATACCACGCTTTGTGTTGCACTCTGATCCTTTCTTGTTGTACTTTATGCTTAGCGTATATACGTGGGGGCACTCTCTGACCTACGTATATACGCCGCAGTGACGTCCCCGTATCGTGGAATCGGGGCGTTACAGGTTGGTATCAGAGCTTAGGCTCCCCACCTATAGTACAAGCAAGTGGCAAATTCTAGTAGTTTGCTATTGCCAACTACAATGTACAAAGTTATCTAGTCCTTCTTGATTCTACATTTAGTCCTCCTAGATTTCTTCCTTCATATCCTGAAATCCTTCCATTTTTCCAACTCCTTCCAGTTATCTTTAGCCATCCTAGTATGGAGAGGAGATCGGGTCGCAGCAACTCTGGATCAGCATCGAATGGAGCAGCGGGAGAGAATGTGGATATATTGAGGTTATCCAGATGATGATGGAGAATCAGCAACAGCAGACCGAGCTTCTCCGGCAAGAGATAGCAGCACCTAAGGAACAGAGGCCGGGGAACATTTCAGACTTCAGGAGGCTGCAGCCAGCCATATTCACGGGTGGAGAGAAACCCTTGGAGGCTGAGCAATGGCTGACCGACACTTCAGACTTGCTGAATGCAGCCAGAGTTCCACAGGAGAACCAAGTTGAGGTTGCCAAGATTCAACTGAAGGATATAGCCAGGACTTGGTGGCTAGCAGAGGAGGCCAGATTGGAGAAGCCTGTCACTTGGGACACCTTCTCCAAGAGTTTTTACAGCAGATTCTTCCCTGTCACAGCCCAGAAGGACATGGAAGAGCAATTCATCAGACTTCGGCAGGGGAGTAAGTCCGTGGATGAGTATGCCGCGGAGTTTCTCAGATTGAGCCGCTTTGCCCCGTATATGGTGACGGATGAAGAGAAGCGGGCAAGCAGATTTCAGCAGGGATTACAGATGGACCTACAAGTATTCTTGATGCCCCAACAGCTGAAGACATATTCAGAGGTTCTCACCATAGCTCGAGAAGTAGAGCGTGGACTGGAGAAGAAGAAGGAGAATCAGATGAAGAGCCAAGCCAAGAAGAGGCCTTTTGAGTTGATGGATGAGGAGGATGCGGATAGGGCAACCCAGGGCCCGATGATGAAGAGACCATTCCAAACTCCTCTTCCTCAGATCACATGCAATTTCTGCCACAGGCCCGGACACTATAAGAGAGATTGTCGGGTGGCCAATGGATTATGTTTGGCATGTGGGGCAAGAGGTCATGCACTCAGGATTGCCGGTACAGAAAGTTTGAGCATACGGCACCAGTCAGACCAGCTCTTCCAGCTCCAGCACGTCCAGCTCCAGCACTTCCAGCGCCACCACTGAGGAGGAACCCTGAACCTGTTGATCGAAGAGTTCCATTTCCACCCCAACGGTATGATCATCAGCAGAGAGGAATGAGAGCCAGAGCAGATCAGGGCAGAGGCCAAGTTCACTTCATGGCAGCAGAGACCTCAGGCGATGCAGCAGAGTGGGAAACCAGTATCCAGATCAGGAGCTTAGAATATCATGGTAACCACTACCCCATTTCTTGTATTTGAGTTGGTTATCTTTCTTAATATTTTTCCATTGTCATTCTATCATTGTTCATTCTAGTCCTTCTTGTGTTTATCTTATTCTCTGTTTTGGTTTTATGAAGCCTTTATTCGTGCCCTTGTCCCCTTCGTGTTCAATTTATCCCCTTAACGAAATTGCGAGGACGCAATTTTTTGTAAGGTGGGTGGATTGTAATACCCCGTTCCCGGAATACGTACTTAGTTGCGTATTCAGATTTTCGATCGTATTTTTTCGACTTGTTTCCTGTATTTATGCTGTTTTATGAATTCCTTATATGATTGTTTTGTCTTGGATTTGGATTCGTGGACTCGGAGTCAGCCCTAGTCTGAACCGAGGGCCCGATCATAGTATATTCTTCGATCTAGTCTTTCTGATATGTAGATTTGACCGATTTCAGTTTTAAACGTTATTTTCCAATATATTAGGTTTTCCATGATTTCCTAGATTTTTCTGGAATTAAAATGAATTTCTTCAAAACCGGTGTCGGCCAGTGCCGCTGACCGATTCCTGGATTTTTAATTCTCAAATTGTTTGGAATTTCATGATGATCCTTTAGACATAATTACTTAGAATCATATTTCTTATTTACATTCTTTTTCTGAGAATTTTATGATTTTATGAAAATTCTTTCGGAGTCGGTAGGTAGCTGATTCCAGGATTTTTAGTTTCAAAACTATAAAGTATTTCTTCAAACGGATTTCACTATTGGTCTTTATATATTATTATTGATTTTTGATAATTATTTCGAGTCGATCCGAGATACTTGAATTTCGGACGATTCCGGCATTTTCCGAATTGATTTCCACATCTTTGACTTTAACCCGGGTATCTGTCTATTCAGCAGTTTCATTTTGGTCCAAGAGAAATATCTCTTTATCATTTCATTTCCTTCCTTTTCCTATTCCTTTCCTTCCTCCACAAATCAAAGCTTTTCCAAAATCCCAATTTTCCAATTCCCACCTTCTCCAATTTCCACCTCATTTCCCACTCACTTTCCATCTAATCCCACTCATTCTCTCTCTCTCCCATAGCCGGCCAAGTGGCCAGGTGAGGGACACCTCACCCCCTCCCTTTTTTGCAAAAACCCCCATCACATCTACCTTATTTCACCCCCTTTACAAAATCCCAATCATATATATAATTTCCCTTTACACTTCACTCCACTTTCTTCCTCACTTCACCAAAAGAGAAATCCTCTTCACCAAGATCCCTCCTCCCTCTCAAGACTTCAAGGGCTTCATCTAGGGCATCGTCAAGACTTCATCTTCAACCTCCAACTCCCAAAGCAACACCAAGATCACCTTCTCCATCTCAAGCAACAACTAATTGTGGATTGAAGCCATCATCCCTCCTTGGATCAAGCTCCAATTAAACCATCCAAGTGAGTATCTTTACTCACCAAGACTTGATCACTTCCTATTGTACTTATACCCTCATATCTTGTACACACATAACATAAAAATCACATTTTTAGGCCATCAAACCCAAACCCTAGATTCAGTTCTGTACTCTGCTCACGACCACGATTAGTCGACTTAACCTAGGAGCTAGTCGACTAGAACACTTAGCTGAAACTTAACTTTTCTGGAAAACACAGTATTAGTCGACTTACCCCAAATATTAGTCGACTAATCTTCCCTGGAAACAAATCTCAACTCTCTGGGAATCACTATTAGTCGACTCCTGAATCCACCTAGTCGACTAACCCTTCCTGAACCAGAAAACCCCAACTTTCTGTATCACAGACTTAGTCGACTTAAGTATCTGTTAGTCGACTTGACTCTTCTATTAGTCGACTACTCCCTTGACCCTAGTCGACTAACATTTCCTGAATCAGAAACCCAACTCTCTGTTACACAGTTTTAGTCGACTGTACCCTACTGTTAGTCGACTAACCCTTCTATTAGTCGACTACTCTCTTGACCTAGTCGACTAACTTTGTCTGATTGTTATAGTTGATTCCTATCTAAACTTTGGATCTTATGCTTGGTTCAGGTATTTGTATACAGTGCTTCATGACTCGTTACTTGGTGTATATTACTTCTAGTTACTCCATAATTCTATGTTTATGTATTGCCTGTAATTGCTTGTTTCATTCTTATACTTGTACCTTGCCGTGATACTATTGCTTCCTTATTTTATAGCATGCGTGGCAGACCCTTTGAGGTCGTTGAACCCTAAGTTGTTTTTATGTTTCCACTTGCCTTACCTTAATACAGCCTTGTCAGTTATCTATTTCCTTTTAACACATGTATATCACATGACACCTAATATGTTATCACCTGACCAACTGACATGCCACTACCTTGTTAGACCCTCTTGTTAGGTCATGAGTGACCCGGCCAATATATAATTCTTCGTTATGTTTTATTGCTTGTTATATATTACCACCTTGTCATGCTATCTCTTAAACCAAGCATGATACACTTGACTTTATGATTATCGTGTTTACGGGACCCTGCCTTGTTTTATGGAACTAAGTGCCACACCTACTCGGTGGGGGCCACCTCTAGAATCCTTCCCTCAGAGCAAAGTGCCACATGGAACAAAGTGCCACACCACACGGTGGGGGCCACCTCTTGAATCCGTGGGGGCCACCTCTTGAATCTGTAGGGTATTACTGTTATGTTCACTTATTCCCGTAAACTGATAATCCTTAATAAGCTACAACTTGTATGGGGTATGGGTGGAAGTGATGGATGCCGGAATGATACCTTGCTTATAGTAGGGGGACGAAATATAGTAGATAACTGTTAGTGGACCTTGGGCCCACATTAGATGACTGTTAGGGGGACTTGGCCTCCAAACCGGTTCCAGGTGTATGGAAACTACTATAAGAAGTGTTATCAGTTCTCCATCTACTTCCGACAACGACCCTCGACTTTCTTATATATGGATGTATGTGAGTTGGGATCGATACCGAGACACATACCGAGATATATGGGTCAGACGAGTAATAATAATAATAGGCTCAATTATGGTTATTGTTATGATTATTGTTTCATGTCATAGTCCCTGTTATGACTCATGTTATATTGTGACTCCTACTTTACTTGTTATGATTCCAGTGATGATTCCGGTTTGATCTTGTCATGATCCTTGTCATTCTTGTTATGCATTCCTTTTTGACTATCATATAGTTTGCAACTCTGATTCTATATGCTTGGGATTACCGTGGCATGAGATAACGGTATATAGATGAGGGTTCCTTGTTTGGATTATTCCCTCGATGTATTAGTCTCATGGGACCGTGACTTAAGCATATACAATCACTTTTGCTTGTAATCAGCTTTACTTGTATTTTCCGTTTTATGATTATGTTAATACCTGTCCTTATATTCCATACTGTGTTCTAACCCATATTCATGTCTCTTAGCCACTTGGCTGTAGCTCATTTATTGTTATATGTCTTGATTCCTTGGATTTGCATATTCAGATTCGGAGCTTGGATCGAAGTGGAGTTGTCCACCGTAGATCGAGCTCTCCTTAGCGAGCAGGCATCTTGGCTCCAGTCCTTGCACCTGACTCCTTTTGACTCACGGGATCTTCATCCTACTCGTGAGCATTTGTCTTCTTATTGTATATTGACTTTTGGACTTGTTATGATAAAAGACATATGTAATATGTAATGTTTATCATACTGTGATGACTTTGTATCTGTACCTTTATGTTGGCATATGTGTGTATACCACGCTTTGTGTTGCACTCTGATCCTTTCTTGTTGTACTTTATGCTTAGCGTATATACGTGGGGCACTCTCTGACCTACGTATATACGCCGCAGTGACGTCCCCGTATTCGTGGAATCGGGGCGTTACA